>BSYO01000038.1:11230761-11794140 GCA_033239525.1 Nepenthes gracilis | reverse complement strand
TTATATTTTGAAAGCTCAGCCGAAGTAGCCGAGGTGAACGCCACGAGGAGGCCGAGTCCCTGATCTCTCGGCACAAGAGGCTCCTGGACACATGAGTGAGCGTGGCATGAGTCACTTGGCTAGGAAGGGTCTCATCCCTGAGGTGGATGGAGACATGCCTAGGACGTGTCCTCATTGCATGGCGGGGAAACAGAGAAGAGTCTCCTTCTCCCGGGAGACGTAGCTTCCAAGAAGTCCGAGATCTTGAGCTCAGACACACGGACGTGTGTGGCCCTCTCCCCGAGAAGTCTTTTCGAGGTGCACAGATTTTGTGACCTTCATAGACGATTGCTCGAGGAAGGTGTGGGTGTTTCCACTGAAGACCAAGGACCAGGTCGCGGAAACTTTTCAACAGTTCCACGTCCTTGTTGAGCGGGAGACCGGGAGGAGACTAAAGGCAATAAGGAGCGACAACGGTGGCGAGTACATTGGACGGTTTGATGCTTACTGCAGAGCTCATGGTATCAAACATCAGAAGACTCCACCAAAAACGCCACAGTTGAACGGAGTGGCCGAGAGGATGAACCGTACTCTCATGGAAAGGGTTAGGTGCATGCTGTCTGAGGCAAGGCTGCGAGGATCATTCTGGGCCGAGGCCTTGAGGACGGCCGCCCATGTTATTAACTGCTCGCCCAGTAAGCCTCTGCACGGGGAAGTTCCTGAGCTAATTTAGACCAGGAAAGAACCAAAGATACACCCATCTCATGGGACTTTTGTCGCAAGGCCTTTGTCCATGTTCCGAGAGATGAGAGGACCAAACTGGAGCCAAAGACACTACAATGTGTTTTTCTGGGCTAAGGTGAGGAAGAATTTGGGAACAGACTTTATGACCCAAAAACAAAGAAGCTGGTTCGTTCCCGCGACGTGGTCTTCGTTGAGGACGAGACCATAGAGGACGTTGGGAAAGATGTGAAGTCTCTTTCCAGTACCTCCCGGACGGACACAGTTGAGATTGAAACTGTCGTCCTGTACCTCTTGTATCCGATGTCCTCGTATCAAGGGTAATCCCAACTGTGATCAAAGTACCGCCGGCAGATCAGGTTGAAGATGTGGTACCTCAGCAGGGTGAGGTAGCCCAAGTGAGACGGTCGTCCAGAGTGAGACGTCCGTCCGTCCGCCTTCCAGCCAGTGAGTTTGTCCTCCTCACTAATGCTGGAGAACCAGAGGACTTCAAGAGGCCATGAGCAAAGGTCTTGAGAAGGATAAATGGTTTGAAGCCATGGAGGAAGAAATGACTTCCCATCATGAGAACCATACGTTTCAAATGCGTAATTGCCTAAGGGGAAGAAGGCTCGAAAAATAAACGGGTCTTCAGTCAAGGCGACCGAGACCCGAGCAGCGCCTAAGACACAAGGCAAGACTTGTGGTCAAGGGATTTGGTCAACGAAAGAGTGTTGACTTTGATGAAATTTTTGCACTGTTGTGAAGATGTCCTCGGTCCGGTGTAGTGCCTTGACCGGCAAGCAGCCGTTAGACACGGAGGTTGAGCAACTAGATGTCCGGACGGCCTTTCTCCATGGAGATCTAAAGGAAGAGATCTACATGGAGCAACAGACGGCTTTGAAGTCAAAGGAAAGGAGGGACTTGTTTGTCGTTTGAAGAAGAGCTTGTATGGCCGAAACAGCTCCGAGACAAGGGTACAGGAAGTTCGAGTCTCAAGTATGGTCAAGCAAGGTTACCATAAGACTTCCTCGGACCACCGTGTCTTTGTGCGTAAGTTCTCGGACAAATGATTTCGTCATCCTTCTCCTTTATGTGGACGACATGCCGGTTGTCGGACGTAATAGTGCTCGGATCATAGAGTCAAGAAGCAATCCGAGGTCTTTCGCCATGAAAGACCTTGGACCGCGAAATGGTCGGGAATCGTGGATTTTCGCGACCGAGAGGGCAAGAAGCTTTGGCTGTCCCAGGAGGGTTATATTGAAAAGGTGCTTCAAAGATTCCATATGGAAGGGTCCAAGCCTCCAAGCACCCCACCGGCCAACCATTTGATCGAAAGCGGAAGCAGTGTCCGTCCTCGGACACCGAAAAGCGCGCATGAGTAAGGTTCCTTACTCCTCGGCCGCCCGCGATCTTTACGACGGCCGTGTGTACGCGGCCGGACATTGCTCATGCGGTTGGCCTTGTTAGCAGATTCCTATCAAACCCAGGGATGGTGCATTGGTCTGCGGTGAAGTGGATCTTCAGATATTTGCGCGGGACCTCGAAGGTGGGTTTGATGTTTGGAGAAGAGAAGCCTCAGTTAATTGCGTACACGGACGCAGATATGGCCGGGGACGTTGATTCTAGGAAATCAACGTCCGGATACTTGGTGAAATTTGAGGGAGGGGCGGTCTCCTGGCAGCCCAAGTTACAGAAGTGCGTCGCTCTCTCGACCACAGAAGCAGAGTTCATTGCCGTGACCGAGGCCTGCAAGGAAATGCTGTGGATAAAGAGGTTCGTCCAAGAATTGGGTCTAAGGCAAGAGGCGTACGAGATCCTTTGTGATAGTCAGAGTGCCATTCACTTGTGTAAGAACTCCTCATTCCATTCTCGGTCAAAGCACATTGACGTGCGATATCATTGGGTGAGAGATGTTTTTGATGATGGTTTTGTCACATTGGAAAGGTCCGCTCGGACGATAATGGGTCGACATGATGACCAAGGTTTTGCCAAAGGGAAAGCTGGAAGCTTGTTGTGACATTGCTGGTCTAACTGACTTTACTCCCACTCGGTCGTGAGGGGAAGTTTGTTGGGGTTACTCCGGAGTGGCTTATGTCCGCAGACTCCATTGGAGAATGGACGAGGACTTTGTTTAAGGCGTCATGACCGAGAGAACTTGGACGAGGACTCCATCCACGCGTGCGTTGACTTATTCTCTCATTAATGATCTACGGCCGCAATAAATGCGGACAAAGCTACGGTAACCCTGATTGGAAGTTGGTGGCGCCACAACTTCCAAGATGTTGCGAGACTGCCCGGGCGGCGTGCGGCGCGCGGCCCGGGCAGCAACATGCCCTGCCACCCTAGGCGCTAGGGTGGCTGGGTAGCCTCCTAGGCTAGTGAATATATATATTTATTTACATGTATATATATATGTGTAGAGATCATTTAATGTGCATTAGTGTGAGAGGTTGGTGAGTTGTGGTGTGTGCCTTTGTGAGCAACCACTTTGTGAGACTTGTGAGAGAAACACTTTAGTGAGAGAAAGTTGTACACTTAAGGTTGTTTTTCTTTAAGTTTGAGCTTGTGTAGCTAACACTTGTAAACAATCCTTTTATAGTGTATTCTTTCGTGATTTTTCCTTTGCTTATAGAAGGATTTTCCACGTTAAACTCGTGTGTTCCCTCTCATATTTTCTCTCTCTACCTCTCTCGTCCGTCCGAGAGCCTTTGCTCTCTGTTCCTGTCCGAGCGTTGTGTCCGCTCGGCCTTCCGCGCGCTTTGTTCCAACACTAAGGGCAGCAACTGTTTGGAACATCTCCAGCGAGGCCCACAACCCCAGATCAAGAAAGTAATCCAACGGCAAAATATCAAACTAAAAGCAAGCCATAGAACTGAAAAAACAAATTCCCAAATCCTGATTTTCTGGAGTGATGAAGAACAGAGTCGTTCCCCAATCTAGATTTTGAATACAAGAGGCAAGACAAAACTTGAGGATAAACCCAAGACCATTGCTTCCACACTTTGAGACACTCAGCACAAAAAAGAAAAAAAAAAGGCGACCACAGAGTTTTTGCCCCTCTTTCCTATGTTCATACACACAAATTTCTTGGCTATTCTATAGGTAGCTATACGGCTTCAACCATTTACAAATTGTTAAAATTATTTCATTATTTTATAATCTAGAATTAAACATTCATAATATACCTGAATTCATTTGAATTCAAATAACCTAAAATAGATTACTATTCCTCCACCCTCATTTTTCTTCCTTCATAAAAGTTAGGAAATTTTATATTCGGAGATTTATGTGTACATTGTTAGAAAATAATCAGTAAATATTAATATTTTGGATTGTATTTTATTTTTAGGTAGTATTTGTTGGGGTCACTCCCGAGTGGCATGAAGTCCGCGGACTCCATTGGAAGAATGGACGAGGACTGTGATTGAAGCGTCGTGTCCGAGAGGACTTGTGGACGAGGACTCCTTTGTGGAAGCGTCATGTCCAAGCGTTGCTAAGTACGATGACGAAAAGCCTAGAGTCGTAGGTATTGACTCTATCAACATAGGCCTGCATGTGGCCGTTTTTACAGGTGGGTTGGTCACCCACTCTGATTGGATGTTGCAGCGGCTGCAACTTCCCAAGGACAGGCCTGCCGTCTGACACGGCAAGCATGCGCCTGTCATGGCAAGCCTAGGGCGTAGGTCTGGAGACCTACGCCCAGTAGGGTGGGCGGACACGCCACCCTTGTGTATATATAGAAGCTTGGTGCCCTTGCTGTTGTAGAGCTGGAGCAAGCAGAGTGCTTGAGTGTGCTAGAGCTGGGACACTGTTGAGTTCCTTGAGCCTTGAGAGAGTTGTGGGCAATTTTTGTTGTAAAGATAGAGTGAGATACACTTTGAGAGATGAAAGTTGTACACTTGAGATTGTTTTCTTTCGTTAGAATTTGAGTAGCCAACACTTGTAAACAAATCTCTTATAGTACATTCCTTCGTGGTTTTTCCCTTGGTTTGAGAAGGGTTTTCCACGTTAAAATTTGTGTGTTCTCTTTTGTTCTCTATTCTTTCTTTCCTTGCCGTCCGAGAGCTCTTCTCTGTGTGCTGTTCGAGAACTCTTGTCCGCTCGGTCACCGTACTCCTGTCCGAGTGCTTTCCGCGTTTTGCGCCAACAAGTGGTATCAGAGCTTTTGGTCCTTTGTCTTGTTGCTGGCTGCGATGGAGTACGGAAGTAAAATGCCTTGCTTGAATGGGTCCAACTATGACCGTTGGCAAAGCAAGATGTCTGACTTGCTGTATGTGAAGTCCATGCATAATCTGGTTTTTGCCACAGAAAAGCCGGCGGAAAAAACGGACGAGGCATGGGCGCTGGAACACAAGCAAGTGTGCGGTCTTATACTAGATTCGTTGATGACAACGCACAACCACGTTCAGAGAGAAACGAATGCCAAGACGCTTTGGGAAAAGTCGAGAAGCTTTTCGCCTCTAAGTCCGGGAATAACAAAATTTATCACTTGATGAGGCGGTGCATATCCGTTACAAGGACGGATCATCATTGCGAGACCACCCGAATGAATTTCGTGGTCGTGTGTGGACCGGGCTGACTCGGCATGGGTATTAAGTTCGAGGATGAGGTGCTTGGACTCGGCTCCTAGCAACCCTCCGGACTCTTGGGAGACCATGAGGGTCACCATTGCCAATCTGACTCCAAACAGGCGTGGTGAGTTTGGAGATGGTTAAAGGAGCTGTGCTGAACGAGGAGGTGCGGCGGCGTTCTCAGGGAACGACAACCTCTCAGCAGTCCGAGGTCCTTATCACTGAGTCAAGGGGAAGAGGCCGAGGACGTGGCCAAAGGTCTGAAGACAAAGGGCGGAGTAAGTCACGTTCTCGGTACCAGGATATGGAGTGCCATCATTGTGGCAAGAAGGGCCACATCAAGAAATTTTGTTACAAATGAAAGCGTGAGAACGCTGGAAGAGATAGGGGCACAAAGAGACGCGGCGAGGAAGAGTCCTCGGTCTCTGTCGGCACAGGAGGTGACCTTCTCTTGGCTTGCGAGTCTAAAGACTCAGTAAGCGTGGCTGAGCAAGCCTCTGACTGGGTGGTGGATTATGGCGCGTCCATCCACGTCACTCCCCGGAGAGAGCTGTTCTCCACTTATACTCCCTGCGCCCCAGGAGTATTAAAGATGGGCAACTTGGAGACGTCCAAGATTGTTGGACGAGGAGACATTTCCTTGTCAACCAACACTGGTGCCCGGCTGATTTTGAGAGACGTCCGACACATCCCCGATATTCGCATGAATATTCTTTCAGCGGGACGGCTCGACGATGAAGGCTACTGCAGCGTCTTTTGTGACGGCAGTTTCAAGCTGAAGAAGGGCTCAATGGTGGTTGCCCGAGGAGTAAAGGCTTCAGGCCTTTACACCATGAACGCCCAGGCCAAGGTAGCAGAAGTGAATGCCACGGGGAGCGTGGAGTCCTCGGACCTGTGGCATAGAAGACTCGGACACATGAGTGTGCGTGGCATGAGTCATCTGGCGAAAAAGGGTCTCATTCCAGAGATGGATGGAGAAATGCCGAGGACTTGCCCTCACTGCATGACGGGGAAGCAACGAAGGGTCTCCTTTTCAGGAGACGTATCTTCCAGAAGGACCGAGGTCTTGGAACTCGTCCATACAGACGTGTGTGGGTCTCTACCGGAGAAGTCATTTGGAGGTGCACAATACTTTGTGACCTTCATTGATGATTGTTCTAGGAAGCTGTGGGTGTTCCCGTTAAAAACCAAGGACCAGGTTGCGGGAACCTTTGAGCAGTTCCATGCGCTTGTTGAGCGAGAAACCAGGAAGAGGCTAAAGGCCGTGCGGAGCGACAACGGCGGTGAGTTCATTGGAACGTTTGATACCTATTGCAAAACTCTTGGCATCAAACATCAGAAGACTCCACCAAAGACGCCACAGTTGAACGGCGTGGCCGAGAGGATGAATCGCACGCTGATGGAAAAGGTCAGGTGCATGTTGTCCGAGGCCAGGCTTCCGGGATCTTTTTGGGCCAAGGCCTTGAAGACGGCCGCCCACGTGATCAACCGGTCGCCTTGTAAGCCTCTGGATGGGGAAGTTCCAAAGCGGATTTGGACTGGAAGGGAACCAGCTTATAACCATCTCAGGACTTTTGGCTGTAGAGCCTTTGTTCATGTCCCAAGAGATGAGAGATCCAAGCTTGAGCCAAAGACCATGCAATGCGTCTTTCTGGGCTATGGCGAGGATGAGTTTGGGTTCAGATTGTATGACCCAAAGGAGAAAAAGCTGGTACGGTCCCGAGACGTGGTTTTCATTGAGGACGAGACCATAGAGGACTTTGGGAAAGAGCTGAAGACTCTACCCAACACTTCCCAGGCGGACAAGAGTGACAATGTCCGACCTGAACGTCTTGCGTCCGAGGCCAGCGGACCAAGAGTTGTTGCCAACCGGGATCGGGCGATTCCAGCGCCTCAGGATCAGGTTGAAGATTTGGTGCCTCAAATGGATGAGGAGGCACTTGTGAGACGGTCGTCCAGGCCGAGACGTCCGTCCGTCCGCCTTCTAGCAAGTGAGTATGTCCTCCTCACTGATGCTGGAGAACCAGAGGATTTTAGCGAGGCTATGAGGAGCTCCCAGAAGGATAAATGGTTTGAGGCCATGAAAGAGGAAATGGCCTCACTTCATGAGAACCATACCTTTGAGCTAGCCAAGCTGCCTAAGGGGAAGAAGGCCCTGAAGAACAAATGGGTCTTCAGGCTGAAGGCGACCGAGGACCCGAGCGCCCCAAGACACAAGGCAAGACTTGTGGTCAAGGGATTTGGTCAACGAAAGGGTGTTGATTTTGATGAGATTTTTACCCCCATTGTGAAGATGTCCTCGGTCCGTGTAGTGCTCGGACTGGCAGCAGCGTTGGACCTGGAGATTGAGCAACTGGATGTCCGGACGGCCTTTCTCCATGGAGATCTAGAGGAAGAGATCTACATGGAGTAACCAGATGGTTTTGAAGTCAAAGGAAAGGTGGGACTGGTTTGTCGTTTGAAAAAGAGCTTGTATGGGCTGAAACAAGCCCCGAGACAGTGGTATCGGAAGTTTGAGTCTGTTATGGTTGGACAATGGTACCATAAGACTTCTTCGGACCACTGTGTCTTTGTGCAGAAGTTCTCGAAAAACGACTTTGCCATCCTTCTCCTTTATGTGGATGACATGCTGGTGGTCGGACAGAATAGTGCTCGGATCAAGGAGCTGAAGAAGCAACTCGGACAATCTTTCGCCATGAAAGACCTCGGACCAAGCAAAGTTGGGGATGGGGATCAGAATTTTTCGCGACCGAGAGGGCAAGAAGCTTTGGCTGTCCCAGGAAGAATATATTGAAAAGGTGCTTCAGAGATTCAGCATGGAAGGGTCCAAGCCTGTCAGCACTCCTTTGGCCAACCATTTTAGGCTGAGTAAACAGCAGTGTCCGTCCTCGGACACTGAGAATGCGCGTATGAGTAAAATTCCTTACTCCTCGGCCGTTGGCAGTCTTATGTACGCGGCCGGACATTGCTCATGCGGTTGGCCTTGTGAGCAGATTCCTCTCAAACCCAGGTATGGAGCATTGGTCAGCGGTGAAATAGATTTTCAGATATCTACGCGGGACCTCCAAGACGGGTTTGCGGTTTGAGATGAAAAGCTCGAGTTGATTGCGTGACACGGACGCAGATATGGCAGGGGACGTTGATTCTCGGAAATCAACGTCCGGATACTTGGTGAAATTTGCGGGAGGAGCGGTCTCCTGGCGGTCCAAGTCATATAGAGCGTCGCTCTCTCCACGACGGAAGCAGAGTTCATTACCGTGATCGAGGCCTGTAAAGAGATGCTCTGGATGAAGAGGTTTGTCCAAGAGTTGGGTCTAAGGCATGAGACGTACGAGGTCCTTTGTGATAGTCAGAGTTCCATTCACTTGTGTAAAAACTCCTCATTCCATTCTCGGTCAAAACATATTGACGTGCGATATCATTGGGTGAGAGATGTTTTTGATGATGGGCAACTATCAATTGGGAAGGTCTGTCAGGGAAGAAAATGGGTCGACATGTTGACCAAGATTTTGCCAAAGGGGAAGCTAGAAGCTTGTTGTGACATTGCGGCCTAACTAACTTCACTCGGTCGTGAGGGGAAGTTTGTTGGGGTCACCCCGAAAGTGGCATGAAGTCCGGACTCCATTGGAAGAATGGACGAGGACCGTGATTGAAGCGCCGTGTCCGAGAGGACTTGTGGGACGAGGACTCCTTTGTGGAAGCGTCATGTCCAAGCGTTGCTAAGTACGATGACGAAAAGCCTAGAGTCGTAGGTATTGACTCTATCAACATAGGCCTGCATGTGGCCGGTTTTGCAGGTGGGTTGGTCACCCACACCACGATTGGATGTCATAGTTGTTGAACTTCCCAAGGACAGGCCTGCCATCTGACACGGCAAGCATGCGCCTGTCATGGCAAGCCTAGGGCGTAGGTCTAAAGACCTACGCCCAGTAGGGTGGGCGGACACGCCACCCTTGTGTATATATAGAAGCTTGGTGCCCTTACTGTTGTAGAGAGAGAGCAAGCAGAGTGCTTGAGTGTGCTAGAGCTGGGATATTGTTGAGTTCCTTGAGCCTTGAGAGAGCTGTGGGCAAGCTTTGTTGTAAAGATAGAGTGAGATACACTTTGAGAGAGGAAAGTTGTACACTTGAGATTGTTTTCTTTCGTTAGAGTTTGAGTAGCCAACACTTGTAAACAAATCTCTTATAGTACATTCCTTCGTGGTTTTTCCCTTGGTTTGAGAAGGGTTTTCCACGTTAAAATTTGTGTGTTCTCTTTTGTTCTCTATTCTTTCTTTCCTTGCCGTCCGAGAGCTCTTCTCTGTGTGCTGTCCGAGAACTCTTGTCCGCTCGGTCACCGTACTCCTGTCCGAGTGCTTTCCGCGTTTTGCGCCAACAGTATTTTATATTTTTGACATATTAGGGTTGATGGTGTATAATTTTATTTTTGATATGTGTGTATTACCGTTATATGTATGTATGTACCACGCGTGTATATATACACGCCTGCGGTTGTAATTAAGGGCATTGCAGTGAAATGAAAGGCGCATTAATTGCGCTCAGCTTTCAACTCTTTCCAACGCTCCATCCCTTTTCACAAAGGAATTCTGATTCTTTCCTGAGTACTCTTCGTCGTCTCCCTCATCTTCGTCTTCATCTTGTTCTTCGATCCGTTTGTTGATTTCTTACATACATTTTTCTAGAGGGTTGAATACATTTGAAAACCAAATGGAAAGAGAAGTTATGAAAACTTGGTAAGTGGAAGAAAGGGACGAGCGTTCGCACCTTAGAAATGACCCCATCGGTGTGACCTAGAAGTGCCGAGCAAATCTTACAGCCGTATGCCCTGCCCAAGAGATTGATCATGAACAATCTACCCATATCTCTCTCTCTCTCTCTCTCTCTCTCTCTCTCTCTCTCTCTCTCTAATTGTTTAACCCCTTTTTTTGATTCCCGTAAAGACCTAGAACAAAACAGTACGAACCCAGCCAACGATGTTTCAAAAAACCGATATAATTCAAGTACTCAGAAACTCAAAAACTATAATGAACATTTTACATAACTGAGAAACCCATTGTAGATTCTTAAAGCTGTACCAAAAAGAAGACGAAGAAGAGAGAAGCAAAGGGAGTGAGAGGAAACAATGGTGCATTGGGGTGGAGCTAAAAGCGCTCCATTTAGGGAGAGAGAGAGATAGGGTGTCTGTCTGAACACAATTTGGGCGTAAAAACTCCATTTAAGTCGTGCATCTTAATTTTGTACCTTCGTGTGCTTTGTACTAAAATGGGGGAGAAGGATAAAGGAATAACGACTTCATATTCTTTGAAAAAAAACAAAAACTTATAATTTTTTTATAAATTTTTCTTCCGTGACACCATTGTATTAAATCACACATAAAAATATTTGCATATTAAAGTGCATCTCAACAATGAAACTTTCTCAGTAAGTAAAAAAAATACTTCAAAGATACTACTAGATCATTTTTAAACAATATAACATTTATCTATGAATCTATTTCATATAAGATTATGAATATTAATAGATAAATGGAATATTAAACTACTTTTGGATACTATTAAGTAAATTAAAGCTCATCTATTTATTATTGTATGGGCCTATTAAAAATAAAATTTATGCAATAGGTGAAAAATTTTCCATTCCTTAGCAGTAAAAAACAGATCAAATGGAATAAATCTTATGACTGGTCAAAATGTCCCCCTGACACCGCGGGATCTTAACTAATTACTAGTGTGAATGGATAAATAACAAAGCGTATCATCAAAATGTCTCAGCGGTCGTGTGTCCCTCTAATGCTTCTCTAGCAGTCATTAGTTACGTAAACTAGACTGTAGAAAAAGTTCAGCATGAATTGGAAAAGCACAAAACAAAGCCCAACTTAACAGAGAATACACATAGCTGATCTAATCTATCAGCAGCTGCGTACCACCGTCTATAGGTACTGATTTCTGGACTAAAGGGATCTGCCTCAACAGAGCAATGCTTGCCCTCAAGCCACAGCTAACATTCACGGATGCAATTGGAGATACTAAAGTACATCGAATCCCTCCATTAATACATAGTTCACACACAATAACAAAAAAACAGCTCACAAGGACCTCAGGCTGCATGGCTACGGCCAGGGTGAGCTTTCATACAATAGTGCCATTGATCTATTATAACCTGAAAGTTACAGATCAAAATGAACAAATATATATATATATATTGCATGTGCAGGACGGCGTGCATCTTACCTTCCTCAGGTTCTGCAATGTGATAAGGCTCATGCACAGAGCCAATCCATATCTTTTTAAGCTGAACAAGATCTTAAAGCCTATATATGGCTTCGAAAGTAAGCTCTATTGAAAATTTTGTTTCAAGGTGAGATGGCACACTTCACTTGCGTTTCATTAAACTGTAACATGAGAAAACCATAGAAATAGTTTTAGGAGACACCCCTTAGCCACGCCCTTTGGATACACTCAATGACATGACGTTTCATCTATTGATCTGTCCTAATGGATCCCACACAAAAATAGATTAATGGATGAACGCCATGTCACATGCATATGTTCATTTTTTTTCTTTGTGTTTGAGCATTCAGGAGTAGAAAACACTAGTAGAGTTGTGTAATTTGCACGAGTAAAAGCAAGAAAATAATGTATGCAACTTCAAAAAGAAACCAACAGACAAAGCACAATTAGTAAAGGCCATATGGGTCAGACAGAGGTCACATGGTCAGCCAGATCTACCTCTTCCTCTCCCTCTCCGTCTGCCCCCTCTTCTTGCTCTCCCCCTCCCACTGCCACTTGAGTTTGCTCTTCCATCAAATCCACCATCTCTTTCAAAACTGAACATGCTCATTTTTAGATTTTCCGATGCTTCTTGGTGATGATTCCTCTGCACCTGAACCGTGCACATACACTAGTTACAATTTGGTCTAAAACAACAATAGAAAAACAAATAACGAACACATAACCATGACATCCAATTAACAGATACTGAATATAAGCTGCAGTTTGAGGACCATCGAAGCTTGCTCATAACATAATGAACTTATAAGCTGCTCACCAACTGGCACATTATGTCAAAAATTTCATAAACTAATTTTACAGCTTCCCTCAATGCAGTAAAAGCCTAAAAATATCATTGAACATCAACTTTCATTATGACATATGTTAGATTGTTGAGGATATCATTGACACTAAAATCCAAACCAAGACACTAAAATCCAAACCAAAAGCGGATAAGATATTCAGAAGCATAGAGACATTCAACATAAAATAGCATTGAAATTTTTGCCGTCAAATCAATAGCCCACAGCTGCTCACCTGATCTTCTAGATCAAATTGATGTTGAAGTTTCCAGGCAAGGTCCTCATCACGGTTAGCATCCAGAGGATCATCCCTAGCCAGTGGCATTGCCCAAGCTTTTCTCCTTTCCCACTCATCAAGAGTAAATACTGGCTTCTCTTCTTCTTTTCCCTTCCCTTTATACTTCTGATGTCTATTCCGCTGATATTTCTGTGTTGGATTACTCATTTTCTGGAGGAGCTTCTGTGCAGCAGCTTGATTATGAACGGGGGCGTATTCAGCCACTGCAAGGAAGACAAATGATCAGATCTTGCAAAAAAAACGTAATAAATTTTCTCTTTTTCTTCAATAGAGACATTTACTGTAGCCCTTTTTTTGGCTAAACAGCTGCATATACACTTGCCATGACGGGCCTGCTGGATCCCGTGCCTGCCACGGGCGCCCCAGCTTGTTCTTTAAGGTGATCCATGTTACATGTTGTTCCATGCAATTTCAATATTCACTATAGGTTGGAATATGGAAAAGGCACCTGTACCTTCTTTTTGTCTGGTCTCAGAACTACTTGGCTTTTCTTCAGTTGGCTGGGAAATTGAAGCTGTTTCCAGACTGTTATCTAGGTTATCTGCTTTGAAATCAGGGGCCTGCTCTCTACCCATCAGCTTAGACTCAACATCTTTATGAGATTCCACAAGACGCCGCCCATAACTCCCTGAAGCTGACACAACAAAATATTACAAATTATTGTAAAAATTAAGCACTTGTCCTTTTCTTGGTTACAAGCATTTGTTCTTTCGAAACAATGATTTGCTACTACTGGAAAATGTAATCTCTAGGTCCACTTAATGGACATCAGGTTTTTTTTCCCTGTTCCCCTTTAAAATCTAATCGGAAGGGGCACTAAAAAAACCCATGCCTATCATTATAACCTCTGATTGGAGTCTTAGTTTAGCATATAACCCTCCAAATAGTTTTATACCTTAAATGTTCCTTGTGCCCCAAGCGACAAGGGGAGTTGCACTATATAGCCTTTTTGGTAATTAACTGCATATAAGTCCTGTGTTGAAAGGTTCAGCTAATTTATTTACTGATATTCAAGCCCTACTAGTTTGGTCAAGCCAGGTTTATCTAATTATTGAATGATATTGAAATCAAGCCCAAGCTTTCACGAATTACTGCAAAAAGAATATCATATACAAGTTCCATGGAATTAGTCAATATTTTTCATAGTTAAGACCTTGGAAATTAATATTTAACAATTAGAACATGCTTGCATAGTGCATAGGATGGAAAGATAATAACATATTTAGCGTTATTCTATGATAAATATTCCTCATAAGGTCATTAATAGGTAAAATGGAAAGGGGAATACTTGCCCCAAAAAAAAAGATCACGTGGGAGGGGGGCAAAGTTGCTGGGGATCAAACCTAGATGATTAACATAATCTAACAGAATAACCTACAATCGGCCTATCCTTGTTCTCCTGAGAAACCCTCTGCCATGCTTTTTAATAAACCTACTTGTCATACAACCTTCTATGAAAACCTAATTAAACAATAAACAAGACTACATGAGTTGATAAACATATAAATTGAACTACATGTGCCACTTCACAAGCCAAGCTCACCCGTTTGCAACTGACCTAAAACTCAGCTGCATTTGTTAAGGTTAAATAAATATTTGTTAAACATGCCTAGAGTTTACATTAAGAGTGGTGTTATCAGAACACAATTGGGACCTCCCTCGGATGACATAGATGGCTGCCATGTCAGAAAGCATGTCCCAAGGGTGACTAAAAAGGTATCCCTAAACATTTCTATCTACTGATACTAATTTATTTAGCTAATATTCATATTGGTTATACTTGCCCTTTCAACTGTGCTCAAAGCAGACAACTGATATGAGTGTAGGCTTGACATTACATTTATTCGAAAGAAACATAATCTTGAAAATTAATGTTCAACTTTAGCTTGATAGTCCACAGCAGCTCAATCACATGCTGAAAGGAAACAATAAATCTGGTTTTCATTATAATTTTTCTTGTGTTGCAACAATGAATTAACACATTACACAAATACAACAGCAGCCTCGGCAATATTAAGGAAAATAATTTGAAACCCAGTTTCATGTGGCAAAGACGGAAAATAAATGGCACTGGAAAACTAAGGGGAAGAAAAGACGTGTAGTGGCAACAAATCTACCATTCTGAGCAGAGCCACGTTTGGGTCCTCCAATCTGCAATCTCTCAAAGGGTGGAGGGCCAGTGGCACCACCTTCTTGAACAAGCCTTGAAGATGAGCGGGAGAAGCCCGAGTACTTTTGATTCATCTGCCACTCTTCATACAGGTGTTTCACAACCCCTCCTAATACAGTCACCACATCAGGACTCAGGCAAACTATACCACTATGTACCATAGCTTTCTTCTCCAAACGGACCTGGCAATTAGAAAGAAAAGGCTTGAGAGGGAAAAACAAAGCACCTGAGACTGAGTTCTTGTTTCAAATAATCATTGAGGCGGAATTTATGTATCCAAAAGACAACCAAAGTACTATATCACAGAGCTATAATATGATAAAATAAATAGAAGCTGAGATAGTCGCACAAGCAAGCTCAAAGGCTCTACTTGAAGCAGAATCAACAAAATTGTGAAGCAAAAAAAATTGCAAGAAACTTTGTTCCAATATTGGTTATATATTTCAGTATTCCCAAGAGTCCAAATAGGGCTAATAAATTGCGGTACATGGTACTTAATCAGAATATATCAATCACCGTTGACCAAATGTTAAACAAAGTACTAAATTATGGCCAGTTTTGGCTCTTTGCAAATAGATGATGTCATGCTTGATCCTAGCAGAACATTGGCACTGTAATTCAACATCTTACAAATTCAAATGAATCATACTTCAAAAATTTTGCCCAAATGTCAACTAATACTTCATGATGACAACTTATCACTTATCAGTCCCTGAATATTTTTTAGCAGACTAACCCAAAATCAACAAAACAAGCCTGTTTCACCTCAAAATCACCTGAAAAAGACTAAGTGTTTACTGCAATGTAAAAGCTTGCAACTAGTCCTGTTAACAAATCATTTTAACAAGAACTCTGCGACATGGAAAAACTAGCACAATCTAAGTCGATTAAGCGACCAATCCTCAATTTGTTTTTTTTTTTTTTGGTCAAACTAAACCACAATCCAGCAAACAAGCATATATCACCTCAAAATCACTTAAAACAGATTAATATTTTACTGCAAATCAAATGCTTGCAACTAGTCCTATTAAAAAACAAATCATTTTAAGGAAGAACCCACGAGATGCAAACCTAGCACAATAAAAGTCGATTAAGCGACCAATACAACAGCCAAAAAGTACTCCACTAGAAAAAGGAAAGGTCGAACGCAAAATTAATCACGAAGACGAAGAGGGAGAGAACCTTAGTACCCGGAACAACATCATCGGGAAACGAAGAGATATAGGAGTACTCAATAGCGTTTATCTCAGTATGTCCATCTGTCAAAATCATCTTCAAGAGCCTACGATTACTCGAACTTCTCGAATCATCCGAAAAACTACTCCTGCTTACATCCTTCACAAAAGAAATCTAAAATCCAAAAACAAACAAAAAGAAAACAAAACGACAATCAAAGAGAAGAAAATCTCAAAATTAGAGAAAAAACACGTCAATTGATAGAGAGAAGTGTGCCTGAAGGACTTTGGGTGGGTGAAGGTGAGAGGAGTTGCGAAGAATAGAAGGATCAGGTAAACCCTTTCCGCCGAATGACTTCAAATCCATGTTGCAAAGTTCCGATTCGACAGCGTCGACGGAGCCAGCGTCGTCATGTAAGGCGGAGTAGACGATTAACAAGGCTTTAACTTGGTCAAGGTCTCCGAAGCACCAGCCTCTACTGGTTAGGGATTGCAGAAGACGTTCGTGTGAAACAGAGATGGAGGTTGAGCTATCCGCCATTTTAGCGGCAGCACTGGTCTCTCCCTTTCTCCCTCTCACTCTGTTCTTCCATTTGAAGGTATGTCGCGTACAATTACGATGCTAAGATGCAAGAGAATTTATCTAATTTTTTAAAATTATTAAAATATTAAAAAAAATCAAATTCGTTAAATTTTTCATTAAAATAAATAATATAAAGACATATTTCCTATATATTTATATTGCATGTTTATAGCTTATTTTTGTTTTTTTTTTATTATTATTATTTAGTTTGTTCGAATTATAGGAGCACACTGAGAACTTTTTTAATTTGTAGAACTTAAATTTTTTAATAATATTTTTAATTTTTTTTCACAAATAATTTTTATATTTTAAAAATATACATCATTAAATTTGAGATAGATTTAGTAATGTTAAGTCTAGGTGGGCTAATATTTATAAGAAAATGGTAATTTAAAAGATATCCATTTTTATAAGTATGATATAGAAATTCTATCAAATTATTTATGAAATAATATTGATATAAAAAATAACTTATTATAAAATATTTTTTAATATTTGACCCGTATAAAAATATAAGTTAATAGACTTTAAATTTAAATTTTAAAAATAACTTTTTTATTTATAAACTATGAAGTTAATTTTTAAAACTTATCTACCGCTCATTATTAACCATTAGAACCCATTTATAAAATTTGTACCTGAAAATTGTACCATTTTTTACCAATGACACTTTACCCTCCATCGAAAACTGCTAAAGAAAATCCAGGGGGGTGCTGCAATGAGGGGGGGCGTCGCAGTCCCTCCGATGCCTCCGCAACCATTGAGTTAAATATGAAAATCTAACGACTGCATATATATATATATATATTAAAAAAATTTAATATTATTTTTTATTTTTATACTTTTTTTATATTTAATTAAAAAAATTATTATCATTATTATTTATTTATTTTAATTTTTTTAAAAAAATATCGGCCGCCAGATTCAAAATGGTGTTAGAGGGGCTGCCACGGTTGCGAAAAATATATAGTGGGGAAAATATTGTTTTGCGAAAAAATATTTTCAAAAAACTGAGCCGTATTTTAAGCTAATTATTAATAGACTTATAATATATAGATAACATTTCGTCAGATATCAGCGTTTGTAGTCCAACGGTAAGGATAATTGCCTTCCAAGCAATAGACCCGGGTTCGACTCCCGGCAAACGCAGGGCATTTTTGTCTTTTTCTCTCAACTTTATTTTTATTCTTAAGAATCTCCCTTTAATTATTATTAAAACACTTTTATTATAACAGAGCGGAGAAACAGCATAATATCTCATATATTTATTTATATTAAAAATTTTCCAATCATAAATAAATAAATAAATGACATTTTATCTAAAATATCATAACTCTCCCTAAAATTTGTCCTCAAAACGTCACTCTTTTACTTATTGGGCCTCTTGTTTCATCCTCTGAGACATAACATCCACGTAATGGGCCCAATGGACGACATATAACGACCCAATTGCAGAATTTAGAATTTTTAAAAATAAAAATAAAAAATGGCTTTATCTGAAATAATCTCCTTCTAATTTCATAAAAATATTACAAATGGAAGTAATATTTAGAGTAATTTGATTTAGAGGAAAATATGTTTGAATAGATATAAGGGAACTTAGAGGAGGAAGAAAAGGGTATTTTATTTTTATATATTTGTGAGTATTATGATTTATCACCAACTGTAAATAACTTAATTAGTCTGACATTAGTTTTAGAAATTTTAAATTTAGTTTTTTTTGAAAAAAAAAATAATCGAAAAAGTGATGAAGATTTTCTATAAATTGGGGAGGAATTTTTTTAACATCTCATTAATTTAAAACATATTAAGAGTATTTTTATTTAAAAAAATTATAAATTATATTTTTAATAGATATATAAATAGTTATTTATAACTGAAATATATTCTATTCAATAAAATTTGTGAATATGTAGGTCAACCCAGTCATAAACATTATTACAAATATGATATAAATATTTACAGGTAAACAAAGATCTACGTGGGAGCTACCAAATTAATAGGAATCCCAATGGTTTTTCATATTTATATGTGATCCTAATTTTACATTTGAATATAAAGCTCACGATTAATTCATCTAATGTGCATGATTTATAACAAATATTTCTTATTCATTCAAAACACCTCTGCAACAGCACTGTTAGCATTTATTACAAGGCCCAAACCCTAAATTTATCTTAAGGATATTAAATTTAAATAAATTAATAATTTGTCATTATTAATTACATGATTAGATTAAAATTATGTATTCAATTGAATTGGTTTAGATTCAAGCAGCACCTTGAGTGCACTTGACCCACACATAAGCGTATTTTAGACAAAATTATAGTACTTTTTATAATACATATAAGAGGTACTTATATATATTTTATCCAAAATAGTAGCATTTAAAGTACTCCTATTGGATACTCGTGTGAAGGATATTAAAGAAATATTTATGCCCAATTTACACCTAATAGACTCACATGTACCAATAATTATGGAAAGGTTTTCTATTCGATTTTAGCTCATTTTGCAAGGGTTTTTGAGAGAAGAAGAAGAAATGGAGAAAGAAGTAAGAGGAAGAATAAGAAAGTGAATTCAATTGACTTTAAGTAATTTCAAACTATTTCATGGTAAACAAAAGCTAAAATAAGTATACTTAAGCTTTTTTTATTGCTGAATATTTTAAAAATTTTTGTGAGTATTTAATATTTATACATGTAATATTTTTTATCATAGCTTACATGCATATTAGTATGATTATTAATTTATAATTATGGATGTCATATTGAAATCCTAAAATCGTTGTAAATATATTCATGCATGTCCATTAAAATTTTATTTTGTCTTGATAAAGGTAATTTTTTTTTACAATTGAAAAGAAATTGTACATTTACATTTTAATAAAGAGTTTTCAATTTTAATTAAAGAAAAATCATTATAGAATATCGACAGAATATATTTAAAGTTCTACTAATATATTATTTACAAATCAAAAGTTAAATATAATATTTATGAGTTAGAAATATGGCTTTTGACACCAAATATAATGAATAATATGTAGTCCGACTATCCACAGATTGTAAATAGCAGCGTATAGCTTTTTGCTATATAAAAATAATTATAGTCTAAACTTTAATATTCAACCATTGTCAATAATATCATTACCAATACTTAGTACTTATATAATTGGATAACTTTTACATATTTTATATATTTACACATTAGAACGATTTTTGTATATTTTATATTCATATATATTTGTACGATTTTGCCATATTCTACATTCATACATTTGTACATAAAATTATATGTTTTATCATATGTTTTTCATGGCCTTTTGGTTTTTGATCATGAATATTGTCCTTTATATATTCGTTCTCTATATCTATATACATAAATTATAAATATTTTATTGAGTTTTAAACTAATTATTATCAACTTTTTGCTAATTTTTCAAATTAATAAATTTGAATGTATTTGTAAAGATTTCAAACATTAGAGAATATTTTAAAAAGAAATAATTGTTATGATATTTTAGTTGTATTTTAATTTTCAAATTAAGAGTTTGTCAATTCGGTTTTTAAATTACATATATTATGGCCATGAGCTAATAACTATAATTCAGTAATAATGTTGGATATATTGGTTGCTCTAATTTTAAATTTAGATGTGTTTTTCTTACTACTTACCAAAAAAAAAAAAAAATGTGTTTTCCTTACATTTTAAATCAATTAGAATAAATTAATTATTGTAGTATATTTCAAATATGGTTTTTAAATCACGTGCTTCGATAATTATATATTATCAAACTATTTAATAGTAATTATTATAAAATTACATTTTGACATTGGGATTCAATTAAAGCTAGAGATTCAATATATATTTATGTATCTTAAATTAAAGTCTAAATGATATATTTAATTACCGGACACAAGGACCTACCAAAGAAGTAGTATTAGAGAAAATTAATTTAAAAAATCATCTTATTTGATTTGAAAAATTAAATTTGTTAATTGTGTCATAATAAATAATACAATATCAAATGAACAATGTGATTCAAGTTTCAATCTGGAGAATCAATATTTAGCTATCATGGCAAAGATAGTAGAGTTAATTGATAGAATGGTTTAAAGACAACTGAATTCAAAGCCAATTGTGGTGAATTTAGGAGCCACGTTGATGGCCTATAATCTATTTACCAATGAACATGTACCTAAATTTTTGAAAGATCTGATCCCAACAAAGGTTAAAATCTAAATCAGCTATATTGAAACAATTTTTGAAGTGAACAATTGCTTAAAGGAAAACAATGTAGAGTTTTCATTTCATAAACTTCATAGAGAAGCTAACCATTGGTAGGCAATAAACAAAAGGATTTTGGAATTAGAAATGAAGAGATTCCATGAAATATATTTCTAAAGACATTCCTGGACAAGTCCTTGAAAAGCTCTTGATTTCTCTTCCTTTTCATTCCTATATGTAGCTTAGGTTGAATCGCATATGAAGGAAATTATTTGTCTCAAATCACATAAAAGTTTAAAACCCTTAATAAATTAGCAAAAGCAGTATAAAAATATAAATATTTAATACACGTAAAGAATATTTAAATTTAAATGATATAAATAGTAATAAGTAGAAAACGTAAAGTAATGAATAATAATAAAAATGAGTCCGAATTTCAACGGCCAGGAAATATATGTACCATGAAAATCAATTTACAGATCGGGTGGTATAGATATTAATATTAAAAAAAATTGGGGGAAATAAAATACAAAATTCAAAATATTAAGAAAAAAAATATATCACACATCATCTTTTGTCAAATTATTTGTGTTATCTTGTAAGTTTTTTAGCGCAATTCAGACATGCACATCATTGTTTAGGTATTTCATATGGTATGTATGGTCAATCTAACTCTGCTTGTTTCTTAGCAGAATGAATTTGTTAGATGTTAGTATGTACACAAATCCAACACAGTCGTTGTACATTGTTGATTGAGACATTGACTATATTTGGGATTTTGAGCCATTAATTTTAAGTGTGCAGTGGTTGATCCTAAACTTAAATTGACTTTAGACTTAATATACCTCAGCTGAAGACCCCTATGAAATTTTACAGAAATTGAATGCACTCATATGAACTTTAAAAAAGGCCTGATTTATGATGTGTAAAAACAAAAAATTGACATAAATATTGTTGATGAGCTGTTCTTTCTCGGGCTCAATTTAAGGGAAAAAAACAAATGTTAGAAGTTGAAGATCCTAACAGTGTTGAGTTTAACTTTCTTATTCTAGATCTACTACCACACCAAGCATTTTGTGATACATGTCAAACTCCTCTCACAATTTAATGTTCTAAAGATTCACAACTAAGTATGGTTATTCACTTCAATCCATTGCTATGATTTATTCTATTTTATTTTGATTGCTTCAAAGTTGTTGCCTCCTTTTCATTGACTATTTAATACATGTTAGGTTAGAGTGAAAGAATTAATTTTTTCAAAATCATACATCGGTTTTGATGTCATTTTATTTTAATGTCAATTTATCATCGATTTTAATACTATTTTATTTTTTGGTTTAATACAGAATATCTTCATTTTTGTCCTCTTTGCTATGTTTTTGTGCTTGACATGTACTCATCAAATATACAAACGTGCATTTTAGGATTTTTTTTTTCCTTTTCTCTATGCCTAATACATACCTCTTCCACACTCATGTGCTAGCCTACTTTCTCTATAATGCTGAATGAGCACTCCTAATGCTTGGTGCAACTTTAAAACCCTTCTTTTTATTTTGAGCATGCCTCATGTGACACCACAACTTTCTTTTATTCTCTCACTTTTTCAGTCTTCCTCTCTCCTTAGGTCTATTTACTTTATTTTTCTTCATCAATGTCCATATTTTAGGCAATTTCTTCTTCATCTTCTCATTTTCCCTCCTTTTCTCTATGTTTTCCTCACTTAGGTTTTTCGTTCCTTTGTTTTAGTTAATTTTCATGTATAAATACGAGATTGCACTTGATTTCATGGGGCTTCCACGGTATTTCAGTTCTTAATGTTATTCTATAGGTAGCTTTGTTGTTGATTTGGGTTGGGTTGTAATGGTTCATGATTGTTGGGTGCCTTTTGCACTTGTGCCTTCTCTTCCCAAACAAAGGATTTTTTTAACTTTCATGGTTGTTTGGTTAAGCTGGAGGGGTTGTCTATTTGAAGTTGCTTGAATTCTTGATTGAGTGAGCTTTGCTTGACCTTTTTGTTAATTCTTGATTGTGTTTGTACTTTTCAAATGATGAGCACCAAAAGAAAGCAACCAAGAAAATTCATATGGGTCGCCCTTCCGATGCTTCTTATTTTGTTAATTCTTCTGTAAAAAATTTATTTGTCAAGCATATGAGTCGTCGCTAACTTACTCTTGAAAAAAATGTGATTTTTACCTCTCTCGATGAGTTGATCTCTTATTTTCGTCTTTCGATAATGGGAGCTTGTGCTAATTAAGCTCATTCACCTTTACTACTATTAGTGTATAAATTATTTATAAATATCTATCAGTTAACTAATCTGAGTGTTCGTTTTCAATTCACCTTTGAAACTACTCTTTTCACATCACATTGAATGTTTTATCTAGTATTTTAAATATTCATGTAGTGAGACCAACTGATTATTTATATGTTTCATTCTATAATCCTAACTATTGTCAAATAGCCTCTTATCTCCACAGTACTCCAATTCAGTGGAGTGGCACGTCCTTCAAAACCAAGCTACTCTCCCCTTAGAGTCTTATGTTTTGTCGAATCATGTTGACAACTTTATTTTCCATTTCCCACACTGCATCCCTCTCGCTAGCCGAAGTATTGTTCCTTTATGCACTATTTATAGGTGATTCCATTTGTCACCCCTTCCACAATTATCTTAATATCATCTCTAGTTTTGAGGCTAAGAAATATGACAACCTCTTACATTGTTATCCTATCCATCATCTGATATTGGGACATAATATTACATTTTTTACCTTTCCTAAATTATCCTTGGGAAACCCATTGACCAAACCACCATGGAGCAAAGTCAAGCCCATACTCATCACTGCTATTCGGATTTGTAAGACCCTTGGTTGGTCCTATGTGAGTTGATACACCATCATCCTCTCTCTTAGCCCTTCCAGTTGTCCTTTGTCCACTCCTGACACTACCTTTGTAGTTATGGGTTAGTTTTTCAAGATGTCTTCTTTGCTTGACTCCATTTAGATCGTTGCCGCTTGGAATACCTCTGGCATTTCTCAACTGGAGGATCCCTTGGCAAAGTATGTTACTTATGGAGCTTTGACCATCTATTCTCCAAGATTCAAGCCTTAAAAGATGGCTGGATTCTACGACTTCTGACGATAAAGAGTGAACAGTTAACTATTTGTCTCCATGACATAAAGGGGAACTCTCACTAGCAGCAGGGCGAGGTAATCTGGCTTATTGGGTTTGAGCACTTATTTTAGTTTATTAGTATTTTGCTTATACTGGTGATTGATGTTAGCAACATGTAATGCACTTACATGGTGGCTGTTTTACAAGTCTTTTTTATGGATATAAATTTATGTTGTGCTATACTCATGATATCTGCTTTTTTTTCTTGTTATTGGTTTTTAAATTCTATTCACCTGGTACACATATTGAGGTATAATATTTACTATTTGAGCTAACCATTATAAATAGGAAAAATAGGCGGAACTTCTCTAAACAAACTTGGTATTAAATGTCAAATTATCTATCTTATGTCTTAGGAGCAATATATATATATATATATATATATATATAGTCAATAATATCTGTAATTGATCTTGAGATCATCTACGCATGAAATATGACTACTCGAGCACTGATTATAGCAAAGATCTACATTGTCCATGCTTAAGGCGTGCAAGAAGACTGCTCAAGCTCCGATTATAAGAAAGATTTCTATCATAATGCTTGAGACATACTTAAGGAACACTTGAATGTTTATTATAGTAAAGACTTATAACGAACATACTAGAAGGAATGCTCATGAGCTATATTGTCTTTGCCTTGTGTCTCATGTGTGCACGTATGACTCATATTTGTAGAACTTCTAATTTCAAATCTCAATCATTTTAAACCCTATTTCCTCACCCCCTACTCCCCCAAAACACACTATATAAATACCTTCTTCTATCTAACCAAATTATCCGGCTTTGAAAAATAGAGAGCTGTATATTGTACGCTTAGGAGGAAAAAATAATTCCTTGAAAATAAAAAATGGCATTCTTGTGAGATTGATTCGTCCAAAATTTTCTACTTCATAAAATATTAAACTCTTTTTAACACTCATTATATCCTAAAGAGTCTTTGCAATTCTATCAAATTAGTGGATATTGAATTTTTACGAGAAAATTAAAAGAAGTTCGATTCTGAAATTTAAGGAGTTTCTCAGTAGAAGTTGTAAATTATGAGCAAGTCAGCTAATATTTAATACATCTATAATATTTAATATTTATTTTTTTACTACTTTTATTGATGATGAATATTATGCTAAAAAATTAATTGGTACTTGCTATGTCTAGGTTAAATATTTTTCACATGTATTGAGCTTTTTTAATTTTTTAGGCCTCTGCATGGTCACGCGGTCAAAGCTATAACCCTTCGGGGACTCTATTTCCTTCACTTTTAAATAATAATATAAAAGCACTATCTTTATTTTTTCGATAAATAATTAATTGCATATAAATAAGACAAAATAGAATATATAATAGTATCGCACCAAGAACAATAGCCCTCAGCTAAAAAATCCAGCAACATGGTCACTATTTAAATGGTCATTCATTTTAATATTACACTTATTCAAATGTGATTGACTCTAAAGAATTAATATATTAATGCCAGTATAGCATCTGCAAAGGCGAAGGGGAGATGGAGAAGAGAATTAGAATCGCACCTTGTCGGCCTCTTAACCCCAAAAGCATAGATAAAGTTCTGACAGAGATGGATTTTTTAAAGATTGACATTGAAGGCAGGAATTTCTAAACATAATTAGGGCCTATCATGCGTCTTGTTTGGATGATCTTTATGGTTAATCACACGGCTAGATTGAGATTATTACTTAATTATGTTTAGATGGACAATATTTGGATCCAAATTGACGTGGGTGAGAATGACCGCCTCGGACTAAAGTATTAAACTCTTGTAAATGTGAGAATACTATTTGAGATAAGTACCGAACTTTTAAGGAATCATCTCAACAATCATATCTTGTTATAATCGATAAAATTTTTATGAAAATATTCTTTATTTAAATTATTCATAGGTGCTATTTCAATATAAATGTCATACTTTTAAAATGTTTTATATTTTAGATATTTTATATAAATGTATTTTTTCAGAAAAAAAAATCAAAAGCGTGCAAGTTCATAGACTGGCATGAATCAAACCAATTTTAGTTATTGTCGGAGATGGTTACGGTGTTTAGCCCGAGAATTCAAGCCTACCCCAAATCGGCCCAACTCAACAGTCACGATTTTTCGTCTAAACCCAACTCTTGTCCGACCTAAATAAGATTTTAATAATGTCTACTTTATTGGTTATACGTACTTTGGTTGTATCTTAATTCATGTATAGCCACGCCCTTATGATGGATCATCTTCATATCTTTACAACCTTGTTTAATTGAATAACATTTGGTGCACCCCTATGTTTGTCACCAGGGGTGGATCTCAATGAGGAGGGTAGGGTTAAATGACTTTATCAAAAAAAATGTATATAAATTAATAGAATTAGATATTAATATCATTGATTGAATCAAAATTTTTATTAGCACCACTAAACTGATTCATTGATTTTTATAAATTACTTATCTATATGATAGTACCTTATTTTTTATCGTTTTTTATCAAAATAGTGGCACGATTGTTGTAATTTTACTTTAATGAAAGTATTAAAACTTTCATAACATATTCATTTGTCAATTTAGATGACATACCAGTTATTTATAATATATATTTCAGACATGCGAGTTCTTCAAATGACATTTGAAAAATTATTAATCATCTTATATGCTCCGAGCAATTTCTAGGTAAATTCGCCATCATTTCAATCTTTGGGCAAATCCTAAGTTCTAATATATCCATTGAATCAAAATTTGATAATCATAATTTAAAAATAAAAAAAATATTGAAGATGATTATATTTTTTAAAACTTATTTTATAATATGTTATCTATTCAATTTTAAAGCAGATATTTTTAAAAAAATTAATAAAATAATTATTTAAAAAATATCATTCAATGTTGTAAACCTCAACTATTGGATTGTTTTAATCTAACAGTCCAAAGAAAAAAAAAATGGGGTCATATTTCTTCTTCAGAAAAATAGAATCTCTAAATCCAAAAATAAATTAGGGCAAATAGAACTGGCCGATAATATTTTATTATCTATTTTGTAAATTTGGGAAACATAGATTTCTATGTGGTTCAACATAGGGGAAAAAACAAATAAAACTTAGATAAAAGAAATGATAAATACCGCATATAGGCTTTTATTAAAAAAAAAAAAAAAAAGAAAATCTATACATAAACCACAAGAATACTATAAGCATCAAACCAAGGTGATCCACAAGTAAATATCATAAGAAATCCAATTTTTTGTTTTGGTAAGTAAAATCCAACCAAATATTTTGAACTGAAAAATCAAAATCTATGTCGTAAAATTTTGACTTCGACAAAATTTTCATAATTTGATATCCGAACTCAAAACCATTTTCCCCTTAGAGAACAAAACTAAATACATATATATATAATATTTGTATAGTTTTTAATCAATAAATTTGATAGGTTCAGTATGAACAATGAGTCGGTTGGAAATGAGACCAAACCGACAGGAAGACCCAGTTAGATAATGAGGCCCAAAAAGCCACACATAAGGCCCAACACCACAAAATGGATCCTGGATCGGACAAGCCTCTCCCAGACACATCCGAAAGCTCTTGACGCACACTAAATCACAGTCCGCATGTGCCTCCCCCGGCCGACGACAAACTCATGTGCTTAGAGAATGCCAGCCAATGGTAGATACGCTCAACTCTGACAAGCCACCGCTCCCACTAAACGGCAACGACTGAACAAATCTCAATGAAAGTAGCCAGACCAATGTCGGACACACCCGACGACAGTCCTTTTCCCACCACAGGACAACATTTAACACCAGTAGCCACCGCCAATGCTTAGCAGGTGGCAAACCTAGGTAGGATACCTGTCACTAACTCCGATGTCCAAAGCCTTCGCCACGAAACTCTACAAATATCCTTCTCCTTTACTTGAAGAAAAGAAAACTATTCAAGCAAAACCTCAAACACAAGCTCGTGTCCAGACTCAAAAAGAGTAAGGAAAGAACCCAACTCTCTTTCCCCCAAAAACCGTTGCTCCTGTCAGCGACCATCATGAGCCACTCAAAGTTCACCAAAGGAGCTCAGGCCTCCTCTAATTCTCACTCGCACCTCTACATACAAAAATCATTGCATTTCATATCTCGCATATATTCACACTTTTCATATTTCTATTCATTTGAAAAAGTTACTGACTTGAACATTGGAGGACAAATTGGAGAGCGAGTCCTACCAATTATCTGATATCTTATTAGCTGTTAGTGATGCGTAAAATTCAGATTAAAAGACGTAGAAATCGAACCTATTCGTATTCAACCCAACTCGAGGAATTCAAAAGATCCCTAATTTAAACAATAACCTGAATCTCAGAACACATCAAAACTAGACAACATAATTTATAAATAAAAAATTCTATTTTTAAACTATTAAACTTATTAAAATAGAAGATAAAATTTTATTTTCATTGAAAATATAACTCCGTACATAAACCAAGTTGATTGTAGGATATCAGCTGCTCAAATTGGAGCTCCATTATCCTGTTATATAGAATACTATAGTGATAAGATGTGAGTTTTAAGGTAAAACTACTCAATACTATCTTATGTTTTAAATTATATCATATTAGAAGATATTATCTCAAATAAGATATTCATAATGTGCCTTATTCATTCATTTATATTACAAGGTCTAAATAAAAATAAATAAATAAATAAATAAATATTATATTATTTGAAAATATTTTAAGAATATTCATCAATTATTCTAAATATTTTCTATTGTCTCCAATATTTAGAGCTCCATTAATCTATCACATTGAATAAAGTGTAATTGTATATTCTAAGGATATATTTTTAATAATGCAGATTACAAATTACAGCTACCCTAAATATAATTTTTCTACTCAAATTAATATCTTAAATGACATCATCACCAAGGAAGATGTTAACAATGTTACGAATCTGAACCAAAGTAAATCCTAATAATATATATCGATAATCATATATCACAAAATAAAATCCCAATTAATAATGACATCCAACCCAATACCCAAATTCAAGTGTAACCTTACCAAATATCCTTACAACCTTAACTTTAACAATAATAATAAACGATAATAATGTCAATCATTCACAAAATCTATCCAGACTACCCTATTGGATAAATAAATAGTTATGACCTACTCGAATGCTCGTAAGGAAAGAGCAGCAAAATAACTATACACCAACCACCGATCCAACACAAACCAAATGACATAATACCCAAATAACAAATGATCTAAGTCCTAATTACATAGCCATGCTATACACCGACATCAGACCAATCCTTAATACCAAAAATACAACTTATATAAAAATAATCCAACTATAAAACTAATACTCATAAAATATATGTCAAATCTCTATCGTTAATCAAGTGCCTTATAAGACACTCGTAGCTCTTTAATCTGAATGGATAAGAAATAATAAAAACATTAATCAAATACTCAACAAGTATCGGTATATAATATATAAAATAGATACATCCATAATTAGAATGAAAATCGATAAAACATATACAAAATCTATAAAAGTGAACATCCAAATGTTCACTATATTACATCAACAAAAATTTGAATGTTATCTCATACTCAAAGTATAATCTAAAAATAAATGCCAAATGTTACAAATGTATGAAATTGATCGAATCTCAACTATGGACAAAACCTACGAGTCTTAATCAAAATCTCAATATCCAAATCAATGCAGGTAAAATATATTAAAAATCTAAAATATACTCAAATCGGAGAACCAAAGATTGAAAGATTGATTTCGAAAAATGATTACATGTACTTCAAATAATATTAAGCTATCAGCAACTATTTAAACATGTAAGCGGGTCGTCTACATATTCTCCCTTATAAATTGGGATAAATGTCACTTTTTTATCACCCGACTTTTTTATCACTCGTGGATAATAAGTGCAATCTTAAAATTTATTTGAATATATTAAAATGTCTAAATATATTAGTTTTATTCAATTTTTTATAATAATTCTCGTAAAAATATAAACTGGTGATGATTTTTATATCACAAATTTAAAACTTTTTCTATCTGACAAAAAATATATGAAACTTTCACTCGAGAAGATACACATGTCGAATTGAATACACAAATATAGAGTTTGACTCGGAGCGCATTATATAGATACCATGTGTAAAGTCTATATGCAAGTTTTTATAACTTTTTCTTTACAAACGTACTTTTATATAAATAAAATACCTTAAAAAATTTACCCATTTTTCACAAAATAAATAAATTTTTTAAATATTAATAAAACCAATATAAAATCTCAAATACTCGGGTAAATCTACATGCATATACGAGTAAACAAAATAGGGGTAAGTAAAAATATCATGCATGTATATTAAAGCCACCAAATGTAGGCAAAATTAAACGAAAATTAAAATAAACTAAGAATAGGATATAAAAATATTTGTCTCAATATTTAATCTTATAAATTTGACTAAATGATACTTCAAAATGCATCCTCTTCTTTTTCACTCTTTTCCTTTCTTTCTCTTTATCTCTCATTTCTTCTTTTTCCATTCGAAATAACTGAAAACAGTACAAGTTGGCTTTATATAATCAAATCGGCGTATGAGTACCACCTTAGGCTTAGTGTGTAACTTCATCTATACACAAGCATTGCCTCAAGTGCTTCTCAAGTAAGAGTACTTTGACATTCACACTCAAGTGCCACTTCATGCATGCATCAAATGACCTCCAAAATTACCTAAACTCGACTCAAGCAGTTCATAGATACTTCTCAGGCATACTCAATTTTTCAAATGCGCACGAGCATATGTCAGGCGTATTTCAGATACCAAATCTATTTTCTTGGTCCAATTTTTTTTCAAATTCATATTATATAAGTATTTTTAATAAATTCAAAACAATCCCAAATAAACCAATGGTATCAAATTACAAGCAAGACATTTTGTGTTGGCCAAATCAAATTAAACCAATCTTAATGGGCTTTCGTACTTCGTGCCTTCCTATGACCCATGCAATGCGACAGAGGATTTGGTAGTCTGGATTCTTTCATCATTTGATTGGTTGTTCAAGAACTTCTATCTACCAAAGACCGTATGCAAGCTATAATTCTTCCTGTTCCTTCTCTGGTGTCTCTATCGAGCCACATAATCACCTATTTTTTGCTTAATGTTTCTCTAGGGAGATTTGGTCTATTATTTATAGCAAAAATTGGATGTAGACGACCCTTTCTAAATGTTGGGTTTTGGATGTTGAACTTTTATTTATAAAGCTGAGATCTAATTTCTTTAAAAATTGTTTATGAATTTCTTATTTGAATTTATAAGAAGATGATACAATAATATATAATAAATAATAACAATCATAAATGATGAGATATAAAATTTTAAGTTAAAACCCCATTTAATAATGAGAAAAAAAAATAACGGGACTATAAGTCTCAAAAATATTTACAATGTAGTGAGTTCTAATTATTAAAACCTTTAATAAATATAAGGACACAATACCTTTATTAGTAAGTTTAAATAATAAAGAATATAAAATAAAATATAAGAAAAATAATCAGTAAAATATCTTTCATAACAACAAAAACAACATTTACAGGGTAGGCAAAAAATATATTACGATTCAGAATCCAAAAAGATTAGTAAATTTTTTTCTTATTTCTTTTCTTTCTCTTTCTTTTTTTTCACATTATCGATACTCAATAACTCAAAAAAATCATAATGAATGCCCTAAAATCTCATCAGGATATTTTTATATTAAGAATATCGCATTAGCACTTATCAGGTATACATCAGATATAAATTTACTATATAAATAGAGCACAAGGCACTTTAGTTTCTGACCTCTCTGGTTAAAATCTGCATGTACGCCTTTCAAGCATGCATTAGGCGCCTCTATTATTGACAAGCGGTGCAAGTATTTCATTCAGACGTTTGTTATGCATCACTTGATAATTTCCTTCAATCAGTTCAAAACTTGCACGATACCAACCATGCCACTAAACGATCTACCAAATTGGTGTAGAATTCACAGGAGAATAATTCAAAATCTTACACTAAATTGGCAGTATGGTATCCAATGGGTCGAGCAAAACATTGAAGGGAAAAATGTTGGCTATATGGATTTCCAACTCGTTATTGCGGTGGCTGTATATTGTGTTTGGTGGCCTCAGATATAATCTTTTTCGAGGATGCCTATATTGGGATATAGGTCACTCCCGTTGGAGCTTATATCCGATTGACAAAACGAAAGGTGAGATGAAGTATTGTTGTACAAACACACTCGGCGATGTGACCGGATGACGAAGTATCGAAGTGGTTATAATTGGCCGAAGTAAAATACTTAGTCAAAGTGGTTATAATTAACCACAGTGAAATACTTGGCCGATGTGGTTATAATTAGTCGAAATAAAGTATTTGCCAGAGTGGTGATATCGACCTAAGTGGTGTTGTCGGGCCAGAGTGATGAGGCCAATCCGATTCATACTAACATAAAGGAAGGACGATGGCAGCCTATTTAGAAAGTTGGTCCATTGCAAATTTCCAGTGCAGGTAGCTGATTTGCAGAGTAGGTAAATGACTTTCTAGAGTTGATTGTTGATTTTATAGAATAGGTCACCTACAAAATTCAGAATAGAAAAATGACTTTGTAGAGTAGGTGGTAAACTTCGTAGATACGCGACCGTCTTACAGAGTAGATGTCGCCTGGTGGATTTGTATATGTATGTACATCACTGTGATTCATAAATAGCAAGAAGTAGAAGATACAATGAGTCACATGTTTGCTCTTATACGCTATTCTTCAAGAGTTTCTATAATTAAAAGTTTTTGTAACCAAAATTTTTATATAGTACGATTTTTATTGACTAAATGTCCAGTGATTTTCTCCCTCTTATTCAAAAGAGAGCTTTCACTTAAAAATTTATGTGTATTGTTTTTTTATCTCCCTGTTGTGTATGTGATCGTTGTCATCACCTCTCCTCTTGATTCCACTGTCCAATCGGCGCCCATTTTCCCAATAGCCTGTATACCAAATTCCTCTGGTTTTGTGGAGAACATTCTATTGATGATCAGGATAAGATTAGCTTACTCTCCTTTCCACATTCCGACCAATTTCTTTCCATCATTGGAGATTTAATCTTCATCCCTCCATCATGCAGGGGTGACAATTTGGTGCTGGTTGATGTGCTTCTGATGTGGGTTGTTTTGGTGTGGGGTGGCTGTCGAGATTTGGAATGTTTACTGCTTCTGGTGGGGCATAGGTCTTTGGTGGAGTCGATTAAAGTTCATAAGGTAATGAACAATGGTCACCATGTTCAAATCTTGTACTTTGGTATTTTTTTTGTCGTGTTTCTTCCATACTTTTAAGATGGTTTAGATTACAGACGTGCTTTTTAATATATGGATTGGTTTTCCTGGATTTCTTTGCAATCAAAATGGCTAAGGACTATTGTGATGCAGCTAAAGGGGAGAATGCAGCTATGGAGGATTTGTTTGATCAAAATAGGGACTCAGTATATATTCAATCAATCTAGATAATCAAATACCCTTTTAAAAAAAACAATTTACTTAAATTGAATCACAATTGAAATAACTCATCTAAAATATAAAACTTCTTTAAATCAAAGATGGATAATTAAATATTGAAGAGGCATATCATAAGCTGAATTGGCCAAAAAGATTACTTCAGCTGAACCTTAAAATCAATTGATAATTAATTATAGTTGAAATAACTTTTCAGCTGCCATATGCATGCTGGATTAATAATCTTGCATGACTTATCTTTTCAAATTCTAGGTCATGTAAACCAAATTATTCATTTTATTATACGTATGGTTCAGTACTATATCGTTTTGGTTTTCAATTAACATAACCTCATTATGATGCAGTCTTTTGTATTGTGCTTTCATATGTTGTCTTTTGTATTGCTTTTAACATCTGAATATATTTATTTCACAAGTCTATTTGTTAGGATGTTGGTTTTTTTTTTTTTTTTTTTTTTTGGATTTTTTTCTTAAAAATTTACTATGATTGTTTGGCTAACATATTTATATGCCGTTCCCTTTTAATACAAACTCATATTTACTTTCTAGAAAAGAGATATTAGCTTTATTTTTTATCCATCAATTTATCAAAAAATATGTAGTAACATATGAATTAATAAATATTTTAAAATATCCATTAATGTTCTAAAAGTTAGCATAGAAAGAGCTAGGGTAGAGAGAAGAAAGTAAAAGAAAAGGCCTGCGTTGGACTAGTCTTGTACTAGAAGACTGATTTCAGAAAGCGACCAACCATCATTGTTATCCCCTCTCTCTCTCTCTCTCTCTCTCGTGAGGGAATTCGATGAATTCATTACTTTTCTTCTTTCTTCCCATTCTCATGTCCCTCTCATTAGTAGCTTTGAGTCAAAAGCTCTCTCTCTCTAAAGTTTCTCAATGGACAAATTCACAGCTTAAAACATCACTGGTAACAAGTGGGCATGTCGAGTTATTTTCCATTTGAGCTTCCCTATTCTTTCCCTCTCAATCAGGATCTAGTCACTAAGGCACAAGTTTTTATTCCACCATTTAAGCATCGATAATATATCATCTCATCTATCTATTTTCATATAAAATTAGATCAATAAATAGATATTATAATATCTACATTAATATTTAAAATATAGTTAATGTTTTTAAAAATATCTAATTAATACTAATTTTTTTAAAATGTTAATTTAATAATAATGTTGATATTAATATTGTCTTCACAATGAGACTACTGCATATACAGAGTTGGTGGTGCTGATAAAAAAATAGCTCTTTAATTAATAAATGAATTAATTGATAAACAGATTCTGATTAAAAAAGATATCTATATTTATACGAAAAAATAATCTTCCATTAATTTGTAAACTTAATTTTATCAAAGTTGGAAAGGAGAATCTTCACACCTTCTTAGCCACTTCATTAAAGTTAGCACCACAAGTAGATTCCCCTTCTCTTTCATTATCATTCTTTAATTAAATTTTGTTTAAATCAACTATCTCCCTTTAAGCCTTTAAGAAGTATTTAGAGTCATTGAATTGGAACTAAGATATTCGAGACACTATATTTTATTCTTTCACTCTAAATGTCTCAACTAAGAAATACCCAAGGTTATTTTATCATAATAAAAATATCAAGAGCTCAAATAATAAAAATAATAGCTTAGCAGTTAAGCGTAAATAATTTTTAAGATTATTTGTACCGATATTCTTATACAACATGATAATTCATAAGATTGTGTGCATACTAATATTCCCAAACAACCCGTATATTTTTATTCTTTTATGGTAAATTTTTAAAGTAAAAGAAAGTTCTAACACAATATTAAAATTATTTTATTATGATATAGTTACTTAGATTGTAAACCATAAAAATTATTTTTTAGTAATTTAATAGAAAAAATTTATGAGACTGTACGTATATTAAATATCTTTATACTTTATATTGTAAGAGTCTTGTACATAAAATCTTTTTTTTTTTTTTGCTATTGGATGCCCCGAGCGAATTGATTAAACACACACACACATATGTTCTCTCCCCTTTTGCTCTCAATGTCCCACAATTAGGTAGCTTTTGAAAGCAAAAGAGAAGTCGCATGCTTGCATGGTGATCGATACAAGGAGACCTTAATTTTTTTTTCTAATGGAATATTTCTACTTTTTTTTTGTCCCAAGAACAAAAGAAAGGTAAATTGTTTCTCCTTGGTCATTAAACAAATTTGGAGTCTCTACCCTTTAAAAAGGAGTTGATTCGATATTTTTCAACCATAGCTATTTAATCAATATTAAACGGTTGACATATTTTTTTAAAAAAAAAATTAATTTTTTAAATGATAGATGAGCTATTTACCCAAAAAAAAATGTAAATGATAGATGAGCCTCCCCTATCCTAAAAGCTTATTAAGATTTTATTTTTCTGAAACTATTTTATTCAATCTCAAAAAAAAAAAAAAAAAGCAACTGTTACTGCAAAATTATTATTTCTAGCAATTTTTAATAATTATTCAATCCTTGAAAATAAGCCAATAATCCCTCAGTTATAATATAATAATATATGTATGTTTATGTAAGATTATACTCCTAGATCTTTGCAATGTAATAACAATTAGATTTTTTAGGCATGTCTAGAAAAAAAAAAACATATTCGATTTTTCAATAATGATTTCACGTTTTATTTATTTTAAAATAACTCAATTAAATTATAAAGTCAAATATTATTCAATCTCATAAAATGATTTCCACAATATAGTTCCACAATAAAATGATTTGTATACAAAAATAAGTTCCAGAATATCTTATTTGCACATTTACACTATAAGAATATTCTTTAAACACTCTTTAAACATCTTAAATGATATAATATCTCATAAATATTATAAATTTATATAGAAATAGACAAGTTATCATGTCATCACCTAATAATATTAGAAGAATATTTTTTAGTAAGTAATTAATATGTATATTCTATTAATATATATATATATATGTATGTATGTATGTATGTATGTACGTATAAACTTTAAAACCACCCCACACATAAAATCAGGACAATCTAAAAAATAACAACCCAACCCCTTAAAACTTAAGACACTTAAAGATAAATCCAAAAGTGGACACATACTATTTATCCCCAACAAAATTTGGAATTAAAAGCTAAGGGAAGAAGTACCCTACTGTATAGGTCCCGGAGACTTGCCATTACTCTGAATTCAGAGAGTTCTTAATGATGCCATTTACCCAGTTATCATCAAACAAATTGCTATCCTCGAAGAGGCAATTATTCTAATCTTTTCATATATAAAATAAACCGTGGCCGTCAAGATAATACTACTACTAGCTTGGATGTGGTTGGGGAATTTCGTCTTTTATTTGATCGCTGCCCCACTCCAATTATCGTATTCAAATCATCGTCATCCATGTACATCATATTACTACTTCACACTTAGATTGGTGATAGCACACTGAACTGCATGAATGGCCGAGGGGGCTTGCGCTGTACGATCTCAGCAATTCAAATCAAATTCAATGGCCAAATATCGTGTTGATTTTTCTTTTTTCTATTTGTAAATTTATAGGAAAAAAAAGAAAAATATTCAATTATCAGATTTAGTTCAAATGGTCAAGACAATACGGCGCAGCCCCTGTTGTCTCACCACATGAGGATTTGACAACTGCTACTCGTTTTCGACGGTGCTATCAACAAAAGGAATTGCTAGGAAGCCTTCTTGATGAAGACTTACATACAAAGTTTTCAATCGGAAACATCCAATCCATACACTAATTTTGATGATCTTGCCCTTAGTATGCCATTTGTGAACTATTTCCGTGATGGTAAATATTCGGCAATGTGTTTTCACTTAATATTGATGCGACATATTAATTGGTGCGAGTCATTGACAAGCCGGTCGACATTGTTGTCGTTTCTCTGACAGTACTAGTATTTTTACAGAAGATCTTCTAATAAGTAAGTATTTAATATATTATACGCTGATAGGATGATTTTTCTACTATAACAACATAACCTTTAATAATATCATAAGATAATATGATCATCTTTTGGTATTTGAGTTCAAATCTCAGTGTACAATGGGAGCAACCACCATTATATTGGAAAATATCTATCTTTATAATCAAATATAAATAATATCACGTTTTATTTGATGTTTGTAAATCATATATATTTATATATTTAGAAAAATTCAGCTAATAAAGGAGGCAAAAAGAAAAAGAACAAATCGAAGAAGAATTATCTTTTGATTTTTAAAAATTCGTCCAGCTTAAAGAGAATATAGAACCCCTCTCTTTCTCTCCCAGGTTCCAGAGGTTATGAAACACGAGTGTTGTTTTAGCCCTTTTATCGACTGATTTTTCTGTGGATTTAACAATTAAAATTAAAAAAAATAAATAAATAATAAAAATTGAATGATTATTTAAATTATTTAATATAATTTATTTTATTTTTATTTCAATTTTTAGATAAATATGAAAGTAAGCTTACTGAAACACCTTTCATGAAACTCGGACATGACCCCTCCCTTCCTTCAGGTAGGGCCCTGTCCTTTCTCTCTCACGCCGTCCCTTCACAGTTCCCTTCCCTGTTTTAGCTTTTGCTTTTCCTCTTTACAAGAAGGAATTTACCATCCCTTCTCTTCCCACGGATCAAAGGATTCTTTCATTTCTTACAAAAATAAAAATATTATTTAAATTTAGATTATTTATTTTAAATAAATAATTATAATTTAATTATTTTTTAAAAAATTAAAAATTAATTATAATTAATTATTAAATTATCATTATTTATTTAAAAATATATGACTCAGATATAAAAAATAACCCATTTTATCTCCTCTTCCCGCTCCCCGTTTCTCTCTTTACAAAATACAAACCTTTCCTTTTCCCCTCTCTTCCTCTTCCATAAAAATGTAAATCCAAACTTTCATACAAGTTTCAGCTAGACCATATCTTGGTTTATACTTTATTCCAATTTTATACTTTTGATGGGGTCCAAACCCTGATTATGTTTGGAAAATGCTTTATTTATAACACATCTATCACTTTTTAAGTTAAAATTACATTTCACCATTTTAATAAATTGAAATATATATATATATTTAAAAAGTAAAGATATATTTTAAGGTCAAAGTTTTATGTTAGATAAAATTTTTTATTTTTGATGCAGAAAAATATGTACTTTAATTTTGACTTTTAGTAATATTATTTTAAATATGTTATATTTAACAAACGCAAGTTTGAATTAAAAAATGAAAATTATTATAGATATGTGAATTATTATTGCGATTAAAAATATGGTATTGGCCGAGATAGTGTAGCTAGTGGTGACTTGTGGATCTAGATGGGAATTTCTCCTCTCTTTAAACCCCACTTTAATTATTCCCTACAACTCAACCCTAAAAAGCAGTCGATCCTCCTTGTTTTCACAAACAATATCCCTGCTTCTCTCCCTCTCTCTCTCTCTCTATGTATCTTTTTCTTTCTCTGCCTTATTAAAGGAGCAAGCACCTACCTCTTTTGCTCTTCTTTGTGCATGCCCACAATCTGTTCATGTCTATAATAACATGAACATTCTGAACAAGAAAGGCTGCTTAATAGGGTCAAATCATTGAGTCTTATATTTTGCCTTCCAAAACATCGAAACATAGGTACCTTAAAATGACGGCATCACCTTCAGATCTCACCCTCGACTGCAGGCCTCAGGGCGATTCGATGCTACTCGAATCCTTTAGAGAACAACCCAAGCCAAAGACCCAGACGATGGAAGAATACGTCGCCCGACTCGAGGAAGAGCTCCACAAGATCGACGCCTTCAAGCGCGAACTTCCGCTCTGCATACAGCTTCTTACCAATGGTATGCCTGCCTGTACATATATTTTGAGGAAATATATAACTACAATATCTGTTTTTTGTTTAATATAATTATAATATCTGGGATTCAAAGAAGACAAAAGGAGTAATTTTTCAGCATAGAGAAGGATATTCATGTTCTATCATGAAGTTGTGAATTAGCTTTTGTTCTTTTCTTTTCCATGGTCACACACATAAACAAATAAGGACTGACTTTTAATGCACCTTCCTTCTGTTTGTTTTAGACTCGTCCCCCCCCACCCCCACCCCCGCCGCCCCCCAAGACGGATGCCCATGTACTCCTTCATCCATGAAATTCAGCAATCATGCACAGTTATGCTACTGCTTCTATTAATATTAGGCTAAACCTTCAACATTCTTTTTCCTTCATTGGTCATCAGCCATGGAGTTTTCAAGGCAACAGCTTCAGTCCTACAAAGAAAATCAAGGCACGCGTCCAGTCCTCGAGGAATTCATACCCCTCAAACATTCAAAGTCCGAAGGATCAGATCAACAGCCATTATTGAGCAATTCTTCTGAAAAGGCAAATTGGATGACATCTGCGCAACTATGGAGCCCAGCCAGCGATGGAAACATGCAAAATACATGCCCTAAAGAAGCCGATATCAGCTTCAGCATTGGCCCTGAGCTTGGTTTATACACCCAACGGAGGAGTGGAAGAGCTTTCCAACCCTTCACGAAGGAAGGAAACGTGGGCCCTAGCCCGGTCATTCAGGCTCTCCCGGGTTCGGTCATGGCATCTATTGATTGCCGGAGAGAGAGTGAAGATAAGCAGTGTTCTGAGATTGCTGAGAATGGTGTAAATGGATCAAGGGGTGAAATTTCTGGTAAAGGGACGAATATTGTAGTCGGCGGTAAAGCGGTGGATACACAAATCACCACCACCTTTTCCACCGCCAACGCCCAAGCTGCCACTAACTCCGTCTCCCCAACTCAGGCTCATAGGAAAGCGAGGCGCTGCTGGTCACCGGACTTGCACCGGCGATTTGTTAATGCTCTCCAGATGCTTGGCGGTTCTCAAGGTAACATCGAAGTACCAGTAGCTACTTCTACATATGAGTTTTTTTTTTTGGCCGTTATCGAATTTTATACTCATGCTGCCATGTTTTTCCCTTTCCTTATTTCCCTTTACATAGCTTCTGAAATAATTTCACTGATTCAGAACATAAAGAATTGTGTTAGATGTGGATTTTTATCACAATTACCTTTCAGAAACTATCATATTTTAGTCCTGTTTTCTGTTCAATATTTTCGTTTCCATATTTGAAGCGGTTCTCCACTATTTCGACAGTAATTTTTTCACTATCATTATTATTTCTGATGATGAATGAAGATCAATTGCCGATTATATTGTCATGTATTATTATTCTTAAAATTAGAGCTGGTGGGGCTAACTCTATATGATTTGGTACTGATGATGGAAACAGCTGCCACCCCGAAACAGATCAGGGAGCTGATGAAGGTTGAGGGTTTGACCAATGATGAAGTTAAAAGTCACCTGCAGGCAATTCCATCTCTCTATCACTATGTACATGCATGAAATATTTCCTGCAGTATCCTACCAAATGAGGGGGATTACCTTTTAAAAAAATTGTGAAAATTTTTATTATATTTAAATTATTTATTTTTAAATTAAATAATTATAATTTAATTATTTTTTAAAAAAAATAAAAAATTAATTAAAATTAATTATTAAATTATAATTATTTGTTTAAAAATAAATAACCTAAATTTAATAAATAACTCATTTTATTTTTTTAAAAAAATAGAGCTCCCTCATCCTGTAAGTTATCGTGTTTCAAAGTTGTTGTACAACACCACATTAACAATATATATATTCAAGCCTTATATATGGAAAAGATTAGTAATAAATTGTAATTTTGTTGTTAGTATTATGGATTAAATATGAAAAATTTTTTAATGATATTTGTTTGACAATCGGAAAACCAATATATCCCAATGGTAAAGTTAATTTTTAACAGGATATATAGATCCCGAGTCAGGGGATCCTGCTTTACGAATTCAAACAGTTGGATTGGTCTCTCGATTGAAACCAACATTTTAAATTTATTTATATTATAAATTTTTTAAGAAAATATAATTAATTTGAACCGTCGGTTTCAACTTAAGACACAATCTGACTGTCCAAATTGGTAAAGCAAGATCCTACTTCACCCCGTTTGTGAAGTAGGATCCCCGGCCAGTGTAGATCACATATTCAAACAAAGTAAAAAACTTTCATAATGTATGGATGAAATCAACTGCATTCTTTTTCTTGTATATTATATTATTTCATAGTTTTATACACCAAAATGTCCTTATTTTAGCATGCTGCTTAAATTTATACTCCTGCAATTTTTTTTTTCTCACCTACCAGAATATCTTCATTTAGTCTGTGCTGTTTGTTCTTATGTCATGAAGAAGTATAGACTTCACACCAGACGACCAAGTCCAAGGCCACAAGCGGGCGTAGCTGCAGCGCCTCAGCTAGTCGTCTTAGGCGGCATCTGGGTTCCAACCGAGTATGCCGACGCAGCTGCCACTGCACATGTCGGCACTCCGGCCATCTACAGCCCACACCCAAGTTCTCAACTTCCACCACACTACTACCCACAGCCAGTGCCTCAGGAATTCTACCCTCCAGCACCACTTCACCAACCCCTGTTGCACCAACACCACCCCGCCGTCCACCACCAGCTCCACGTGTACCAGACATCCTCTCAGGCTCACAGCTCCCCAGAAGCCAATGCCGGAGGGACTGGCGACCGGTCGGAAAGCATGGAGGATGGGAAGTCCCACAGCAGCAGCTGGAAAGTCGACAGCGGCGACCAGAAGATAGAGAGAGAGAGGAATTGGCCGTCGTTAGAGATGGTGATGAGGAGAGCAACGGAAGTGATCTAACCTTGAGTTCTTGCTGGTTTATTGTATTAGGGCTAGGGGTGATATTGTCTAATTCTTGTTATATAAATATATATGCCAATTTAAAATATGTAGAAAGGTGAGGGTAAAATGGGCATAACGAGAAACATGAGCGTTTGCTTGGAAGAGTGTGCTCGCTAACGTGATTTCCTATTCGATGAAAATTATAATATTGGGATTTACATGGATTTTTCTTTATTGGTATTATTGCTACATGGACGGATTTGCCCTCGTACTCTTTGGAATGAGGACGAAGTCGCGACCCAATTGTGGAACGAGAGAGCTGTGTAGGGATCTAACGGTGGATATTAAATTTTGATAAAAAAAAATTCAAAATAATATGGTAATAGTTTTCAAATTATTTTTTATGATACGAAATATCGATATTTTAATTTTTTAATTTTTTTGAATTTTTTTTAAAAAAAATTCTCACATATATATTTTTTTAAAATATATATATATATATATATATTGACAGTCTTTCTGTCCTAAAAGAGTTTTTATATAGCACCGCGTAGAAGCTCTCCGGATCCCTTAATCGTCTGGTAGTGGTGGGCTGGCAGTCATTCAAAAGGGTATAAAATTGAAGTGTTTGGCATAGAATTTTTACTGCCTTTGAGGCTGAAAAGTTAATTCTTGTCGATGGAACCTTTGAAGATTAAATCAAAAGAAAACAAAAGAAGAAGAAGAAGTTATTTTCTATCACTTTTCACTTTATTTTTATTAATAAATCATATATCGGTATTTACAATGTTATTTAATTATGACTCCAAATTTTAATTATGAAAGGTTACTCGCTTGTAGTTGAAATAGAGAAAATGGCTAAAAGTACTATGCTTTAGCGAACATCTTTAACATGCACCAACATATGAGCTTGTATCGGCTTTTTCTGGCTTTCAACAGCTAACTGGTAATTTTTAACAGCCACACAAGATAACAGCAGCAAATTTTAGACTTAAAAAGAGTATTATAGGAATTATCTTGCATATATTTGAACCCCATATTATATATCTAGCCTTGCTTAATTGATTATGATTTTGTTGGAGTTTTTATTTAAGGATAAAAATAAGTGTCTACCATGATAATCGCTCAAAAAACAAAACTATTGAGTTATTATTTTGATGATGGCCAGTTGGTGGACAGTTTGAGCTTCAAACAAAAGCAACATCCTTCACGATGGAACATTTTTCAACAACTTATTTATCGATTCAGTTTGCAATGTCAATAAACAGTAAAGAAGGAGGCAAAATTTGTGTTGGCGGAAACGAGGTCGTCCGAACAGAATGATAAATAGAGAAAGGAAAGAGGAAGAAGAAACACACGTCGTTTTACGTGAAAATCCTTATAAACCAAGGGAAAACCACGGGAGCAGAGTCGGCAACAAATCCACTATGTGAAAAATTGGTTACAAACATCCAAGATAGAGTATCCGCTACACACCGAAAAATAATAAAGAAAAACCTCACCCGGAGTAAACGGAAACACTCTCCACTCTTTTACTCTCTGTTTTTCTTCCTTCTCTTTCTCATTGGTGGTGCACCCCTCTCTTGTTCCTTCACCTTTAGATTTTCCCTCATTGCACTTTACCGTATTTGGATGCTTTCTTTCACTCTCTCACAGCTCCTAACTACTGCATGCCCAGCATGCGTATATATGTTGGTTTGCCTGGAAGACTTTAACTAATAGGCAGGTTAAGTGTGGTCAAATACCTGCTACCTATTCCCGTAACCTGCAACAAATGACTTTATCCACCAACTCGCAACCCGCCAGCGCACAGACGCCGCATGCGCGGCCAGTGCCTCGCCACGCCGCTTCTTTGTCCAAAGAACTTGTTGCCGGTACATCCCACGACGTTCAAAGTCGTTGCTGCAACCAAGTCCCTTGGCCGTCTGCGCCCATTGGCTATCACAAGAGTCTTCTGGTGTTCCTTGGTTAATTCCATACCAGTAACACTAACTGGTAAATTCTTCATTCTCAGACTCAGCCGGTCAACCTTTCATTGACCGGATTCGTTCAACCGCCCGTTGACCGTCCTGCATGGCCATCCGGTCAACTCTCCTGTTGACCGTCCTGCATGGACATCCGGACAACCCTCCGTTGACCAACCGTTGACTGGATCCAGTTGGTTGTCCGCCGATCAAACTCCATTGATCGTTTTTGCCTTCCAGCCGGTCAACGAATCGATGATAAACTAGTTTGTTGAAATCACCCACAAGGGAGTGACCATTTTCTAACAATTTGAACCTGAACCAGATACAAATGAGCAAGGATTAGGTGCCGAGTGTGCTACTCTATGCCTTTGTGACTCGCTGTCCGAAAACCTTTACCACAGAAGTGAGAGCGAAAATCTTATACTGCTTAAGCAAGAAGACCAATTTATTTCATTAAAGGAAGAAGAGAATTCGTAGAACGGTAAATTTTTTGATAAATTTGTTGATTTATCGGATGTGAAAGTAAAAGTTATTTAACAGGTGAACAATCTATGCAAAACACTAAAAATAATAGTTACATACATAAATTTTCTCTTATTACTGGTTATATGGATGATTAAATATGTACTATAAAACAAATTTAGATGATTTGAATTTCTTCCTTTTGAGTTATAATAGTGTAAGATGGTCCTATGAAAAGATCAATCACATTATGACTTTTAGTTTCATAATGGTGAGAGCATCTTTATCCTCTTCCTATATGAAAAGAGGTTGCTTGTGGAGGAAGTGAACATCTTCCCCAAGCTTCTAGCGGTAAAATCATCACCATATCTTTCGAAGTGTAGAGAAAAAAAAAAAAAAGAACCTTGTTAGGAAGTGGTGTTAGAAATTATTAGACAGTAGCAGCTAATTATCTCGACAGTAATGGTGACCAAGAACATGCAGTTCTCCGTCTATCTTCAAAAAAATTTGTACTAGATTTATCGTTAAATATGATTTTGTCTTTATCAATCTCGTCCATGCTCTGGAAAACGATCGCAATATCAGTCTCCTGTCTTCATTGTCATGATCTTTTTCTCCACCTCGGCAGCTTGGCCTGAGTTGTCATCTCCCAATAAAACCCTAATGGCGTCAAATCAATGCTAATAAACAGTAATACATTCTAAGATAATCAGGTAATAAAATATTCGATTTAAAATCTTAAATTAAAAAATAGTAAAGGAGGAGATATTTTACTATTTTCAAATGGGTTTGGAAGTGGAGATAGTGCATATTAAGTTTTTAGAATCTTGTCGAATCCTATTATGAAACGACATATATATAATTATTACGAAATCGATAAGTCTAAAAACATAATAGATTCATATAGCGATGGCTTCGTCTCTTCCCACACCGCTCTATGGACAAGATTAGTGGTGGGCCATGATTATGAGCCTTAGGCCTGATCCCTCTATGAAAAATTGAATAGCCCTAGCTAACTACAATTTAGACACTTTAACAAAGTGTAAACACAAATAATAAAAATATTTAATATATGTAAATAACTAAATAATTCTTGAGTAAAACTCTTTAAATTTATCAAAATAGTTGAAGTAAAGCATTAACAAAAGTCAATTTACTAATCAAATGGTACAAACATACTAATCCTAATTGACTTACTTTTAACAAGTTGCTCCTATCGAAGAAGTTATCAAATTTACTCCTTAGTGGAATCAAGTGCCTTCTAATTTTCTTGTGTACTTTATTGTCACGAAATATGTAGTGTTACTGAAACTTCAACATCCAAACTGCCAATGAAACTCCGATGGTTCATGAATTGGAATAAGTGTTTGATAATGGTAAAATGATTTTATAATGAAAAAAAATCAGGCTTTTGAATCACATTTGATAGAAGAAGTTTTCTTTTTTTTTCCCTCTCTACCCTTAACTCTCTCTCTTTAAATATTGGCCAAGTGACAATTAGTTAAAAGAAATAAGAGAATTTATATATGATGCTGAAAATTATAGTTTAAAAAAAAATGGCAAAAATTTCATACTAACCTTCAAACCTTGGCTCAAATACCAACATGTATGAGTGTGTTCTAAGAGCATTTTGTTCATAGGATTGCTAAAAAAAAATATGTATGTGCACCTTTCATATGTCCTTCAGGTGTAAAACTATTAAAGAGTGCATGTGTGCCACATATGTGTCCCTCATATGTGGAACCATATTTTCAAATACACATGCTTGTCTTTTATGCGTTCGATCATTTTCATCTTTGAATAATTTGTCTCAATTCATAAATTAGCATTATTAATAAATGAAAATAATCAAATACAACTCAATTATAATCAAATTTTATCACAGAAGTAAACTTATACAATAAACTTAACACTCTACTATTACTACTAAACTCTATTTAAAATTTATATCAAGTCATACGATAAATCCTTGAATCAGACCATCAAACAAGCCAATTACATAAAATAGATTTATGTCACTCCTGACATAAACAAATACTAACAGCTAAAAAGACAAACAAGCAACAGTGCACAACAAGCAACGACCTCCATATCCAGACATGAACTGCTAAGCTTCATGAACGCTTACTTGGGTTACAATTAGTTCCAGATGAACCCCGAGGATGAAGAATATACCTTTTTTTATGACGGATCAAGGACGTACTGTTATAGGGTTATACCCTTCAATCTAAAAAATGCGGGTGCTACATAACAGCAGCTCATGAAAAAAATATTCGAGACCTGAATTTGTCAAAACATGGAGGTGTACATTAATGACATACTCGTCAAAAGTAAGACCACAGATAACCATATCTGCAACATCAGTAGGGCCTTCAAAATACTCTAAGTACACCAAATGAAGTTGAATCCACTCAAGTGCATTTTCGAAGTATCATGTGAAAAATTCTTGGATTTTATCATCTCTCGATGGAGTGTTGAGGCAAACCCCGAGAAGATAAAGAAAATCATACATATAAGCCCACCGCGAATTTTGAAAGATGTCCAAAGGCTCACCGAAAGACTTGCAGCACTCTTCCACTTCGTAGCAATGTCTACAAAAAATACCTCCCCTTCTTTAAGGCCTTAAGAGGGACAAAGACAAACGACTTCTAATGAATGACCAATTGCAAGGCTGCTTTTTAAGAGTTGAAGGAATATTTGGCCGGTCCTCCTCTCTTGACGTCGCCGAAAGAAAGCAAGGAATTATACCTGTACCTGATGGTTTTGGACGTGGTGCTAAGCTCAATCTTAATCCGGCAACAATTGGACGTACAACGGCCGGTCTACTATGTTAGTTATATTTTTGCGGACACCAGGACCTATTACACATGGGCCAAAAAGATTGCATAGGCACTCATCAATTCAACCGAAAAACTATGTCCCTACTTTTAGCCACACAAAATCGTCATCATAACCAATCAACCCTTGAAAGAAATTCTACATAAACTCGACATGTCTGGACAGCTAGTCAAATGAGCCATCGAATTAGGTAAGTTTGACATAAAATTTAAGTCAACGCCGGCCATTAGAGGGTATGCCCTAGCAGACTTCATTGTTGAAACTACATCCCTGGTTTTGGGCATCTTTGGTCCTAGCGAAGTTGCCCACCACCTGGAGGAGGCGCCTCCCTGGATCTAACACATAGACGGGTCATAAACACAAAACGGTAGCGAAGTCGAATTGGTCTTGAGGACCCCTGAAGAATTGGAGATAAGGTATTCGTTGAAACTCAATTCTTGGCCACCAATAATATTGTCGACTACGTGGCCTTACTCGCCGAACTCCGATTGGTAAAGGAATGCTCGGTGAGGCATTTGATCTTCTATGATAACTCGAAGCTGATCTTCAACCAAGTCCACGGAAGTTTCGAGGTCTCGAGCCCTCTACTCGCGAAATACCTCACTAGAGTGAGAGGCATGAGCCAGAAGTTTGATAAAGTTGAGATAATACACATCCAGAGGACGGACAACTAGAAGGTTGATCGGCGAGTGAAAGACATGGGGACTAAGAACCTAGAGCAATACTCGAGAGACATGCGAGAAGTGTTAACCTCTCTAAGTATAGAAGAGTTCTAATAAGAAGTCCTGCATGTTTCTAACAATGAAGGTTGGATGTCTCCCTTCTGGAGACATATCACTAATGGGACCCTACCAAAAAACCCAGAGGACACCAAACGAGTGAAAAAGATGGCTAGTTGGTATACCATCATGGATAGGAGATTATATCGTTGAGGGTACTTCACCCTGTACATGTAGTGTCTCACCCTGGAGGAAGTCGACTATGCATTGAGCAAGATACATCTTGGAATATGTGTGTCGCACATTGGAGGTCAGAACCTCGCTTTTAAGATAATGTGCCAGGGCTACTATTGATCAACGAGAAAGAAAGATATCATGGACTTTTTGAAGAAGTACGAGAACTTCTAACTCCACGACAACATGTCCAATCGATCGTCCACGGAGTTGAAAACCCTTTAGGCTCCTTGGCCATTAACACAATCGGGGTTCGACCTACTTAGTCTCTTCCTTATCGCGTCCGGATACAGAAAGTTTGTCATAGTTGGTATCGACTATTTCATAAAGTGGATCAAAGCCTCTCCACTAACTTGGATCACCGAACATAATGAGATGGAGTTCTTTCGATAGAATATTATTTGTATATTTAGAATTTTTAAGGTCATCATGACTGACAATGGAACCCATTTCACTAATAAATGTTTCACTAGATATTGCACAAGTTTGGACATCCGATTTGTCCATACCTCCATCGCCTATCAACAAGCGAACAAACAAGTAGAGGTCACTAATCAAACCCTGCTACACGGGTTGAAGACCAAGTTAGAAGACGCTGAGAACCCCTGGGCAGACAAGCTATCTTCCAAGTTATAGTCATACCGGACGACGCCAAAGGAGCTAACTTGTGAGACACCTTCAACATATACTATGGGATTAAAGTGGTCATCTCAATAGAAATTGAACTATCCAACCTCTGGGTTAAAGGCTTTGATCTACTTAACAATTCCGAGAGGTTTAAAGAGCATCTCGACTTGCTCAAAGGATCTCGAGATGTGGCGAAGATGAGCCCGTTGGCCTATCAATAGTGGGTAACCCAGTACTGCAATAAACGTGCAAAAGCACATCAATTCGAGGTTAGAGACCTAATTCTACGGAGTATAGAGGCTGTGAGCAAGAATGTCAATAAGAACAAACTTTTCCCAAACTAGAAAGGCCCATTCCTCACCTCAGCAATTCTCCAGAACAATGCGTATAAGTTGCACACCAAGAACAACAAACTAGTTCCAAGGATGTAGAATGTCGTCCACTTCAACAGATTTTACCAATTACTTCTTACCAAACTCAAGTAGGTAGAGTATGTATCATTACATTTGCTTGCCAAATATACCACGTTTAAATTAATAAAATGACTTAAACTACTCCTAAATCAGGTGAACTTCTCTTCACCTATTATTCGACCAATGAATGGTCAAAGAACAACGGTCTCATACTGAGCAGCGCATACGCAGTCGAAATTGAACATTGATCATGTACCGAGTGGCCCATATACGGTCAAATGTAAACCTTAGTCCCATGTCGAGCTGCCCATTCGCGATCCAACACCAAAACCTTAGGGAGTTTTTCAACATGCATGTGGTGACTCCACCAGTAGGGACGAGCACCATCAATTAATAATGGTCGATGAACCAAAATCAGATTTGTGAAGGCGACGTCCCCTAGAGGGAGGAGCTCTAATGGTATCACGTGGACGATGGTCCTGTCTTCACCAAAGCCAAGCGACAATGGCTGTAGGGCCTTGCTGGCCCTAGTAAGGCTCAACAAAGATGTGTGGCGCTGTTCTCTCATGGGCACGGGCACTTAAAGTGCCGAGACTCCTCCCCGTAAGAATGGGCCCAATCGGACCCTAGCGTCTGCACCAAACCTAGTGACAACGGTGATCGCAACTAGCTGGTCAATAACGAAGTATTAGCCAGGAAAATTTCACACAAACACAAAAATAGCGACAACAATGCTCAAAAACAAAGACTCTACTAGTTCATTATGAAGTCAAGAGGTACATTGCAAGGCACAATTATTGCCTAAGCCTACAAAGTTAACAAAGTGGAAGCCTCAAAGCTATGTGCCCCCAGTTGTATGAGGCGAGAGCTCCCCTCCTCTATTAGAGAAATTAGTCAGGTCAGATCGATACCGGGCACCACCATTCCTTAGGTAGAAGAAACTGACAGGGAAGTCTAGGGCTACTAGGGAAGCGACCGGCGGCACAGGCAGATGCCATCCAAAAATTTGGCATTGAGAGCATGGCCCGCTTCCTTCGAGCTAAATCAAGTCCTCTACTTCATCTCCAGTCGAACATTCTCGCTTTGGAGGTCCGTGAGATGCTTGCTTGGCCTCCGGAGCGCATCCCTCTGGCTCTGGTAACTCACTTGGATCTCGAATAGCTTGAGTTCATGGTTGGTTGCCTACTCTCGATACTGCTGGGCCTTAGCAGTGGTGACATTCAATCGGCCCTACATCTCCTCGAGTAGTCCCTAATCGACCCACAATTGGGTCAGTCGAGGAATCTCCTTATCATGCTAGTGAATCTTGATTACTTGTTGGTGCAAGCAGGTCTATAGAAGGCTCACCATTGAGTGGTGCTATAAATAGAAAAATGATGGATGATAACCACGCTGGTCCATCATCAATGAAAACAAGGGATTATCTGAAGCATACTGTGATATAACGCAATTCCTCGGCTATTGTACTTAAGGGAACCCGGGACGAGGAAGCAACTTGAGGCCCCTACTCTGGCAAAGGCATCCCATGGTGAATGGGAGGCACCTTGGAGCCCAAATGCGACTGGGGAGCCACTAGACCCTCTGTAGCCTCAGATTCCAGGACTTCTTGATGAGACACCTCTGCTGGTGCCGCTGCTTTTGCATCACTCCCTTCATGGCCCTCTACCAGTGGCACATCACCGGGGGTCTTCTCAACAAAAAAACTGTGGAAGGTATTGACACCAGCTCCTCAAACAATGCGCAGGCAATGATGGGGACCCCATGCCAAGACAGAGTTGATGTGTAGGCTGGCTCGATCGACTCCTCAACCTCAAGTTCCCTCGAAGCTCTAGTGGAAAGGGTCAGGGGCTCACCACCCGTATTGACACCCTCCTCCAAGACACAGCTGATCCCTTGCATCCTCTCTACCATGGTTAGGCCCGTCTCGGTAGAGGAATAAGAAGAAGAGCTCGACGAAGCTGCCTATCGCTAGGACGCGTTCTCAGGGAAACCACAGATGTACAGCGATCTAAGCTTCCTTTTGGGCCGAACATGCAACAGAGTAGTCGCTTCCACCCCCTCCAAGAGAGGCTTCCACTTGGCTCGAGCGAGAGCCTCGGCGGACAGCAGATAATCACTCTTATTGAACGAGTTGACATTCGCCTGGACTAGCTTTGTTAGTGGCCTTATCAAGTCTTCCTCCTGACGCAAAACCTCACCAACTAAGGATGCCAACATGTTGCCCTACTCATTGGAAGGGGCCCAGTTGGAGGGAACTTCTAAATAGAAAAACTAGTCTTTTCAATTTTTCATAGAGTTAGGAATCCCTCCACTTATCTAGATAACTGAGCGGGGGGACAATGAAATCCAATCTGAGTTCCAACAAAACTGAAAGATCACTTTTACAGTCACTGATTCAAAGTTTGCCCGTAATGCCGAAAAAAATATAAAGATAGCACAGATACCACATGACATTGGCATGAAACAGCATGATTGGGATGCCCGGGGACACTAGAACCTTGTACAATTCCTACGCGTATGGGATGCAAAGGCCACTTCTTAGGTGGGCCTCGTAGATAGTGATAAACCCACACAGGAAAGAGGAGGCCCTATAACCCTCTGTCGACACCCCGAACGGGATCACGCTTGGGATTCCATACTACACATACAAGGAAGTGATGCCGGCCGTAGTAAGTACCAACCGGATAGCTCCAACACTAGGAGGAGCTATAGAGGTAAACAAGGGGAAAAGTGGTTCAAATCATAAAGACAGCGTCAGAAATAATGGCTTGACATTGCGCCTTCTTACACGAATGGATGACCCCTGACAGGATGGGACAAGCCAAGTGGTGGAGCGATGCAAGTTCTAAGACCAAGATACTCTGCTTCCTGAAATGATAGATTGACGGCATGTGATCTGAATGGATCAGATGCCTGTCTGACCGTCCCATGTCCGAACCCTGTGCCCGAGATAGGCCGCAGTGGGTCAAGACCGCCAGAAAACTAGGCCATCTGCAGTCCTAGCGGTCCATGTAATAATTGCCTGACAATTAAGGGGGCAGCATTCGGACGCTTCACTTGCTCACGTCACAAAACGAGGAAAAAAAAAGAGCCAAGTGATAGGAACAAAAGTGCTCAGCAGCTCCATTCACTCATTCTTTTCACAATATACAAAAGCCTATAACAACGAACGTACAGCAAAAAGAAAACCAATAGTAAATATACATGGAATGACCATCTGACTATAAAAACTCTACTCCACTAGAACAAACTCCCAAAGGCAAGCAAGTATACTTATCCCCAAAAATAATGTTCAAATGAGAGGCCGGCATGTGCCGCACAAGCGATGAAGTGAGGCTTCTGTGTACTGCCAGTCTCAAGGAGCCACAGCAATCGGAAAGCCTTGACCCGCTACGGTTGGGAGATGGAATTGACATCAGGATGAACATGAAACGAGGTAATCAAAGTGGCTACCCCATGCAAAAAATAATAAATTTATACTAGTTGAATAATATAGCCGTAATACCATATAAAAAATAATAAATTCAAAATAAACTTTTATATAAATAATCAATAATAATTTAATACTTTAAAAGAATTCTCGTCAGACTCAAATTTCCTTTGGAGCATTTTTCCCAAGCCCAAGACCAACAATTGAGCAACCTTCCACTTTCATTGGAATGCACGGCCAGTAAGTTCCGGCCTTAAATAATAGAATCGATCAAAATTGCGTTTAAATAAAAAACATTGACTATTAAATTAATTTTACTCGAGTTTTTCCCAATTATTTAAATAAAAAACATTGACTATTAAATTAATTCGACTCAAGTTTGACCTAATTATTTAAATAAAAAATTATAATTATCTTTATTTATAATTAAAATCAGGCTGATTTAGATTAATCTATAAAATTTTTATTTTTAATTTTTTTTTATTTAAAATCTTATATATCTACAGAATAAATATTGAATATCTTAAAAACTGTAATATTTTGATAAAAATATTTTGTAAAGTATTTGAAGTGATTAATTTTTATATAGAAAGTATTATGTGTATAAATTATCATTTGTTGAGACAATTTTTTTTATATTTTGTATTTATCTAAAATTTAAAAATTATATTTGTGAAAACACACAATTCAGGACAATTCCGTCTTATTATTTTTACCCGTGATTATTTTCAGTTGAGAAAATTAATTAGATCTAATTTTTTAATATTTTTTATTTATATCACTCAGATATTTTGATTTATATCCTACGAATCTTCTGACACATTCGATAGCCAATTTTCATGAAGCCTTTTTGAGAATCCGATGCTGCCTGCCATTCAACTCAACACTAAATTCCTTTATTTAAGCTGATTTTATTTAAATCTTTAATACAAGATAGTTATTATTGAGCTCAATAACTCTATTGTGTATAATCCAACAAACTAAAAATATCATCAGAGGTCGCATAAGACTTGTGCGGAGTGCTGCAACCGGTTACAGCGAAAAGGCTCGAGGACTAGCTGTAACAAAAGGACGAGGACCTTACGAAAATAAGACCCGAGGACTTCAAGGGTGAAGAGCTGAGGTTTTTGTAAAGATATGGCCCAAGGAGCTGTGCAAGAAATAGGCTGGTTGGCAAAATGGTCAGTCAACAGGTTGATCGGCTAGAAAAGAAAAGTAGATGGTCAACGAGAGTTGACCGACTGATGGTGCGTGGATAGTCAAGGTTGCAAATGGAAAGCGCATGGAAGCCTTGGTGTATTTTGTGAGTCAATGCGCTGACCGGCAAAAGGAGGCAAATGGGCATGCGATTCTATAGATGATCGGTATGGCCAATGATGGCCGGTATAGCCAAAATGACAGGGTAGCCAAAACGAAATGTTGGCAAAATGGCAGGTTGGCCATTTTGCCCGAAATGCCCATTTTGGGCGGTTTGCAGCAAAATGTCGGAATGGCACTTTACCCGGAATACATTTTGCCCGTTTTGGAGCAAAATGTCGAAATGGCCATTTTTCCCTGTTTGGAGCAAATTACCGGTATGCGTAGAAATGCCGGTATGAAATTTCTGTTTGTAGCGGTTTTTATGAAATGCCGGTCAACCTCCCATTAACCGACCCAAGTGAAGAATTCAGTCAACGGCAATTGACCAGCGAAATCTATATGGCAGAGTTGGTTTTGGTTTTGCTGCGCTGGCAAAGTTGCAGGGCACGCCTTCTGTGGAGTGCAGAATATGCGTCGTCTTACAAGGCATGCATCTGTAGGAAGCTCAAAAACTAGTGAACATGTGGCATGAATTATCTGCAAGATCGGCCAGTTGAGTAGATGAAGATTTGGAATCAGGGCGTCTATATAAAAGCACTAGGAACTTCAGAAGGATGTGTGTGTGACACATCAAGGAAGGGTAAACCATCACCAGGGGTGAGTTCTCACCCAGGGGCGCTGTGTGCCGGCCGTTGTGTGTGAGGGGATAAAATAGAGGTTATTGTTTCACAAACACTTGTAAAATGTTTGAGTATAAAGTACCACAGTGAGGAGATAAAAATAAAAAAGAAAGAGAGAGTAGTAAGCAAAATAAAAGTGTGAGTTCTTTGTATTTTCGTACTCCATTCTTCTATTTTCGTTTCTAGGATTTATGTAGTCAGGGTGGTTACTTGTATTTTATCTCTGAATCTGACTGAGGACGAATGACAAAATAAAAGATACCTTATAAACTATACCATCAAGTTATGCCTGATGAACTACACTCTTCAGGAGGTTCTCAATTTGACAGACACGACGGAGGTCTGAGAGAAGTTGGAGAGTAGTGAGTAAAACAAAAGGTATGAGTTTTTTGTATTCTCGTACTCTGTTCTTCTATTTTTGCTTATGGGACTTGTGTAGTCATGGTGGTTTCTTATATTTTGTCTCTAAATTTATATAACCATTTTACATAGTGAATTATTTTATACTATATATCCCGTGATTTTTTTCTTTTATTTGAAAAGAGATTTTCGTGTAAAATATTGTACATTTCCTTTATTCCTTATTCATATTAAATGGTGGATGACGATAACGAGAGTTCGGGTATTTCGCTGCTATCGATCGGGTGAATCCAGACATTCAACCCCCAACAAGTGGTATTAGATATACTGGTTGAGTGTCCTCTTCTAATACCAACAGTTATATGTATGTTTAGATTATGAAATTTGAATTTAAAAATAAATATATATAAGTCTATTTTAATTTTGTTAGAATATAAATAGGGTATAATTTTAATTTTATTATATAAAGAATTATAATTACGTAAGAAAAATAAGGTTATGATATAAATAATATTTTAATATATATATATATATATATAGAGTAATCTACTATAAATTTTAAATTTTTTATCATATAAAATTTGAGATAGTATAATTTTTTAAAAAATATCCCAATTTAAAAATTAGATATTATTTTATTACTTTAAAATATATTTTGAAAATAATTTTTATTAAAATATTAATTTTTAAATAATATTTTTATATAATTTTTTAAAATAAATTAAAAATAAAATTATAGTGAGCCCAATTCTATTAGATCAAAACAAGCCAGCAACCGAAAAATTTCATAATAAATCTCACTTTTTTTTTAATATTATCATATTAAATTGACATATGCTTTTTATATTTACAATTATAATTATTTATTACCATTACAAATTATAAATAGATATTCTTACACCATTTTTCAATTTCAAAAATTAAAATATCATAATAAAATTATATTTGGTCTGATACTAAACAGTAAAATTTGAATTAGCTTTTAATTTTAATTTTAAAGTTTATAGTCCAATTTTAATTTTAATTAATCCAATAATATATAACTCATATTATAAACCATTATATTTGATATTAATTGAAATTAAAGGCTGTGTTAATATAAAATTTTATAAAAATAATTAATAAAATTGATTAAATTTGAATCTGGAAGACGCGTTTGTACAGGTGCAGTCAAACGCTTGTTTGACTCGGAAGCATCTACGTACACGTGTGACTTGGACATATATAATTGGAACCCCCAACTGCTAACTGAAAGCAATTTGACCGTTGAAATCCTTAATAATTATAAAATAAATATATAAAATATTAAAATTTTACCATCCTTAATAATTATTTATTAATAAATTATTAAGGGATATTATAATTATAATTAATATTTCTAATATTCGTACAAACTTATTCTAAAAAATCTGCCCCTATTCATTAATGGAAGTCGACGGATGCCATAAGGTCGACGCTTCCGCCCTACCCTAGTCGGCGCCGACGGCGCATACCCTCCGCCCTTTCTCCCAGGAAAACACGGCAGCCCATTTCCAGTCAAGGCTTCTCTCTCTCACTCTCTCTCTCTTTCTCTCTCTGTTTTTAATCCATTCAAAAATAAAATAATTAAAAGAAATTTGTGGTTGCCCGTTATGGCTCGCCACATATGCTATATAAACCCAATTTTTCTCATCACAAATCGTGGTTTATCCCGAATTTCATCCATTGTTCTATTTATTTCTCTTTTAGTTTTGCATTCGTGGAATTCCTCCGTCTTTCGGCTTCTCCTGGTTCGAGTTTTCAGCGATTTGTGGTGGGATTCGAGGGTTCTGTTAAAGGTTTGTTTATTTATTTTTTTTCAATTCCTATTTTTTCTGAAATTTTCTGCGCTCCTTGATTTCGCTAAGCTTGATCTTAACTCAATCAGAGTTCTGCGCTTTTTTCTTTTTTCTTTTTTTTGAGGGTGAGGGGTTGTAATTTATATCTGAGTTTGTCCGGTTTTGCTGGCTTGATCATTCGGTGCGTTAATTTGGTCGCGAATCTGGAAATTGCAGAACGATTTACATTTTCCTGAAAAAATTTTATTGAAGTCTCATATTGTGCTGGAGGATTTGGATGGCGGGACAAATTACTGTCTGTTTGCCTCGTGGGAATGAAATGAGTGGGGTAAGATGTGAAAATTGGGGTCAGAGTACATAAAATTGGGAATTTAGTCTTGTTTGCCCCCATAAATTGGATCTTCAAAAGTCTCATGAAAATGTGATTAGGGTTTGTTTTTATGAACTACATTGAATATCCTACCAAGTTTCAGTTTAATAGATTTTGAAAAATACCCAAAAATACTCTTTAAACGGAAGATAAGGATTAAATTATAACGAAGGGGATGTCAACTTCAATGATAGTTTAACATCCTCTGACGTCTTCTTTAGGGTTCTCCCAATTTCTCTACCTTCATATTACTATGGTTTGAATTTCATTCCGACAACCTAAACAACCAAAATAATAGCAGCATATTAAAATGTGTTAGACTTATTATTTGATTGATATATTTCTCCTATTCTCCCCTGCTCCACTGCTGGGATTACATGATTTCTGCATGCAAAAGTGGATCTACTCTGTGTATTTTTGCCCGTAGAAATCTGATGAAAACACAAATCTGAAGGCCCTCTTTTATTTTTTAAGAAAAACAACTGAAAACATGATCTGGGATGTTATGTACTGCATAAGTTTGAATCCATATATTTCTCTTCTTTTGGTTGCATGTGATCCAACCTATTCTTTTGATTTCATACAGGGGAAAGAATGGCTGAATCAGAATTTAAACCAAATGCCACCACCATCCCACCACCACCTCCATCTTCATCATCGAGAAGGCTTCCTGATTTTAAACAATCAGTGAGGCTGAAGTATGTGAAGCTTGGCTACCATTACCTCATCTCCCATGGAATGTACCTCTTCCTTTCTCCACTGGCACTCATATTTGCTCTTCAGCTCTCAACATTTTCCCTCCAAGATGTTCATCTCCTTTGGCAACATCTCCAATATAACCTCATCTCTGTCATCCTCTTCTCGACTCTCTTGGTTTTCTTCTCCACCTTTTACTTTCTCACTCGGCCTCGTCCTGTTTACCTTGTCAACTTCTCGTGCTACAAGCCTCAAGAATCTCAGAAATGCTCACGGAAATACTTCGTGGAAAAATCTCAATCAGCTGGCGTGTTTTCAGAGGAAACCCTTTCTTTTCAGAGGAAAATCCTTGAAAGATCTGGCCTCGGGGAGTCTACTTATCTCCCCGAACCTCTCCATAATTCACCTCCGAACCCATCTATGTTAGCAGCGAGAAAAGAAGCAGAGGAGGTGATGTTTGGTGCCATTGATGAGCTCTTGGCTAAAACTTCTGTAAAAACGAAAGACATTGGGATTCTGGTTGTCAATTGCAGCTTGTTTAATCCTACACCTTCATTATCTGCCATGATAGTCAACCATTACAAGCTCAGAGGAAATATTACTAGCTACAATTTAGGTGGGATGGGCTGCAGTGCTGGTCTTATCTCCATAGATCTTGCTAAACAGCTTCTTCAGGTTCATCCCAACTCCTATGCGTTGGTTGTCAGCACAGAGAACATCACTTTGAACTGGTACCTCGGGAATGACCGTTCCATGCTTGTTTCAAATTGTTTATTTCGAATGGGTGCCGCTGCTATTCTTCTTTCAAATAGAAGATTTGATCGAAGAAGGTCAAAGTATCAGTTGGTGCATACCGTGAGGACCCACAAGGGTGCTGATGATAAATGTTTTGCTTGCGTTACTCAACAAGAAGATTCGACGGGAAGAATTGGAGTGTCTTTGTCGAAAGAACTCATGGCAGTTGCTGGGGATGCTTTGAAGACCAACATCACGACTTTAGGGCCTCTCGTCCTCCCAATGTCAGAGCAATTGCTCTTCTTAGCTACCTTGATTGTGAAGAAGGTCTTCAAGATGAAGATCAAGCCCTACATTCCCGATTTCAAGCTGGCTTTTGAGCACTTCTGCATTCATGCTGGAGGAAGAGCAGTGCTGGATGAGTTGGAGAAGAACTTGCAGCTTAGCGAATGGCACATGGAGCCATCGAGGATGACACTGTACCGATTTGGGAATACCTCAAGCAGCTCTCTGTGGTATGAGTTAGCGTACATGGAAGCCAAGGGGAGGATCAAGAAGGGAGAGAGGGTGTGGCAGATTGCATTTGGCTCGGGTTTTAAGTGTAACAGCGCGGTGTGGAAGGCTTTGAGAACCGTGAACCCGGCAAAGGAAAAGAGTCCATGGATGGATGAAATTAACCAGTTTCCAGTGAGTATTCCAAGGGTTTCCCCATTCTAAGCTCAGCTTCAAGCTCTTCAATCATTCATAGTTAACAGCAGATGCTTTGACAGCCTATGAGTATAGCCTAGTGCACAATAACTTGATCTGAGTTAATTTGCCTCCCTGAAACAAATTGTGAAGACTGGAATTCTTGCGTGTTTTCATTTGTCAAACACAGTATGAAAAACGTATCTTCTTTTGATCTTGTGACGGTGGCTCTTTTTATTGCCTTTCCCCTTGATTTCTTCTGGAGATCTTATGAGAATGATGCAGATTTCTGTGTTCGAAAGGATAGATTTATCCTCTTCACTTTGATACTGTAGTGGTAGAAATCGTTTGATCATCTTCTGGATGGTTAAACAAGCCAACTTGATGAAACCATTCGGAGTCGCTTAATTAGAGTTGTTCAGGCTATATGGTAACCATACTGTGGAACTCATTTGGACATATTTGGTTATAGGAAAGTTTGAAGGAAATGAATATAACGAGGAAAAAGTAAAAATGAAAGAAAAATAATCTTCTTTAAATATAAATATTTTAATATATATTTTATACTATTTTTTTATTCGGACTTTTTACACAATTTAAATATGAAAAATAATTTTTATTTTTTTTTATTTCCTTTAAATTTTCTTAGATTCAAATAATCTTTAATAGAAATGTCTGATGGGTTGTGTAGGGGTGCTGGGCTCCGCAAACAAAGTTCTACTCACAAAGTCGAAAATAAAATTCTACAATGATCGTTATCAAATAATTTGTTTAAATTCGCGAGGAGACAATACACTAATATAAAATAACAAAATAACAATTACAAAATGAGTCATAAGAATTTTATGTGAAAAATCTTCTTTGAGAATAATCGAAAAGATCATTAGATGACGCATCTGTATATTTTTACTATAGGGTAAGTCTGGCTATTAAAAATTCTGACAATTCAGGAATGTAACATATTATAATGAGTATAGCATATTATAATGAGTGAAGCTAATAATGAAGAATACATGATCAAATAAGTAGAAAACAACCGGTAAAAATGTTATGAACATGTGCTTAATGTTGATGAACAAATAGAACATGATTTGGTATTCAAACGAATATATTTCGAGTAACCAAATATTAAAATAATTTTATAAGAATATATTTTAAGTAAACTAATATGATGAGTGAGATTTTGTTATTTATTAGTTGTTGTAGTAAATGATAATTATGAAGGATATCGAGCACTAAGTTATGGTAAATTATTTAGATGGCAGATTAAATCTCTCCTTGTAAAATTTGTTAAAAAATAATATTTTGGTCTCTTATTTTTATCGACTACTTATCAAGCCTTGTTTGATTATTTTATTTTGCCTTGTGTTTTTATATTATTGATAATTCTTATTACATGTCATATTTTAGTCATAATTATTGATAATACTAACTTTGGCAAAGTGAGGTATTGAATTACATGTAAGAACAAAGTTAGGCTATGAAAGTTTTCATAGTCGGGTGTTGCATAATATCAATACTATACTATATTCGATGGGTAAGATAAAGAAAGAAGCATGAAAGCACTAAAGTATCTAAATATATGGGCACCTTGGTATTTAAGTGTACTCATCATTATTCGATACTGAGAGCATTCTTGTAATCTTGATAGTATGTTTATACTATATTTTTTTTTGGTAGAACTTACGTAAGTTGCTGAGATTTATATATTTGAAATATTTAGAAGTAAATCCTACCATTAGGAATAGTTGTGAGACTATCAGGCAACGCTCTAAGTGATGAAAAATCATCAAAATTGCGGAGGGCTCTGCCACAAGAGGTTGTTATGAGGCAATCAAACACCACTCTAGGAAGGATAGAGTTGTTGGAATTATAAATAATCTTGCCATCGTTAATAATTATGAGATGATCAAACTATACTTTGGGAGTAATGGTGAGTCACCAGGATCATAGGCCATAGGTTTGCCATGGAGGAAAATACGATCCTCGGTGATTCTTCTTATTAAGTTTGGTGAAGCGGACAGTCCGATTTAACTAGGGATTGATCGGTCCAAGTCACCACATTTTTATCGAGATCATTGAGTTTGGTTTAGTTGATGTAATTTTTTGAAGCTGTATAATCTTAAAACTCGAGATGTTAATTTTTTTATTATTCATTCTAGTTAAATTCCTTTAATTTGATATTTATTGTCGTTGCATACTTGAATTTTATTGTATTTCTGAATTATAGAGTTACTAGGCAACTAAATCATTTACTATTGTCTCTTATTCTTTAAAAGTGGCATAGGTAACCGTACGAGAGCTAGGATGACCGGGTAATTGAGAAAACCTTGAGATTATTATGATGTTATTTTGATTATTTTGAATTAAATGCTTGTAGTTCTAATTTTTAGAACTATATTAAAGTGTTGTAAGTTATCTTAAATATTATACTTATTAGACATGAATTTTGTAAAATAAAGAGCATATTTGTTAAATAATTAAGATAAATATTATTAAGGATTTGAAAAAATATATATCATTGCAATTTGAAAGATTGAGATTATGTGATCTAGGTTGCCATAATCAAGGTATTTGGACTATCTTTCATCAATAAGTAACATATACTTATCAGACATTAGATGTATGGAGAAATGTCTATCTCAAATAGATTGTCAGATTGAGATGGTAGATGTAGGCTTGGGAGCATCATGATTGTTAGAGACTTTTGTCTAATTGGCATATTCCGTGACCATATGTATTATTTTATTAATGTCGGGTTGTGGGTTGTCGGTTTAAAATTCATTAAAATTCATTCGGTCCGCCCTCCACGCGCTCGGGCCCGTCCAGGACCGCCCGCTCGCTTCATGCTCGATGTCCGCTCGAGCATGTAATCCAGAATGGGGGCCGCTCGATGCTCGCTCACTAGCCGCTCGAGCCGATAAACCAGAACATAGGCCGCTCGCTGGTCGCCCTCCACTCGCTCGAGCGCCCGCTGGGTTTCTGCCGAAACCCTACGGCCGCTCGCCAGCGCAGAAGAGCCTTGCTCGGCGGCCCAACAAGCAGAATTTCAAACGCGATTTTGGCTCCTCTATAAATATGGGACTTATATTTTTTGAACCCTAAAATTCGGAAATCGATGTGCATGCCTCCTTGAGAAGAAAACCCTCTCATGCTTGATATACTTGCACATCTTGAGAAAACTAATCACCAAAGGATTGTTCTACATGCTCAAACTAGTTTTCTCACCAACTCTCTTTCACCATTGAAAGTTTGCCTTCTACCATTGTTGAAGACTTTGGTTCGTGAAGGAGACTCGTTCGTGATTGGAAATTCAAGTGGTTCGAGGGAAGATTGACGTGAAGACCGGAAGGAGTCCGGTTCGTTGCCTTGGGCAAATCAAGGAGTTCCTTGGTAGGGATCACGTGTCGGGAGTAAGTCGGCTAGGATAGCGCGTCGTTACCACCCGGGCTGTAAGTTGATTTTCATAGTGCATTGCTTCCTGCCGTTGAAGCCGGAGTGTTTTCTCGATACGGTGGTATCGAGTTTTCACTTTGTCACCAAAAAATTGAGTCTTTATCTTTATCGCTCTTAATTATTGCTTGTGATTGTTTATGTTGTGCATGATTGCTAGTCTCGTATGCATCTAGTGTTAAATATCTTTTACGTGTATTAGATATTTAATATTTATTGTTGCTTCCGCTATATATTTAACGGGGTCGAAACACGTTAGCACGAAACGTGCTTTTTCAATTGGTATCAGAGACTCACCCCGATCCGCGACCCCCGATCTAGATGTATACTAGTGGATCGCTCTCCGTTCCTCCCTACTTTGATGGGAGTAACTATGCTTATTGGAAGGTCCGGATGAGAGCCTTCCTTAAATCCTTGGATGAGCGTGTTTGGGCAAGTACCCAAGTTGGGTGGACTCCACCCATTAGTTCCTCGGGCAACGAACCAAAAGCCCTATCTTCATGGACCAAAGAGGAACTTGATGCATGTAATTGGAATAGTAAGGGGTTGCATGCTATTTTCATGGCTGTGTCTCCCGATGAGTTTAAACGAATTTCAATGTGTGAGACCTCTAAAGATGCTTGGGACATTATGGAAATTACTCACGAAGGCACGAAACTAGTGAAAAATTTAAAATTACAAATGCTCACCACTAGATTCGAGGAAATAAAAATGAAAGATCATGAGACCTTCGATGAATTCTATGCCCAGTTAAATGATATTATAAACTCCACATTTAATTTAGAAGAACGAATCCCTGAGAACAGAATTGTTAGAAAAGTCTTACGTTCCTTGCCTGAACGATTTAGGCCAAAAGTAACAGCAATTGAAGAAAGTAAAGACTTAGACAATCTGAAAATTGAAGAATTGGTAGGATCCCTACAAACGTATGAGCTCACATTGCCTCAATCAAAGAAACAAAAATCAATTGCCTTAAAATCAAGTAGGGAAGAGCGAAATCGAGACTCCGATGAAGAATCATGTAGCGATGATGACTTTTCATTATTTGTTAAGAATTTTAAAAAATTCTTAAAAAAAAAGAACTCTTCGTCAGAAAAACTTGATGTGGACTTAAAACGATCACATAAATTTGAGAAGAAAGACCGTCGTGAACTTAAGGATTCCAAATCAAAAACGACTCAGGACGTTCAATGTCATGAATGTAAAGGTTTTGGCCACTATCGGGCTGAATGCCCAAACTTTAAACGCCAACAAGGCCAATCCTTCAAAGCTAATGTGACCCTTAGCGATGACGAAGAAGAAGAGGGTGAAAATTGTTCTGCAAATGGCCCTGTCAAGTACATGGCTTTTATGACCTCAATGTGTGGAAATTCAGTAGATAATATTGATCAATCGGATGACTCTGAGGCCGAGTCAGAAGCTGAATTTGATGGCCTTCAAGAAGCTTACGATAAATTATTTAGGGAATGTTTGAAAGTTAAGAAATTAAATAGAACCCTAAATAATAAGATCATTGATTTGGAACAAGAAAAAATATCTCTTCAATCCAAGGTTGATTCTAAAAGCCAAGAAATTGAGAATCAAAATCTCATTCTCTAAACAAATCACGACCTTGGAATCTGAATTGGAGGCCTCGAGAAAAGATTTGAAACAATTCATAAATGGGTCAACTAAACTTGATCATATGCTTGGGTTGGGTAAAATTGGAGAAAATAAACATGGGTTGGGATATGTTGAGAATATGTTCCCAAATGACGTGAAGCCTAAAACAATTTTTGTTCCCACCAAGAAAATGCCACACCAACACATTAACACATCAAAATTCACTAAGCAACCAGCTCGACGTGTGGCTTCTCAATTTGACTCAACTCATGTGCAAAATTTACCTAATCAAAAATTGGTGAACAAATCATCAAAATCGGTCAAGTCTTCTATCAACATAAATCAAAGATTTAAGGACCGTTCCACCGTTCCTAAATTTGTTCCTACTTGTCATGCGTGTGGAAAAGTTGGCCACATTCGTCCTCAATGCTACTCTATAAATCATTGGTACAACCAACGAAAAGGGCTAAACATGAATCAACTTGTTAATCACATTTCACAGTTGAATGAACAAGTTAAAATATTGAATCAAAAAGTAGCATCGGGGAGACAAGTTTGGGTTAAGAAGAGTGAGCTAAATTACCCCTTGGCCATTCGTGACAAAAAGGGGGAGACTTGATTCTTTTTGATAGGGGAAGCTTAGGGGTTGTTTTTCTATTTTGGGGGAGTTTTTGTTATTTGCATATTAGTTCAAGTTAGTATTACTTGAGGGGGAGTACTGTTTATTTTCGTTAGGGGGAGGATTGTTGTATGTTACATTATTGTATGTTCTCATGCCTATGTACCATGTATGCCGTTTAAATTGTTATTATCTTTTGTCCTGTTGGTACTAACCTTACTTGATCAGGAAACTAGAGTGTCACAGGCAGTCAAGCAAGGTTTCAACACTTCGCCTCAGCAGCTCGTGTTTTTAGCTATTTATATTATTTTATGTTTTTTTTGTATCACTAGGCGTAGGTTTTCATGTACACGGGTTTTATCTCGGTGGTGTCTGAACCCGTGATTCTCTTGTATTTTTTTATTTTATGAGTTTTGTCACGGAATTGCCAAAGGGGGAGATTGTTAGAGACTTTTGTCTAATTGGCATATTCCGTGACCATCTGTATTATTTTATTAATGTCGGGTTGTGGATTATCGGTTTAAAATTCATTAAAATTCATTCGGTCTGCCCTCCATGCGCTCGGGCCGTCCAGACCGCCGCTCGCTTCATGCTCGATGTCCGCTCGGCATGTAATCCGAATGGGGGCCGCTCGATGCTCGCTCACTAGCCGCTCGAGCCGATAAACCCAGAACATAGGCCGCTCGCTGGTCGCCCTCCACTCGCTGAGCGCCCGCTGGTTTCTGCCGAAACCTACGGGCCTTCGCCGCGCTCGAGCCCCGCTCGAGCGGCGGCCCAACGGGCGAAATTTCAAACGCGATTTTGGCTCCTCTATAAATATTGGCTTATGTTTTTGAAACCCTAACCGCCATATGCTCTCTAGACAGGACTACTTTGAGCCCCCATTTGAGAAGAAAGCCTTTCTTGCTCCATCAATATTGCTTCTCTTGAAGAAAACTCTATACTACAAGATTGATCTACATGTTCTAAAGAGTTTTCTCTTCATTTTCTTTCTCTTTTGTTTCCATTCAAACATTCATCCTTCTACCATTGTTGGAGACTTTGGTTCGTGAAGAAGGAGACTCATTCGTGATTGGCGATTCAAGTGGCACGAGAGGGAAGAGTGGCTTGAAGACCGGAAGGTGTCAGTTTGTTGCGGCGGGTAAATCAAGGAGTTCCTTGGTAGGGATCACGTGTCGGGAGTAAGTCGGCTAGGATAGTGCGTCGTTACCACCCGGGCTGTAAGTTGATTTTCATAGTGCATTGCTTCCACGGCCGTTGAAGCCCGGAGTGTTTTTCGATACGGTGGTATCGAGTTTTATTTCGTCACTAAAAATTGAGTCTTTATCTTTATCGCTCTTAATTATTGCTTGTGATTGTTTATATTGTGCATGATTGCTAGTCTCGTATGCATCTAGTGTTAAATATCTTTTACGTGTATTAGATATTTAATATTTATTATTGCTTCCACTATTTATTTAACGGGGTCGAAACACGTTAGCACGAAATGTGCTTTTTCAATGATGAACATCATTATGAGTATTATCATCAACATTATCCTCTCTATTAAAAATAAAAATATCACGGTCTTTATTGCCTCCATGATCAACCTAAACAACATCATTAACTTGAATTGGTATCGATAAGAATGGTATAAAATCCATATAGCAATGGTAATCATTATCATAAGAGATCGCCTTCTCTACTATGTTGATATTTTTAATGTTTTTATCCTTAATAAACACTATATGTTTAGATCTCACAAATTTTTTCTCTGTTAATTATAGAACCAATAACTAAATTCATCTTTTTCATAGCTGATAAAATATATTGTCGCGTCTTCAAATCAAGTTTGGGATTTTTGTCTCTTAAAATATGGAAAAAAGATTTGCACCCAAATAGGTGCAAATGATTACAACATACCTCATTTTAAAACCATACTTTATTGAGCATATACCATTTATGGGATTGCTCAAAGAGAAATTGATTATATAAGTCATGATATTCAGGGCTTCTCCCAAAACAAATTAGGAAGTTTCACTTTTTAAAGTACACATCAAACTTTCTTAATCAATGTACAATTTATTCTCTCAGCCACACTATTTAATTGTGGTTTCTTTGATGGGAGGTTGTTTAGTATCAAATCTCACACGAATAAAAATATGTATTAAATAGCTCGGTGTACTCTCTTCTATTGTTACTATAGATGCACTTTAATTTCTTTCCAAATTGCTTTAAGGCGTAAGGGTTGATCCTTCATCTTTAATCAATATACTCATAATTTCATATAGCAATTATCAATAAAAGTTATAAAATAAAGTGTGCTGCCAAGAGTTTTTACCTTAAGAAGATGGCATATGTTGCTATACACAATTTCAAGAAAATTTGTCATCTTTGAATATGATTTTTCATGGAATAAAGTACTCAATTACTTTATGTCCATAGGGACACGTCTTAAATTTTTGCATCCTCTACACCTAGAAGCTTTTTTGGGCTAAAACTTAAGGCCTTTCTTGCTTATGTGGTTAATTCAATTGCAACAAATTCGATAGACTCATCTATCTTAGCTACATTGACGTCTTTGTTTGAGACTGATACTAATAACACATATGAGATAGTTTATTCTCACATGCTACCACTAGAAAGCCCCTAGTGTGCTTTGACATGTCCTCATTATGAAGTATTATAAAACCCCTCATTATTAAATTTATTGGCCAAAATAAAATTCAACCAAATATTTAAGACATGATAAATATCCCTCAAGATCAATTTCATGTCATTATCAATAGTCAAATATACATCACCACAACCCACGATGCATTGCTCATCTTCAATGTCTCAAAATCACTAGAAGTATAAGATTTAAATAATTTTCTCCTTAATATCACGTGGAGTGATGTACTACTATCGATTACCCAACTTGTCTTGAAGTCAGCCATGCTGATCGCATCTTCCTCACATAGGATAAAAATATCGAACTTGGTAAAAATGTTATCTCTTTCATCATCTCGAACACTCTCATTTCTCTTCTTGCCGCCAACCTTATTTTTACGCTTCTACTTATGATATGTTTCTTGTTGTCGTGTTTCTTGTCACAATATTGACACTCAAAATTTTGACATCTTGACTTTGATTTACTCCGACTGTTATAATGATTCTTGGGGCTCTTTCCCCTTATCCTTCCTCAAGTCTAGAAGACCAATGCTTTAAGTTTAGAGGATGAAGAACCTTAAGAACTGCTCCTCGTTTCTTCATTAAGTGGCACCCCTTTTGTAATCTTCAAAGTCACAATGTCATTTAGAGCCAATTGGTAATGGAGATCCAAAGGACCTCCGAAGAATTCAATAAAATGATTAATAACTATGCCTAACATCCCAAATATTTTTAAATTTAATATAAATTAGATAATAAATATTGGACTAAAAATAATAATAATAATAATAAAATAAAGTAAAATAAGGGGGTTAGAATAATAATAATAAAATAATTAAATATAATAATAATAATAACAATAGCAATAATAATAATAATAATAATAATAGAAAATTAGGAAAGTAGGGGAGCAAAACAACGAAGAAAAAGGAGAGGAAAGATGGGGAAAACGGCTGGCCGAAATTGCAGCGACGACTCTTCCCTCTTCTGTAGATCAATTGGAGTCACCACTTTTCCTTCTTCCTCTCGGTTCGCCAAATTCATTTTTCATTTTCCAGTTGCCTCATCCCTTTAAAAATCATTGTTTTTTTTTTTTTTCTTGGGCTTCTTCTTCTTCGGTGATGGTTACAGGTGAAACCAAGGAGAGCAGGAGTAAGAAAGGCGTAGCCAAAGGTCTTCCACTACTGCCGCTATCAAGGAGCATTGCCGGAATTGTCGAAACCGCCACCGTTGGTATTTCTCATTAATTCAGGCAAGTTGATTTGAGTTCTTTGAAATTAATCCGTGACATTTCTTATTCCTATTAATATCGATTCTCTATTTGTGTGATAAGATTATGTGTGATTTAGTTGTGTATGGGTGAATTTTGGAGCATTTCAATTGAATTGGGCCGTTGATGAAGAAATCAAAAAAAAAGGACGTTCAGTCGATGCTGAAGGTTTCTAAAGAATCAAAGTGATTACCGGCCAAAATAATTAGTGTGTAAAATTTATGAACAAATTGATTAAATCCTGTGAGTTGAAATTTCATTTTCATAATTTGATTTTGGAAATTTTGTTAAGTGAAATTTGGGGCAAAAATAGAGCCTTCAGCTCAGTGGAGATACAAATTGGACTACCCATTAAAAATTAGGGCTTAAGGCTTAAACTTTTAATACAATGACCGTATATAATCCTTGATTTGTGAATTGGTTAGTTTAATTTGGTAAGAAATTGGTGAATGGCGAGAAATTTATGTGCATTGTATCCTGAAAATGGAGGTGAATAGTGGACTGTGCTGTGTACACGAAATCACCATATAGTGAGGGGCGTGTATATAGGTGTATAACGTATATATGTATGTATAGCATGTACATGTGCGTATGTGTAGCAGTATATGGTGAAAGAAGTGTGGACGTGCTACCTTTGCAGGCTGAAGCCATGTATAAGTGTGAGTGTATGTATATATATGTATATTGTAGGTATAAATATAAATATATTGGATAGGCAGTATGATAAAATCTGACAGTGGATATGTGAACGTGGATGAGGCATATGCATATGCGTTTGTGTGTGTTGAGGTGTGCGCATGTATAAATATATATATATTGAAATTGTTAATTAATTGAGGAGAAGGTCATTGGTAATTATTATTTCGATGGGATTATTGTGGAATAAATTGGGATAGTTAAATAAGATGATAATCGTATATCAATTCTATCATGACAAAATTAAGGATATTTTGTGGCCTTAGAGGTAATTTTGAGATCTCGAATGAGTTAGAAAGGATTTAATAAAATATTAAAATATTCGATCGAATATTTAAACTATCATTGGTACCGTTGTTTTCCTTCTAATAATAATATTATTTGCGTCATTTTTTAATTATGTGTGTATGGTCTTTATTAATACCGAACGACAATTCTTTCATTAAAATTGTAAAGTCTTCTTTGTGTTATACTTGATTACGTAAGTAATTGAGTTATTAACTTTTTACAGTCAAGGTTAAGGAAAACGTATGAAAACACTAAGGTATCTTGTCGAATTAAAAATTACAACACCTTAACGTGGTCTATATTTATCTAATACTGGTTTCCATATTATGTTGATGATGAGGCATATTGTTTATTGTGGAGGGATACTTATAACCTGGTGATTATCGTAGGAGATGATATCAGGGATATTATTTGACAATGGGTATCACGGATGGTATGAGTATGCTATGGGTACAGCTTCTGGAAGGACTGTAGGGATAGTGAGGATACTATGGATAACCTCGTTACATTTATCCAGCCGTTGGAGGTATAAATATGTAAGTTTTCGTTCACGGTGGCAAAATAAAATCTAAGGAGATTCTTTGTGATATTTTGTCATTATTAATACCTCATAAGTTGTGATTCAATTAAATCCACGGGTTGTATTCAGTAGAATGCATATATTAGATTTTACAATATTCGAATTTAGTGTAATCCATATTATTTATTATTATTCAATTTTCAAGTCGTTCACACTGATATTTGAATCAATGGATCCCTTTTTATTTTCTTGTAAGATTGGATTCTAAGAGATCTTCACCTTATATTGGTAAAATCTTATGATATTTGTCACATTAAAGTTTAGAGTGACCTGCCTTTCCTATATATTTAAATCGTAGATGTGATAATATGTATTTTCTTGGATATATTGATCTGTTGGATATTGTATTATTATTCATGACTCTTGACATACATTATATATTATAGATTCAAGACATTTATGTCATTCCTTATTTATTTTTGAATTTGTTATCATTTATTGAGTATTTGGTTCACTCTTACTCTTTTTCTTTCTTCCAAAGTAGTAGGTTTAAATAATGATGACTCTAGAGTTGGATGAAGAATTATGGCAAGAGAGATTGAGGATTAGCGGGAGAGAGTGTTGATTTTATACTCTAGAAATATATTTTGATATTTTGGTTTATTTTGTTGGGATTTGTAGGGCTATATATTCTTCCTCAAATTTATCATTGGTATGAAGATGTGTCAGATTATTATATTTATATTTTTATCAGTTATAGATATGTTACATACTGATTTGAGACTTAAATTTTTCCTATGTAATTAGAATTGGGTATTAGTTGCAAAATTTGGGTTAGGGTCATCCCAGTATAAGTCAAAAAACTCATCATCAAATTTAATATTTATGGTAAACAATTGTTCAAAACATCCTTTAAACTTATTTAAGTGGTAAGTGATGGAGCTTCTTTTCGTATATTTCAATAGCATTTCTTGAGGAAATATAATTTATTGTCACTCGATTTGGAGATATACATTGTCTCATACTTGTCCCACAATGTCGATGCATGCTTTTCATTTCAGATGTAATTATAAATATTATCATCAATAAATTATTAAATATATTTTTAAACTTGCTCATATTTAAAATGCCATTATTTTTTAGATTTTGATTTGGTCTTTTAGATAGCAAATGTAGAAAGATGTATAGTTTTAGTAATAATAAATCATACATCTTACTCTTTTAAATGTTATAATTTATGTCATTCAAATAAATCATTTTGTTACCACCATCCATTGATTCAAAAAAAATTAATATAATAGTTAGAACCCAATGATATCATTTGTGGGGTTTAGTTACCAAACTTTACTAACAAAATAGAGAACAAATTTATATAATGATAGTTATTAAACCCTTTTTTTTTTAATCCAAGAGGTGATGGTACGATAACATATATTAATAAAATAATATTTATAAAATGAGACATAAGAGTTTTCCATGAAAAATGTCCTTTGAGAATGAAAGTAAAATTCACAGGATAACTAGTCTATAAATATCTATTATACTATAAATTTAATTATAAAATCTTTCAACAATTTTGGAATATAACATGTTATAATAAGTAGGTAAAACAATAAAAAATACAAGAGCAAGAAATAAAAAAATAATTGTAAAAACGTTCTTTTTAATCTTATGAACACTTACCTTGGATTAATGAAAAATGAAACAAAATCAAAATTTGAAATAAAGAAGTGAATTTTCTTCTCTTTTTTTCTTTATTTCTTCTATTTTTCTCTTTATTTTGATCGTTATCGGGTCGAAAACTCAGAGTGTCTCGTGACCTAAAATTTGAGTCATATTTATAAAGTAGGTTGTATTGAGGGAGCGGCTTACAGGGATGCCTTTATTATACCTTGGCAATGGAGCACTATATCAAGCACAAATCTTCTGTCCAATATTGTTATTAGTGCACATGTGCCCTCAGAGACACTTATCAAGCATGGGAAATCCTTTTTTATTGAAAAACCTCATTAGATAAAATATGGATCATCCAAGCTTTTTGTGAAATTTTATACCGTGAGCTAATAAATTAAAAAATATCAATATATACAAATGACTCGATGCTCTTAAAGGAATGAGCTATCCCAAACTAAATAGGTTAAATCATTACATAATTAAATTTTAAATAATAATTAAATAAATTCTATCCGGGTGTAATATTTTCTAACAAACCATAAAATTTTGATATTTATTATTCATAAATCGACAGACCAAAAAATTTATCACAGGACCTTATCGGATAATCGATCGGACAATATAAATATGATATATTCTACAACCATCACAAAAAAGGCGTCTAATCTACCATAAGCATGCTCAATGTATAATATAATAGTGCAATATCTGAGGATATAATCTGTCACGAACCCGAACCAAGCAGGTCAATTTAAATAATTAATTATAATTTTTAAAATCTAAAATCCTAATTAATTTTAAAACCAATAATGCCAAGTCCCAAAATTCGGGTGTGACAAACCAAAATATACACTCAACAAATTTAAAATCCTCACGGGGACCTCATCGAACAATAGTCGAAAGCAAAATAAATACGACTGTTTCTGATAATCATCGTAAGGAGATAATAATCCAACCCAAAAATCATAATCAAACATAACAAATATTCAACTATTTCCAACATATAACAATAAGCTCTTACATCCGACCAATTCCATAATCCAAATTTATCAAATATCAATATGAACCATAATAAAATCGAACTCACCAAATCGGACGAATATCGTAGATTAAATCTCTTTACTCCCGCTCGCATCCAAACCTTCTACTTTGAAGGACAAAAGCAAAAAATGGCTGTCTTGCAAGTATCGTATTTACCAAAAGAAGTCCAATAAATCAGAGAGAATGTCAAATGGGTGAAAAATCCAATCCTATTCCAAGATAAATCCAAATCGCCGATAAAACGAATCCAACCGAAATCCAAGATCCAAATTTCAAAATTCAATGGTAGTCTCGTACTCAAATCAAATATCCAAGTCCAAACAAATATCCAAATTTCCAAAATAGTCCTCGTCGGGACGCATATATATATAAATATATATATAATCAAAACCGAGGTGATCCGAACCAAATTCGAGTCTGATTCCAAATCCAAATCCAAATCCAATACCCGATCAACTTGTGATCTGAGGCAGAATCCAATAGCCGGATGCCGAGTCCAAGTCCCATGCCCGATCAGCTTGTGATCTGAGGCAGAATCCGATAGCCGGATGCCGAGTCCAAATCCAATTTTGAGTCCAAGTCCAAATCCAAGTCCAAGTCCAATGCCGATCACCTTTGATGATGCGAGGGAATCAGATAGCCAGGATCGAGTCCAAATCCGATTCCGAGGTCAAGTCCAAATCCAAGTCCAAGTCGATTCCAATGCCCGATCGCCTTGTGATCGAGGCGTAATCCGACAGCCAGGATGCCGAGTCCAAATCCATTCGAGTCAAGTCCAAATCAAGTCCAAGTCGATTTCAATGCCCGATCGGCTTGTGATCGCGGCGATCCGATAGCCGGATGCTGGAGTCCAAATCCGATTCGAGTCCGAGTCAATGCCGATCGGCTTGTCATACGAGGCGGAATCCGATAATGGAGGATGATCGATAGCGTGCAGAAACCGAAACTTGATCATGACGGATGTTCCGAAGGTTCGGATCAAAACATATAATCAAAATCTTTTTATGCGAGACATGCAAGCCCGATTATAGGCAAAAATCGGCGAATCTTAAATCCAAGTCCAAAAATCCATATCCAAATCAAAGTCAATTCAATCAATGCAAAAATACAAATTATCGACCAAATCGGGTTCGTTATTTAAAGACTAACTTGAGGAAGGTTACACATAATCCCGTAACCTTAGGCCAAAATCCATGTCTTGTGTACATGTAGATAATGTTGCTTCACTATATTTTGCCACCATGGCTGAAAGTGCATTCCTCAAGTTTGTCGGATATATTAGGACGTCCGAATATATTTAAGGTCAAATCAAATCATCCGAATGGGAAGGGTCACTACTCGAGCTTTTTCTGCCCGTGAAGGGATTTCCAAATAACAAATAATCTAAAGTCGGGGGCTTAATCAAATAATCCAAATCCAAATGTAGTGAGTACAACCCGACGCGTGCATATGAAAATACACTACGATGCAAATTTCGTGTATATTTTTCGTTAAGGATCGATATAAATATATCGAGTCCGATAAATTATTCGGACTTTCAGAAAAATATCAAGTTCTCCAAAATTATAAAACCCAGTCCAACAACCCCCAAAATATCCAATGAACTACACATGCATGTCCAGAATAAATAAATGGGTATACCAAAAATGCATGTATGTTAGTAAAAAAATTCCAGACAGTATCCAAAATATATCGGAATTGAAATTAGACCAAAGAGGGGGTTTACAGATACTTGTCTGGACCTCATATTTTGCATATCTGAAGAAAGGATATCCCGAAGTGCTCCAATCGAGCCTTTCTCTCTCCGCTGCCGTGCGTCCTCTCTCTCTCCTCCGTTCTCCTCCGCGCAAGGCCCTCTGCCGGCCGTTGCCGACCGCTCCGCTGCCGCCGATCGACCACCGCACCACCTCACGTGGCCGTCGCCGGCCTCCTCCGCCTCACCCGGCCACCGTCGACGCCGTTCACCTGCGACGCCGCCGCCGTCTTCCTCTTCCTCGTGCGATTTCCGTTCGCAACACCACCGATCAAATTACCGCACCCACCGATGACCACCACCGGCGCCGCCGACCACCACCGGCACCGTGCCGTCCTCGCCGCACGCCGCCGTCGTCATCGAACGGCCGCCTCTCCCTTCTCCTTCTCTCCTCCACCGCACGCCGGCAGAAACCCTAACTCCCTCTCTCTCCCGATTTCTCTCTCCCCGATCTCCATTCCAATCTAATCTCTATTTATTTATTTATTTATCTTTTCTTTTTCTTTCATTCCATCCTTATCTCCTTCATTTTCTTTTCTCTTTTCCAATTATATATATATAATAACATTATTATATATATATATATATATATATATAATATTTATATATATTATATATACATTCCATTTTAAATTTTCTTTTGATCCAAAACGATATTTGGGCAACACCGGCGCACCCCGGGCGCCAGCCCAACCGATCCAAATATCCTCCCAAAATTTCTCAATATTTAATAAATTTTATCACGTCCAATTTATCCAAAATTATAATTAATATTAAATTAATCCGAACAAAAATCCTGAATATTACATTCTCCCCTCCTTACAAAAATTTCGGCCTCGAAATTTACGAATCTTAATCTTAACCTCAAATATCATATAATGAGGATATTGTTTCAATGTCATCTTCGCTCTTCTCAAACCACTTCCTCGATCGAGTGATTCATCCAAAATCTGATCCTCAATAGTGGATCATTTCCATTCCAAAATTCGAATTGAAACTTTGGCTCAACACAAATTCTCGTCGATGGATGACGATTCCAATCCAAACACATCCGAATGAGCATTCCCATATTTATCATACGATTCACATATGACAAATCATATCCAAAGATCAAATTCAGAGATAAGGTCAATATGCAGACCACCTCTCTAATCTACCGAACACTTGGAAGATTTCGATGAATCTTATCTTCAAATAATCCGACGACCTCCAAATCAAAATTCTTCTCTTCAATGCGCTTCCATAAACATCTGACCATCCACATCGAACTTCAAATCGGACTGCAAATTCAATCTCCTACTTGAAGCGTCAAATCATATCTTGTGACGAATAGCCAAAAGTCTATATATTTCATTGCGCTACTCGATTGATTATCCATCTCCAATCAAAACCAGGAAGTTTGAGAATCGAATATCTTACAATCTTCTCATCTCGATGAAAGATACCAACAAGAATCTAGGAGCGACATCGATCGTCAAGAAAAGAGCTAACTCCATCAACTCATCCATCATCGTCCAAATTACTATCATGATCTTCTAGTCATTCGAGGTAGACCTGAAACACAAATCTCGAGGCTTCATCTTCTGCTCGACTTCATCTTTAGGCACGAATATACCTTGCCACACAGGCCACAACCTCACGCTTTATATTTTGTCTGCAAACCTTGACACATAATCAACTTGTCATCAAATTCTCTCTCCACTCTGCAAGGTGGAAAATCTTCGACGTTCCCATCGAACTTAGACAAATCCAAACTCAATATAACTGCTAACAATTTCATTTGTCTCCGAATTTCCATCCAATTAGCGATACTCAAACGAGAGAATTCTTGCGAACATGCATCCTCTCAAACGTGCAAAGGAAAAACACTGGTACAGAATGCCCGACATTGCCTGTTCAATCGCTTTCAACTTTAATGTAGCTCATCCAAAAGGGCTTCATTCTGATCTTCTCAAAAGATTCTTTCACAGATAAAAATTTCGTTTAGAATCCAATCATAGCAGCCAAGAGGAAAAATCTTCTGGACAAGTCTTCCCATTGGTATCTTCGACATAGCACTTCACACAAAGAAATCCTCCAAACGGTGTCGCATTCTGGACTTTCAGACGGCTCGTCCGAAAAGAGAATCACTACTGATCTTCATAAGAACTTCCATACATAGAAGCTTAGTTCGAAATCCAATCCTGACAACAAAGAGAGAAAATTCATTTGGCCCAATCCTCATGCAGGCATTCTTGCCACAGCACCTTCATGCGAAACCCTCTAGATTGTGCCGCATCCCCAAAATTTTTCTTGGATTAAGCACCCGACCATACAAAATCCAAACATATCCAAATATTTCTCAGAAGCATTACTGAGCGCTACCAATCCTTCTGATACATTAGGAATCGACAGAACTGACACCGAAGATAATCTATTCTTCAATTACCGAAAACTTTTCTCACCAGCATCACTTGATTTGAATACTGATCACTTCTATTCCAAGGGGTGCCACAACACTGAAATCTTTGAGAAACTTTTCACAAATCTCCCATCACAATCAACTAAATCCAAGAAACTCCTAACTCCCGCGACCTCAAATGGTCTTTTCAAATCCGCCACTAATTCTATCTTCTTCGAATTTTCAAATGTCACATTCTTGAAATCTCCAGCAGACTTTCCAATCGGATTCTCATATTTCTCAATATTCTTCAAACAAATTAGAAAATCAGTGACAGCCATCAAAACTAATCCAAATACGATCAGAAGTCCAATCGACCAAATCCATAAAAGACATTAAAATATTTGTGACCCAAAAGCACAATCAACATTTATAATGGCCACACATTGACACGAAAGTTGTCTTATACACATACTCCCATGAAACCTCGATTAAGGACACATCGAGCACGGATCAATCTTAGAAAACCCAAATTTCTTCAAATAGATCCAACAAATCTTGATCCATGAAAATTGATACATATCGATTTCCAAATAATCCAAACATAGATGTATCAATCCAATTTCATTCGCCAGAGAACATTAAAGCATTCTACGCCAAGACACTTGGCCGAACAAAGCCCTTCTCAAAACAAATTCTACAATTGCTGTCTCAATTTCTTCAACTCAGATAAGGCTGCCCCATATGGAGCCTTCAAAATAGCCGACAAATCCAAGCACAACACCCAGCACAAACTTGATCTTCGATCCAAGAGCAAACAGTTGAATCTTCTGAAAAATATCTTCAAACTTGCAGATGATCAACATATCTTCAAGGGTCACGAAATAGCCCCGGATGTGACCATATGCCAGATAAACTCAGCTCCCATCTCTCAACAGATGATTCGCTTGCAGCGCCAAAATAACCTTTAGGCCTTCTTACTCACTCTTCCTCGGAACTCTGAGGATCCATAACCCAAAATGCAAAATGTGACTGACTTGCCAAAATAGTCTTCTACGACTGAGGATCCAGCTCTATCTTCATGGGCCATAACTGCAAATGCTTCGCCTAGAGCCATCCACCTTCTATCAGGACATCTGGAAACCGGATGCCAAAAATTTGAATGATCCTTGACAAATAGCCTATCTGGCCACAATTTGAAGCAGACTTCATTTCTGACGAAGCAACCTCATCTCGCGAACTTCGTCTCGCGAACTTCTTCTCGCTAAACCTGCAGGCTGATCTTGCAAACTCAAACTTCAGGAAGAAGACTTTACTTCACCTGAATTTCTTTTAGCTTGTCATTTGAATGTTGAACAAATCCACCCTTCGAGTCTTGACTCCAATGCTATGATTTCTTCTGAAAACGCTTCTCTTGAAGCTACTCTAACTTGATCAACAAAGTATGCTCCAGCTCTTTGTCATAAGTGCGTCTGGATGACACCAATAACTTCAGATTGAATCTTGAAGTCTTCATCTACTATCATGCTTCAACAAATCCTTCAAATTCTTCAACCTCTTCTAGAGTATTGCTTTAAGAGATCGAACCACGAACTCTTTGTCCTTCGATTCTTCAGCGATGAAAGATTTGCATGGACGACTATTCACCTGATCACAGCGAGGAGTGGGAATGGACAATCTTCAGTCTTTCTCTTGCTCCAATAATGGCTTCAGACTTCTACACGATCAGCATCATCGCTGCCAACGAGATCAGACTTGCACTTCATCGTCATGTCTTCTAGTAAGGATAAACGAGTTGATTTTGACTCGAACTTCTTCATCTTTCTCTGCGGCATCCAATCTTGAAAAAAAAACCTTCATTCATCTCCACTTTCACCGCTAATCTCTCTGCCAATCAAAAATCTCCTTCTACTCCGCGAGATTTCAAGTCGACCAACTTTATTACCTACTCCTTTGCTGACCAAAATCTCCTTCTACTCCGCGAGATTTCGGACCAACTCCAATTTCAAGCCACTATTCTTCCAAAAGTACAAATTCCAACAAACTCTCTACATATTTGTAGAAACCAAACAAATTTCTAATTCAACTGCTATATCAAATCATACATTACATTAAGCCATGCGACTCATCATAATCAGATGATCATCATTCCAATCCAAACCCAACTCCTACGATTCGACCTTCTGATTCAAACCCAAATCTTCACAACTTAAATTTTCTATTATCAACCAAAGTTAATACTTATTATACCGAAATATTCAGTCAAATATTTATCCAAAATAACCCAAAGTACCTCTCCTTACAACTTTTTCTCTGATACCACTTCTGTCACGAACCCGAACCAAGCAGGTCAATTTAAATAATTAATTATAATTTCTAAAATCTAAAATCCCAATTAATTTTAAAACCAATAATACCAAGTCCCAAAATTCGGGTGTGACAAACCAAAATATACACTCAACAAATTTAAAATCCTCACAGGACCTCATCGAACAATAGTCCGAGCAAAATAAATACGACATACTCTACAATCATCGTAAGGGAGATAATAATCCAACCCAAAAATCATAATCAAACATAACAAATATTCAACTATTTCCAACATATAACAATAAGCCTACATCCGACCAATTCCATAATCCAAATTTATCAAATATCAATATGAACCATAATAAAACTGAACTCACCAAATCGAACGAATATCTGACCGATTACGTCTTTACTCGCATTTTCGCATCCAAACCTTCTACTGAAGGGACAAAAGCAGTAAAAATGGCTAATGCCCAAGTTAAAGTATCATATTTAGTCAAAAGAAGTTCAATAAATCGGAGAGAATGTCAAATGGGTGAAAAATCCAATCCTATTCCAAGATAAATCCAAATCGCCGATAAAACGAATCCAACCGAAATCCAAGATCCAAATTTCAAAATTGAAGTGATGTCGCAGACCAAATCAAATATTTGTTCAAACAAATATCCAAATTTCCAAAATAGTCCTCGTCGGGACGCATATATATATAAATATATATATAATCAAAACCGAGGTGATCCGAACCAAATTCGAGTCTGATTCCAAATCCAAATCCAAATCCAATACCCGATCAACTTGTGATCTGAGGCAGAATCCGATAGCCGGATGCCGAGTCCAAGTCCAAGTCCCATGCCCGATCAGCTTGTGATCTGAGGCAGAATCCGATAGCCGGATGCCGAGTCCAAATCCAATTCTGAGTCCAAGTCCAAATCCAAATCCAAGTCCAAGTCCAAGTCCAATGCCCGATCAGCTTGTGATCTGAGGCAGAATCCGATAGCCGGATGCCGAGTCCAAATCCAATTCTGAGTCCAAGTCCAAATCCAAGTCCAAGTCCAAATCTTGTGATCGAGGCAGATCCGATAAGGATGCCGAGTCCAAATCCACTCGAGTCCAAGTCCAACGCCCGATCACCTTGTCATCCGAGGCGGAATCCGAAATGGATGATCCAATAGCGTCTGCAGAGCATCAAAAACAATCTGCGATGGATGTTCAAAGGTTCGGATCAAAACATATAATCAAAATCTTTTCAGACGCAGAGGCATACCAAGCTCCCCGATTATAGGCAAAAATCGCGAATCTTAAATCTAAGTTCAAAAAATCCATATCCAAATCAAAGTCCAATTCCAATCAACGCAAAAATACAAATTATGCACCAAATCGGGTTTCATTATTTAAAGACTAACTTGAGGAAGGGTTCTGGCACATAATCCCGTAGAACCTTAGGCCAAAATCCATGATCTTGTGTACCCATAGATAATGTTCTTACACTATGTTTTCACACCATGGGCTTGGAGCAGATTCCTCGTTTGTTTAGATATATTGTGACGTCCAATATATTCTAAGGTCAAATCAAATCATCCAAAGGTAAGGCCACTACTCGCCTTTTCCTCGAATGAAAGGATTTCAAATAACAAATAAAGAAGCTTTTCGGCTTAATCAAATAATCCAAATCCAAATAACAAATAATCTTCACAGTCCAAGACGTAGAATCGAAAAATACACGGCCAATGCAAATGTAGTGATATTTTTCGTGGCGTGCGTATCGATAAAATACATCGCGTCCAATAAATTTCGTGTATATTTTAAAATATCAAATCTCCAAAATTATAAAAATAACAACCCCAAAATATAAATTAATTGGACTTTCGTAATAAAAAAATCAAGTTATAAAAATTATAATGTTAGAAAAAAATTCCAAAAAAGATCCAAAATATATCTAATTAAGAATAAATAAATGGGTGTCTGCAAAATGCGTGTTAGTAAAAAAATTAAACGATGTCAAAATATATCGGAATTAAAATTCAAAGAGGGGGTTATTCAAGCCATATTTTGCGTATATCCTGAAGAAAGGATATCCCGAAGTGCTCCAATCGAGCCTTTCTCTCTCCGCTGCCGTGCGTCCTCTCTCTCTCCTCCGTTCTCCTCCGCGCACGGCCCTCTGCCGGCCGTTGCCGACCGCTCCGCTGCCGCCGATTGACCACCGCACCACCTCACGTGGCCGTCGCCGGCCTCCTCCGCCTCACCCGGCCACCGTCGACGCCGTTCACCTGCGACGCCACCGCCGTCTTCCTCTTCCTCGTGCAATTTTCGTTCGCAACACCACCGATCAAATTACCGCACCCACCGATGACCACCACCGGCGCCGCCGACCACCACCGGCACCGTGCCGTCCTCGCCGCACGCCGCCGTCGCTGTCGTCATCGAACGGCCGCCTCTCCCTTCTCCTTCTCTCCTCCACCGCACGCCGGCAGAAACCCTAACTCCCTCTCTCTCCCGATTTCTCTCTCCCCGATCCCCATTCCAATCTTATCTCTATTTATTTATTTATTTTTTTTTCTTTTTCTTTCTTTCCATCCTTATCTCCTTCATTTTCTTTTCTCTTTTCCAATTATATATATATAATAACATTATTATTATTATATATATATATATAATATTTATATATATTATATATATATTCCATTTTAAATTTTCTTTTGATCCAAAATCCAAAACGATATTTGAAAGAATACCGCGCACATGGCCAAGTACCGACCGATCCAAATATCCTCCCAAAATTTCTCAATATTTAATAAATTTTATCACGTCCAATTTGCCCAATATTATAATTAATAATAAATTAATCCGAACAAAAATCCGTGATATTATATAATCAATATATAACCAATGCTATCTATCTAAATAAATTGATGTTCACCGAAAAATACATTGCCACATCGCATCTCGATCCTACTATAAAATGTCCAAGAAAATCCAAGAATCCAAGAAAAATGTCAAATCAGAGGACAGATGTAAATCTAAATCGCCAATATCCAAAATCCAATTAAAATTGAAAATCCAAAATCTAATCAAAATTTAAAATCTAAAATTTAATAGTAGTTTCGTACTTAAATCAAATATTAAATATAAAATGAATAACCTGTAATATGTCGGATCTCCGTTTGGATTATTTTAATATTAATTATGATTTTACGTAATTTGTATATAATAAAAATTTATTAAATATTATAAAATTTTGAAGGATATTTAGATTAATTGGATTGACACTTGATGTATACCAAAATATCGACTTGAAATATAAAATAAAGAAAAAATAAAAATATAAAATATAAATATATATATAATAATAATAATAATTAAAAAAGAGAGAAAAAGAAAATAATAGCCGGAAATTTGGGGGAGGGAGAAATGGAGGGAAAAAGAAAAGAGCGAGAAAGGAGAAGAGAGAGAGAGGGCCAGCGTGGGGCCATTGCTGCGACCGTCGGAAGAGAAGTCGATGCTGAAAATGCAAGCCGGCAAAGCCCTCTCCGTAACATTACCCTCTATTTTGTACGCCGGTGTGAATAGAGGAAGAAATTGCAAAGCGAAGCAAAATGGCTACCGAAGTTGCCACCGTTGCAGGATGAAATATGTGAAATTGAAGTAAGTAAATAATTTATTTCTCCCTGTGGATGCTAATTTTGGGACTATATATACCAATTTTAAGAGAAATTAACTAATTGTGGGAGGATGGGTTTGTGGTGCAATGAAGAGAGACAAAGCTACTGACGGCTTGCATGTGCTGCTGTCGCCACCACGTTGTCACCGGGTGCTGCTACCGTGGTCACCGCTATCACCTATACCGAAGCCACGATGTGCAAAGAAGGAAGGTGAAGAGGGGCAGAGGCAGTTCAGGAGAGAGAAAGGAAGGAAAGAAAAAGGAGGCGCACTAGCAAAGAGAGAATCGCGTGATTCGGGTACCTCGAAATATCTTTTTGACAAACCAGCTTAGAATAAAATTAAAGTAAATATCTTCTAACCCAATCTTTTGTCTAATTTCTCATCTGATTATTTCTATTCTAATTTGGAGGTTTTAAACTTATGGATACACTCTTAAGTTAGCCCGTTTATTTTATTGTTCATGCATAACTTTTTTACCTATTATTTGAGAGTTTTATTCTATCTCTATTAAAATTTAATGGAAAAGGTCACTATGTCAAAATTATTTCTACCGATGGAAAGGGATATTCAATAACAAATCTCCCGATTTAGAGTTGGCCATAATATCAAATAATAAATCCAAATATAGTGACCATAACCCGACACGTGTGTATGTCAATGTACAACCTATGCATAGTCTCATACTCATTTTCATACAAATATATATATATAAAAATATATAGTATCTGATATTTTATTAGGCTTCCATAAAAAAGTGAAACCCTTTAAAATCACAAAACTCGAACCAAAAACCCCCAAGTCGACCTGTAAATAATACATGAATATACAAAATAAATAAATCAGGTGAATAAAGATAATATGTATAATAACAAAGTCTCTAAATAGTAGTCAAATATTATCAGACATAAAATCAAATAAAGAAGAGGGTTAAATGATACTCACCTCAACCTTATACTCCGTAAATCAAAAGAAATGATACTCCAAAGTATCGGAATCGTACTCTCTCTTCTGCTGTGCGTGCTCTCTCCACACCACACCTCTGCCACGCAACCTGCTAGTGCCGCTCCCCTACCAGTGCTGCTCCTCTAGCACACCCCTCAGCCGTTTCTTCTCTCTCTTTTTCTCCTTCTTCCTTTCTCCCTCTCTCCTTCTCCTCCTTCACTGCTCCGCATCACCTCTCCTCCCTCTCTTTCCCCATTTATTGTTTCTTGGCTGCAGCTTTTGCTGCACGTCTCCCCGTTTTTTTTTCATTTTATTTTCTTTATTTTCTTTTTATTATTTTATATATATATTAATGCGTACCTGGATCCGATTTTAAATAGATTCGATTCGTCTGGATAGCTCGACCCGGCTCCGTTCACTAAGTTTGAATCCTACGCACTACTAAAGTGAACGAGAGGTCAGTGTGTCAGTGGGAGGTTGTCCCACTGAAAATACTCCGACTCTCAAGTCAATAAAAAGCCTTCAAATCAAAAAAGGTAAACCGATAAGCAAAAGAGAGACAGAGAGGGGGTAGGATGGTCGGGAGTGTTGGCCCGTTGAGAATGTGAGTTCTCGCTCCCTGCTCACAGAGAGCGTGTGGAAGCGACGTCCTGAAAGCGTCAAAGTTTTAAAAAACGATTCTCAGAAAGTCGGAAAGGTTTCCTAGAATCTGGAGGCCGTAGGTGAGATTGGAGGATTAACGCTTGTGTAAAGAGAAAGAGAAGATGAGTGTTTATTCAAGCTCTGTAAACGTTCGTGAGTTAGATTGTAGGAGGTCTTTTAGGAAGTTTGTTCTCAATGTTCTCAAGAAGATAAGTTAAAGAGTGAGTAAGAGAGCTTCTGTTTCTGTGTAAGCGTGCATGTTCGTGTATGTCTGTGAGTATGCGTGTGTCTTTCAGAACGAAGACCTCAAGCTTATATAGACAGTAGGAGAGCCACCTTCTCTGGGTAAGGTGGCGTGTTCTTCTGGACTGGCAATGGTGGCCTTTTCTGAGTTGGTGGGCTTGACAAGCAAGATTTGATGGATCCTTTTCCTTCTGAACAGTGCAACGGATATCCAAATCACCTCATCTCTTTCATGCTTTTCTGACCGTTTTGACTCCAACGTTGGCGCTGAGTTTATTGCCGCCTTTTTGGAAAAGATTAACTTTTAGGAAAGCGTGTGATTATGAAAGGATCGTTACTTTTCGTGCACGAGTTCACCTGCCAAATTTGGTCCGGCCCGTAGTAGGTTTAATGCCTTTTTGGGCCTGCCGCTACAGTACATCCGATCAACACTCGAGTTGATCGTCTGTACACGAGTTGGCCGCCTGCTGGCATCTCAACGGTCAACATCGGCGTTGACCATTTTGGGCCTTTCAGGATTTGGGCATTTACCTCTTGTTGGGCCGTTATTTGAGTTGACCGTCCAACAGGCTACTTTGGCCTTCTTTGACCGTGGGCTAGCCCATAATATGGTATAACCATCACTAGACCCCCATGCCGGTGGCCAGAATTCTGGCCTCCGGTATGTGCATAATGGGATGTCCCTCACCGCCCTTCGTTTTTCAAGAATCCCAGAGGACTCTATGAAAAGCGGAGAGAAAAGTTGACCGGAGCTGTTGACCGTCTTTGGTCAGTTCTGGAGAAGAAAGTTGACTGGAACTATAGACCGTCTTTGGTCAATTTCGAAAGAAAAAATTGATCGGAGTTGTTGACCGTCTTTGGTCAGTTTCGGAGAAGAAAGTTGACCGGAGCTGTTGACCGTCTTTGGTCAGTTCCGGAGAAGAAAGTTGACCGAAACTGTTGACCATCTTTGGTCAGTTCCGGAGGAGAAAGTTGACCAGAGCTGTTGACAGTCTTTGGTCAGTTTTCTAGAAGAAAGTTGACCGGAGTTGTTGACCGTCTTTGTTCAGAATCCGAAAGACTTTCTGTAAGCCCTGATTGACGCACAGTCATTAGCTAGCTTGTCAGGCCAAAGGTAAACATGCGTCTTCTCTTGGTTGGGTTGGTATCCAAGCCATTAATGCGTCAGAGGATTTACTTTTTGAAGGGCAAATTAGGGAGGCGACACGTGGCAGGAATGATAGATTCCTTTCTGAGGCGATTTAAGGCGTTTCACACTTCGCCATTTAAGTTTCCTTCCTCGTTTTGAATATTCTCTCACGCCTCCTTACTTCGTCTTCTTCATCTTCAACTTTCTCTAGTTCCTCAAAGAATAGCCTTTCTGTCAGCCATGGCCTCAACCTCCGTCGTTGACATCTTCTCTGTTCTTCGAGAGGGTGACGTGAAAGCGTTGTGCTTTGAGTTCAATATCCCTAAGGATATTGCGTTGAGGGTCCCAGGCAAGGACGACAGGGCCTTCTCTCCACCAGCAGGGCACGGAAGGATATACGAGGCCCACCTGAGGAGCGGTCTTTGTCTTCCTCTGCCGGACGACTTGCAGTCGATCCTAGAAGCCCTACGAGTCCCTGTTGCCCAGCTACATGCCAACGCCGTACGGTACATCTGCACCCTCTGTATTTTTCTTCGCAAACACTTTAAGAGGTTGACGATGTCGATAGTGAAGGGACTCCTTAAAATAAATCAGGGAGGCGAATGAATTTTCCTTATCCCCCGTCTTGGCCTTAAAATAAATACGGCCATTTATGATTCGCTCAAGAACTGAAAAAATCGGTTCTTTTTTGTGAGCGTGGCGGGGTCCTGGCCCCTTGTGAAGGATTGGAGCCAGGTGCCAGATTTGTACACTGGGACGCCGTCTGTGGTGGAGACAGCGTCCTTAGAGTGGTTGACCAGATTGGTTAATGACCACATTTTAGATTTTAAACGGAATTTCTTGGTCTCTAGGGTAGAGACCAAGAAGGTGAACTCGGGACCACCTTCCCCAGTTCAAAAGCTTAGGCCGCAGGTGATGATGGTGCAGCTGGAGGATTCCAGGGGCCTGATTATCTGTCCCCGCTCCACAGACAATGACTTCATCGGTCCATGACCTAAGAGGATGGTATTGGAGATGCATTCCTCGTCGTCATCGGGCCCCAATTACGTCGCCACCGGAATCTACAGCGGCCCCGACAGTACCACAGGAATGGAAAAATCTTTCAAAGACTTGCCAGGGGCCAGGGGAGAAAATATTATCTTGGCACAGCCCGCACCGTAGGTGGTTCCTCAAGCGGTGAAAACGGAGTCCTTTACAGAGCCAGTCTGTGAGTCGTCGGCGGAGGCGCAGGAGCCATCTGTTGGCTCTCCAGTCATGCAGGCGCCTGCTGTGGAGCCAGTGGTAGATCTTAATCCTCTTACAGTTGCTGCGGAGGCTGTAGCAAGGGAGCCTACGGTTGCTGCAGATGATACTGATGTGGGGTTTCTGGACGAGATTCTGGAGGAGATTGTTGCCCGCTCCGCTAGAGAAAGCGTCGCTTCTGGCCCACCGCCGCTTGAGCCAGATCTGGAGGCCAGGTTGAGAGGCCCATGAGAAGAGTTTAGGAGGTATAATTCTTTGCGATGCCTTCTGCATACTTTCTCCTTTCAGGATTTCTAACTTGTTTTTCGTTTATCTTTTGTGCAGAAGTCGAAGGTGGTTGCTGCCATCACCAAAGCAATGGACCAGCCAGACCGAGTGATCATCGACAGGGAGGCAGAGATCGCCTAGTTGGACGCTAAGTTGGTGGCTTCGGGGGGAGCACCGTGAGGAGACTGCTGCCCTTGAGACAGTCCTAGCGGGTGTTGAAGCGAAAAACGCGAACTTAAAGGCTGAGGTTGCCTGTTTGAAGGAAGAGAACGATCGAGCCCAAGCGCGCATTGATCAACTTGCTAGGCAGGTAACAACCTTGGAGAATGACTTGAGTCTCCGCATTCGCCCCCCATGAGATTGAGGGTATGATGCTCGCACGGCTGTTGGAAGAGGTCAACTTCAGTCGGCGCATTGTGTGGTTGATCGATCCCGACTTCCCTGTTGATCTCATCAATTTATTCAACAGGTCGACGCTGCATAGAGACAGCCTCGTAACAGTTAGAGGCCTCCGCCACCCTCGTAGCACTTATGCTGTACATTTTTGGGACCTCTCTTATATTTATGTACATTTGATGTATGTTGTTACATATTTAGAAGCAATAAAATGAAAATTTTTTAATTTCATATCCATCTGTCTTTACTGCCTTTTGTCTCTGTATATCTGTTGCACTGGACGGCCAACTCAATTGGCCGGCTACCATTGTAGTGCTGCCAAAGGAGTGAAGTCCTTAGGCTCTTTGTAGGCGATTGTGTTGCCTAGTAGTGGTGGCTTGTTAGTGAAGCCTGGCAGCGCTGCCCAAGTGCTGACTTGGGCAGCCGTCGTTGGAGAAGAACTTTTCTCCCTTTGACCATCGTTGACTGATCATGCTATCTCCTCACAGAGGAGGTCGTTGCGTATGCTGCACTAGCCCCCTAAGATTTTGACTGCTAACGGGCCACTTGGAGGACCAATGTTTGGATCCGGCCACATATGGACCGCTTAGATGAATAGGGTTTGATACGACTGCCAATGGGCCACTCGGATGATCGAAATTCACATTAGATCGCTTACAAGCCACTTGGATGATCAGGGTTTTAATACGGCCACTAATGGGCCACTCGGATGACCGAGGTTCATGATCAACCACTTACAGGCCACCTGGATGACCAGGATTTATTAACGAGAGGGTGAGGACCCTCCCGACTTTGGGGCCGTCAAGGTCGGGTAACCTACAAGGTAAACACATGTATATATGCATGCACACAGGAAGGGAAGGCAGTATGCTAAGGAAACACTTATTTTTGCGAATTAAAGCAGGCAAGCGAATGTGATCACACAATAATGCAAATATGCACCTGTGCCTTTCACTGGAAGTAGCGTAACAGAGGTTGAAGGGCGTCTCACGTGTTGGTTCCTTTGGGGTTGTCCGGTAAGACCAGAGAATGGAGGGGAGCTCGTTTACTCAGGAGCCCCCTGCGTCCTCCAACTTAGTCTTTTACCCATTGAGTAGCATTTAATTCGTGACCTCCACCTATCCATTCACTTGAGAATATGCCACTGAAGTGTGGACCAACTTGACGCCAAGGCTGGCGTAATATTTGGTGAAACGTTTCCCCAAAAATTGGATCCCATTGTCGGTCACAATAACTTTAGGAACTCTGAATCTACAAATGATGTTTTGGCGAAGGAATTCCAGGGCATTGTGCTCGTAATCTTTTGCCAGTGGGATGGCCTCGACCCACTTGGTGAAGTAGTCGATGCCTACGATAACAAACTTCCTTTGCCCCGTGGCAATGGGTTGAGTAGCCATGGCGATATAGCCGTCCATCAACCGCAGCGTACCAGCGGGCCGTCTTTCTGATTCGTTTAGCCTTCTCTACATCCTCTGACAACGATCTGTCAGCCAGATAACTAAGGTAAAGCGTCATCCAGTTTTTCGCTTCGAAAATCTGCATTGCCCCTATTTCTCTATACTGGGAGCATTCAGGATCTCCCTCATATCCCTCAAGTACTGTTCCGGATTTTCGGCTGCAGCGGCTCTAGCAAGTTGGTCCGCCTTCCAATTTTCAGTTCTGAGAACAAGAACCAGAGTTAGTTTGTCGAAACCCTGGGCGGCATCCCTTGCCTTTGCCAAGTACCTGGTTAGGTGAGAGTTTTTTACCTCAACGTTCCTGTTAACCTTGTTAACAATTACTTCAGAGTCGTTGTAGACTGCCAATCTCTTGGCTGAGTATTCCTTGGCTAACCGTAATCCGACTAATAGGACCTCATACTCGGCAACGTTGTTGGTTGCCGAAAAATCAAGCCTGAGGGAGTATTTCACCTCAAACTTGTCGGGGGTCGTGAGGACAACTCCAGTGCCACTGCCAGTGTCCGTAGACGATCCGTCCACGTGGAGTATCAATTTCGGAACTCCATCAAGTAGTTCCGCGCTTTCTGCGGGCTGCTCCTCAAGAATTGGGGTTGCAGTTTCGACAATGAAGTCAGCCAGAGCTTGCACCTTTACAGCAGGTCTAGTCTAGAATTCGATGTCGAACTCGCTCAACTCGATAGCCCACTTCACCAGCCGTCTAGAAACGTCGAGTTTCTGGAGTATACTTTTCAGAGGTTGGTCTGTAAGGACCACCACACGGTGCGCCTAAAAGTAGGGCGTCAACTTCCGCGCAAAGAATATAAGTGCCAAGGCCAGTTTTTCTGCGCACGAGTAGCCGGTCTCTGGGCCGATCAATGTTTTACTTACGTAGTAGACCAGCCGTTGAGTGTCAGAGTCTTGGCGCACGAGGACAGAACTGAGGGACGTCTCCGACACTGCCGGGTAAAGGTATAACTCTTCTCCACCCTTGGGTGACACTAGCAACGGTGGGCTAGCCAGATACCACTTCAATTCATCGAAAGCTGTCTGATAGTCTGTCATCCATTGGAACCCGTTGGATTTTGTTCCTCTAAGGGCCTTAAAGAAGGGTTGGTACTTGTCGCCAGACTTTGTGAGGAAGCGGGACAGTGTTGCTAGTCGTCCAGTCAATCGCTGGACGTCATTTACGCTTTGTGGTGGAGCCATGTCTGCGAGAGGCTTGATCTTCTCTGGGTTTTCCTCTATCCCCTGTTGGGAGATGATGAAACCCAAGAATTTGCCGGATGCTACTCCGAAGACACACTTAGCCGGGTTAAGCTTCATGTGATGCTCACGGAGCACCTCAAACGACTCTGCCAGGTCGCGAATGTGGTCGCCGGTAACCCTACTCTTGACGAGCATGTCGTCGACGTAGACCACCATGTTGCGACCGATCTATTTTTTGAACATCTTGTTGACTAATCGTTGATAGGTTGCTCTAGTATTTTTCAGTCCGAAAGGTATCACTTTGTAGTAGTAGGTGCCCTGATTAGTCATGAACGAGGTGTGCTCCTCGTCCTCTGGACTCATCCAAATCTGGTTGTAACCCGAATAGGCATTCATGAAGCTTAACAGCTCATGTCCGACTGTCGAGTAACCAGTAGGTCGATCCTGGGTAAGGAAAAACTGTCCTTTGGACAGGCTTTGTTAATGTCGGTAAAATCGATGCACATCCACCATTTTTCGTTACTTTTCTTCACCAGGACGACGTTAGAGAGCCAATCCAAGTAGTGGACTTCTCTAATGAAACCTGCGTCCAACAGCTTCTTCACCTTCTCTAGGATAGCGATCAGCTTTTCTACGGAGTGGTTTCTCCGCTTTTACTTGACAAGCTTCCGACTAGGATCAAGCCCCAACTTGTGGACCATCACCTCCGTCGGAATCCTAAGCATGTCTGCTGAAGTTCATGCGAAGATATCAGCGTTCCGTCGTAGGAACGCGATCAACTCATTGCGGGAACGGGATCAACTCATCGCGCAGTGTTCCAGTGAGTGAGCCGCCGATTTGTACACACCTTTCCAGTTCCTCCAGGTACAGTGGAACTAGATCTGTGACTTTGCCAGATTGCACTTACTGTAGAGTTGTCTCATCTCGATGGTCGAGTTTCCCAACTGTTCTAGTGCTACCGCTAGGGGCAACTTGAGACATGTAGCATGTTCGTACAATAACCTGGTCACCTAACACCTCTCCCACACTGTAAGTCATCGGGAACTACATCTTGAGGTGTGGAATTGAGGTGGCCGTCCCAAACGCCATCAAGTAAGGTCTGTCCAGTATTGCGTTATACACAGAGGGTAAGTCGACTACTAGAAAGGTAAGTGTTCGGCTTGCTATTTTTGGATACGTACCCAAGGTGACCTCCAATTGGATGATCCCTTGAACAGGCACTGGCTCGTTGTCAATGCCATATAATGGGCCTTCGGTAGGTTTTAGTTGGTTCTTTTTTAAGCCTAGTTTAAAGAACGCATCCAAGTAAAGCAAATCTTTTGAACTTTCATTATTGATAAACACTCGCTTCAACTGGTAGTCGACACTACCGTCCGAAACGATTGCGGTTACAACGAGGGATCAACATGGGTGGATATTACATGAGTCAAATCATTATCATCGAAGCTAATGGGGGATATATATATATATATATATATATCAAAATAATATGAAGGCCAAATCAGAAATCCAATCCAAAGCCCAATCACAATGTCCAATCCTAGGTTCGATCAAATCATAATCTAGGATAAAATTTGATAGCCAAATAATCCAATTGTGTGCATAGAAATCAAAGCAACACCGCAACAAACAGTCCAAAGTCTGGATGAAAATATATAATCCAAATTAGTTGTACGAGACATACCAAAATCCATTAGTGAACAAAATCAACGTAATCTTAAATCCAAGTCCAATTCAAAATCCAGTATATCAAATCTAAATCCAAGTCTAAATTAAAATCCAATATACTAAATCCATACAGAGACACAGTATATACTAATTTGAGTTCCAATTATTTAAAAACTAACTTAAGAAAATGGTTACTCATACTTTTAATAACCTTAAACTAAATCAAATGTAGGTACGGTCGGCACGTTAGACTACCTATGTACTCTATCTCCCATAGGTAATGTTACTCACTATATTTTATCATCTGTGATTTTGAATGTAATTTTTTAAATTGTCAGATATATTAAGACGTCCGAATATACTAAATTTTATTTAAATATCCAAATGGGAAGGGTTACTATGTCCAAATATTTTCTGCTACTAGAAAGAAGTTTTCAATAATAAATCTTCCGGTCGGGAGTTGGCCAAAATATCATATAATAAATCCAAATGTAGTGACTATCATTCGACACGTGCATGTAAAAATGCACAGCCTATGCAAGATTTCATATTTATTTTCATAGAAATATACATATATAAAAATATACAGTGTCTGATATTTTCTTCGAACTTCTATAAAAAAGTAAAACCCTTCAAAATCATAAAACCCAAACCAGAAACTCCCAAGTCTATCTGTAAATCATACTTGCATATATAAAATAAACAAATCAAGTGAATAAAAATAATATGCATATTAGTAAAATCTCTAAATAATAATCAAATATTATCAGACGTAAAATTAAACAAACGATTGGATTAAATGATACTTACCTCGATCTTATGCCCTACAAATTAAAAAAAATAATACTCCAAAATATCCGAAACGCGCTCTCTCTTATGCTGTGTGTGCTCTCTCCACACCACACCTCTTCCATGCAACCTGCTAGTGCTGCTCCTCTGCCGCGCAACCTGCCCGCACACCACTTGACCTTCTCCTCTCCCTCTCCTTCTCCTTCTCCTTCTCCCACTCTCCCTCTCTCCTCCTCCTCCTTTTTCACTGCTCCGCATCACCTCTCCTCCCTCTCTTTCTTTCCCCCTTTATGTTTCTTGGCTGCAGCTTTTGCCGCATGCCACCCCCTTTTTTTCGTTTTGTTTTCTTTTTTTTCTTTTCTTTATATATATATATATATATTCAACCGACACTCGAGTGCTAACACCGGTACACCTCAAGTGACAATCAATCGATCTAAATGTTTTTCAAATTTTACAGTATTTAATTAATTTTAATTATAACTAAATTATTTAAAATCATAATTAATATTAAAATAATCTAAATATAGATTCAAAATATTATATATATATATATCAAGTTCAAATGAAATGTCAGACTAATTGAATTCGTAGAATTGTCTCAAAACTCAAATTCAACTCATTCGCAACTTGACATATAGTTGTAGTAGTATATAAAAAATAAAAACCCCTATACCAATAAATGCATGCAATATCATGGATAAAGGAGGAGCTCATATGAATTTTAAAAGGCTTATCTTTTTTCCAACCTAATGCCTCATTGAAATCGCAAAATTCTCATCATATGATTGGATCATCATATTATAAATATAAAATGAATTAACCATTCTAGAACCCCTAGATAGCAAATATTTTGTAGACCATAATGTCCATATCATGCATAGCCAACGTGAGTTGGGGCAATATATACACAAATAAATAAATCAATCAATCAATCAATCAATATGGTGGCCAATCCCAACTGCAATTCTTGCCATGTTTGACTGCTAGGGATTTATACCTTTCACACCGATTTAATGGTTTACCAGCTCATCATATTCAAGTTAGACACAGATAAAAATCCATTGACCCATTGACTAAATATCTAAGTTGGCTTAAAATCGACCAACACCCAAAAAAAAAAGAAAAAAAAACTATGAACTTTGAATATGTTCTTTCTAGTGTAAATTTGGGGTGGGAAGAAATTATAATTTTTTTTACAATTTAATTTTTTTGAAAAATATATATTTTTTTAAATTTAGTTAGGAGATTACTATTCCTTGAATAAAAAAATACTTAAATAATAAAAAGTCAGTGCTTATTTATTAATAAAAATATTTATTTTTTTTATTTTTTATTATTTTTATAGGATGCTTTGTTATCATTTTTTATGATCATATCAATTTTATACTAGTTAAACTTTATAATAAAAAAAAAGTGGTTATATAGGTGAATATATATGTTAAAGTTTTTTTAATAATATATATATAGAATAAAACTCAAAATGAGATTTTTAATGCTGAAATATTGAAATGATAATATATTTATGCACCTTAAAATTTTTTGTCCACTTAATTTTTAATTCAAGTCAAACCTCAAAAAATACAAAAAATTTGTTATAAGAAGTCTTTTTTCCATAAAATAGACAAGTGTAAATTCATGGGACGGGGGGCCCCACTCTAGCCTAGCCCCTTATATGTCACAACGTTCCAATCCAACAGTCCAAATTTTAAGTTAAAATTTTTTAAAAAAAAATATGCAATGATTTTTTTTTTTTTGGTTTTATAATATGTAATATTATAAAAATCAACAAAATATAATTAATTGTTTGTATAATTATTTTATTCAAAATTCGGATGGTTGAATTTCTCAAAACGTGAAGATTCTAGAAAAAAGTTGAAAGACCTCCGTTGATTGAGCCAAGATGAATCGCTCCCCATCGTCGTCTACGTGCTTTTCTGTCTTCCACGAGAACCTAATTAATATCCAGATTTAAGCCTGAACTTCCTCGTTGACCGACTCGGCTTATAAGAGGCCGAGATGAAATATGGCTGGCGATAACATCTAGAAAAAGACCTTATCTGTTCCAAATTAAGCACAGACGCCGCTGCTTTGACATAGATGTACAGAGTTCCACCACTCCTTCCGCAGCTCTTACTCATCTCCTTCCTCATCGCAGGTCTTCTACATCCCTGCCATGGCGATTTCGGCACTGCCTCAAAATATGGTCCTCCTTATGTCCGTATGTATCCTTAAAACCGTAATTGTAGATGTCTTTTGTTCGTATTTTGATCATAACTAACTATGAAAAAGTAAATCTGCGATGAAATTGGTAGCAGTAAAACTTCTCAAACCAGTAAAATTTTTCGTTTTTCTTTATTTTGCACGATGTAGAGATATGTAAACCTAAAATTCTGTATATTATTAGATGAGATGTAACTGAGAGTCTCCTGATTTATTGTTATTTTGATTTTTACTATTGTTATTTTGCTTTTGAAGTAATTCGATGTTTATCGCGGAGTTTGTATGCAGCGACGGCGTGCTATGGATCAGATACCTCGGTGTTTCCGTCGAACAATCTCTTTGCGTCAGCCGGAGACAGCATATGGGACAACGACGCCGCGTGTGGAAGGCAGTATATGGTGAGGTGCTTAAGTGCTGCCGTGCCAGGGATCTGTCTCAATGCCTCAATTGAGATCCAGATTCTTGATTATGCCGGCGACGGCGTCAGCAACACCATGGTCTTATCGGAGACAGCTTTCGCGACGATCGCCGATCCGAATGCACAGTCTATAAACATAGAGTTCCAACAGTAGGTCTCCCTCTCCCTTTTAATTTGGCCAGATTAGGTCGAGAAACGGGAATTCGCTTGTCTTGTTTTTAATTATTGAATTAAAATTTAATCATTATATTTAAAAATAAAAACTAATAAATATATTTATATTTTTAAAAAAATTATAATATTAACATTAAATTTAATATAATTTTTTGATAAGATAATAAAATATATAATAGCAAAAACAGAATTTAATCGATCTAAACCCTATCTTATTTTCGAATAAAATATAGCAACTTACTCAAAACTCAAATAATTCGCAAAAAAAAACCAAGAAATATCAAAACCATCACAATATGAAACCTATGTAAAATCTAGTTGATACGGTACTATCAATTAATACAAACTGTTACAAATCAAAATATATAAAAATATCACAGCATAAATGTCTAAATATATATTTAATGTTTTCCTAGATTTGGATTATTGAACTGATTAGGAAGCCACCTAATCTCTCTTGAATGATCAAATTAAGACGGGTTTGATTTCTATTTCTAATAACGGAAAGAGAAGGAATGGTCTCAACCTCTTGGAAAATTTTTGGATCCTGATAGGCCAAGTGCTTAAAGAAATCACTTGACTCCAAAGTCACTATAAAGGCATTCAATTTCATCTCATTAGTAAGTTTAGATATCTATCGGATCTCAACAGTGAACCTTAGCATATGTCAAATTATCATCAATTTTTAACGATTTATACCCAATAATATGCGATGAATCAAACACATATTTCTACAGTATCAAAACATAGAAAACATCATGATAATCTGCTTAATTAAGAAGTGAGGCCAATTTATCTACTTAAAGAGTCCTTTAATTTGAAATATTAGCAGAAATATGAATAAAAATGAGTCTAATAGGTATGGCCATAAGTAGCCAACCCAGGAACTAAGCTCACTAATGGAGGAAAAGCCCATGAGGTGCAGCCCACGGTGTGGCCCCACAGTGCCTAAGATCAAGCGGCAATGTGGTTGGCCCAGTTGGGTTAGCTCTAGCCCATCCAGTTGAGAACGAGCTATTAGAATTGATCCGTGAGAACCCCACTAGCTCATCACTCGACGAGCAACACATCGTCAATTCTTAGGTAACACTTGTCATAACCGTCCTGGATAGCATAGTAAATATTTCTAAAATATTGACCAAGATTGCAGTCCCCCATGAACAGCAGTAACGGCTCAGCAAATCTTCTAAGAAGGTAATTACCATGTGGTGACCTCTATGATCACCTTGATAAAGGAAAGAATATTTTCAAAAAGATGACAGTTACCATACACGCCCCACACATGTTCACGAAAATGGTTCAACGAATCAGCCCGGGCAACCAACAATCAACCGTGAGGTCCAAGGGAGGCTGGGTCAGCTCCAACCCTATAAGTGTTTCTTCACTCCTGCAGAAAGGGGATCGAGCAATTTCTATACAAAAGCATCCCTAAAAGATCGAAGAGCCCTTTCTCTCAAGCCACTCAACCCATGAGTGTACCCTCTCTTAAAGCCGCTTCCTATTGAGCGCATATCTCGGAGACAAGACCTCCAGTCCACACTCAATCCCCCTCCTTTGTGCATCAATGTATTTTTTGTATCATCTATTTTTCTCTAAATCATAGAAAGATTTCTAATTTAAACGTAGGAGAATATATCGGGGAGCAAACCTCGCTATCCTTTGACCTCTCGTTGATTTGTTGCAGTGTGTAAGATTTAGGTTATCAAGAACGAAGATCGAACCTACCTAAATCCGACCCATGGGAAGAAATCAAGTGACTTCCTAATCCGTACAACAATCCAAATATAAGGACGCATCAAAGTTTAACGCTTAACGAGGTACATAAAATCTCATACATGAATCTAATGAAACATATTAAAGTAATGACATGATCAAAATTTTAAAATGCCGTTAGTATTATTTTTCTAATAAATATGTAAAAGTCGTATACTAATGATCAAATATATCAAAATTTATACAAATATATGAAACATGCCAAAAATATTAATAAATATATATGAAATATGAATTATAGAAAAATCATACTAATGGGTAAACGACTAACAATTGGTAATGACTTCATTGCTAAAATACAAATAAAGAATAATGAGTGGCCGGCTACATATTATTTCATAAAGTTAGGGTTAAATATCACTTTGTTAACCTATTGATATTAGATTAAATCTTTGATTTACTAATAATATATTAGAATATATTTAAATATATTCTATCAATTCTCCATAATGAGCCTTACTTGTTCAAACTAAAAATTCTACTCTAATATTAATATAATTTAATTTTTCTCATGGTAAAGAAAATGGTTTATTTTATTAAAGTTAATGTAGAATTTTTCTTTAAATATGTCACATGCAATAAAAAATATGAACATATAAGAACTTTAATAAATAATTTATGACCATGCAGAAATTTATGTGAGTAAATTTACAATATGTAGAATAAGTAAAGTTAAGATTTCAAAAATTTAACATAGTTTGTGTAATTTCATAAATTTGTTTCAAATATAAAACATATAGGAACAATTTTGTGGATACATATATATAATTCGAAGATATGTAAGAATATTAAATAAAAAGTTAGCACTTAAATATAATTTGTATAGATTTAATATATATATTCCACAAAACTTTATAAAATGAGAGTATAAATCCATCCGTGCAAAGTTTAAAACAATTTAGGTATGAAATTAATACATGTATAAATATTTATAATAAGAAATATTCAAAAATTATAAAAAAAATTAGTAACAAAAGAAAGAAGTAATTTTACTTATTTTTTGTAAAAAATTAATTGATTTCAACTTAAATTTTCATTGTTTTTCTCTCTCTTTTTCCTTTCATTTTTTCTCTCTTCTCTAAAAAATAGCTACAAATGAGCCAAAATTCAGTCACAAGATTTATTAATAAAAAAAAAATTGGTGCATATGTGTCGGCCAGGCGTAGGTCAAGCAGTGAAGTAAAATTTAGACCACATACAAGCGTCCATCAGGCATGCATTAATTGTCAACATTCTAGTTTAAACATGTATGTGCACCATCCGATTACATGCCAGGCACAGACATCCTACTTAAAATGTGCTTATGCATGGGTGAGGTACGTCAGGTGCTATTTAACCTAATTTATTTTAGTTCAAATTTTAATTTTTTACCCACAACCTTAATTAATATTAAAATTTTATCAATTTAATTGAATTAATTATCATTAAAATAATCTTTTAGGATTAATAACCTATATTTCTTCTCTCCATATAAAAATTTAGTCATTGAAGTTTCATATACTCAATGAGAAAACAAATACGAATATTTCTTTTAGATTTTATCTTCTATCTTTTAGGTGGCCCCTTCAAAGGCGTGATTCCTCCACAAAACCTTTACTAATATATTGACTTTGGTATGAAGTACACGATTTCTTCTCCATGAAATTTAAACTAATTTCTCAATATACGTTAAGTCTCTATTATTCTTCAATGTCTCATATTAAATAATATTCGAGAAGTCATGCATATATTTATCGGGTATCGATACATGAAAAATATTGTGAATATCCTCTGAGCTCAGATTCAACTAATTGATACGCCACCTGTCCAATCCCTTCTGAAATTTTAAATAATCCAATGAATCTTATCTTTAATTTTCTTTAAACCCAAATCGAGAAACTTATTTAGATGGAGATATCTTTATAAACATATGATCATTGACGTCAAAGCCCAACTCTAGTCATCTATGGTTCGCATAATTCTTCTCTAGGTTCTAAGTAACTTTAACTCGATCTATGATTAGGTGAGACTTATCTAATCACTCTTGAATTTCCTCCGAATAAATTAGAAAATGATATTTGCTTCCGTAAAGCATTTCAAAAGGGGTTATACCGATACTCACTTGCTAACTATTATTGTAAGCAAATATGGCAAGCGATAAGTACTCTTCTCCATTCCCTTTTATTTTCAAAACTAAAGCTCTTAGCATATCTTCTAAATTTTAGATTGTGCGTTTTGATTACCCATTTATTTAGGAATGATAATCAATGCTGAACTTTAAGTGCGTATCCAACTCTTGATACTAATTTTCTAAAATTTAGAAACAAGCCATGTGTCTTAATTTGATACGATAAAAGTTGGGACCCATAAAGTCTCACTATTTTGTCAATATACATTCTTGTCATACGACACTTAAAAAATGTCATCCATAGAATATCGGAATAGGCTAAGTTGGTGAGATGATCAACAATTACCTAAATTGGGCCATGATTATTTAATATCCTTGACAAATCCATGACAAAACCCATTGATATATACTCTTACTTCCATCTAGAAGTCAACATTGGTTGTGAAAGACTCGATAGCTTCTTGTGTTTGATTTTTTACTTGTTGATAAATTATACATCTTATCATATAGGCTATAATTCTCTCTTTATATTACGCCACCAAAAAAATTTTCATAAATCTTGATACATTTTATTAATTTTTGAATAAATAATACTTTCACTGATGGGTTTTATTTAATTTTTTTCCTTAAATTTTTCTATATTGGGTACAGATATACAATTCAAAAATCTCAAAACTCAATTAACTTGATTATTAAAATTAGCCATGGACTCCTATTCAAATCTCCAACTATATCAACTAAAAATAGATCTTCCGCTTGCATTCCTTAAATTTTCTCAATTATCTTTGATTAGATCTATAAATATGATAAAATCATCTACGTATCTTAAAAATGCCTTTTGATATTGTATTGCTTCATATAGTCCAACATTTTCATTCCTTTTACCTTCAAATGAGCCATCAAATTTGTCACCTTACGACTCAAGCATCTACTACTACATCAGCTTTTCTCAGATTGTAATGAATTTCATAATCATAATCATTCATTCTATCTCATTGTCACTTTCCAAAACCTTATCCAGATATTAATTAACAGAATTAATCCATCCATACTAATTACTCATATTATTAGGTAAAAACCCTAAAAAATGATAGATACAAACTTCACGTCGATATCATAATCGAAATAAAAAATATACAATAGTAAAAAATAATCTAATCACAATATCTAAAATGCCACATCAAAATATTGCTGGAAAAATCGTATCAAGACGTCATTATATGCATAATGAGTTATGTCCGAACCATAATCAAAGTTAATTACATCATATTATTTTATTTTACAAATGCCATTGTCCGAAATAATGCAAAATATTATGAGTTACTGCTTAGAAACTACATATAATATTAGAAACTATTTTCTTCTTAAATCAGCTCCTCCCACAAGATCCTCATTTGCACGTATCCAAGCCCGGTAACTTGACGGAGGTTGGAGAAAATAAAAATATGAGTGAATCAAAATTTTAGTATGGCATATAATTTATATTATTTTAATATTTAACTTGCATTAAAACATGTCAAAAGGTCAATACATCAAATTCAAAAGTAATACTGTGAATTTTTATAAGAATTATGCATAATTTTTATTTTTTTTTGTTTCTAAATCAAATGTACTGTTCAAAGTCATATAATTATTATAAACCAAGAGCCAATAGGATCTTACTGACTAATGAGTAAATAATTAAAATATGAGTTATATTTATTTCTATACAAACAAAAATTTTACACTATTATTTAAGACACATGTGAGTCGTTATACATATCATCTTGTAGATGAGGTTGAAGTCACTTTCATCTACGAATGATAAGTTTAAATTTTGATTATCATTATAATATATTAAGGCATATCATAATATATCACCATTGTATTTATTACAATAGTCCAATGTATAAAAAAATAAAAACTCTATACAATTTCATATAATTCTTATATTTTCTCATTTTAGAGAAAAAGTTCCTAATTCCTTAACAAATTTAAAATTTTTCTTCATAATCCTTTCGAATAATTATCATACGGTGCATATCTATCCTACAAAAATTTAAATACGTAAGTTCTCAAACATGCCATACAAAAGCTTCATTATTGGCTTTTCAAGCAAAATTGTAAAAAAATCAATAACATTGTGACATTTTAACATTTTATTTCAAATAGCATGTATGCATAAATAAGTTTTTAAAAATTTCAGGGCATACAAAATACATACTTAGTGATTTTAAACATACAAAAACGTAGTACACAAAATTCATAACATTTTAGATCATTAAATCAAGTTCTCAATACATGCATAAAAATTTTGTAGAAGATAAACTTGGCTGTGACGTACCGTATTTTCAACTGAAAATCCGACAGAGTTTTGGCCGTAATACGGACGTCGATCAAATACAAAACCAGTAAATATCATTTACAGAACACATAATCAAGCCACAACATCTCAAACACATGATCAAAAGCCACAAAATTTCACATGGCACCAACGTCATAATTGTGGTATAACGTTGGTTTTGAATAGATGCCACTAGACACCCAACTAACCACCACGACCTGTGAAAGTATATATATTTATTGATACAGTAAAAACTACACTACGGTTATATCATCATCATCATATGCGTACATCTAAAAACATCCATTAGAAATACAAAATAATCTATCAGAATGCTCAATGCTACAAAACTCAGTCCATAAGGTCATCTGCCATCGTTTTCAAAGACTATCCAATTTAAATCTTCTACCCTATCGCATCGAGTGCAACTCTTACTTATCTGGAGGAAAAAAAATAGTATGAGTAAGCTAAAACTCAGTAAGGTATACACACACACACACACATATATATCAAGGGACATGTAAGATTTCATATTCAAAATCATAATAATGCATATAGGATAAAACAAATATACATACAAGACTATAGATCATGGTTTAGGAAGAATTTTTTCATGATTCGTTTCATATTTCTTTAGTTTATTTTCTTTGTCTTTTCTTAATTATCAATTTATGTCAAAAACTTATTTTGTTAAGGGATCAAGATTAGTAAACCTTACTGACTAATGAGCGGTTTGTTATAACCTATATTGTATTCAATCCACACAATTAAATATCGATATCTTTCTATTCTCGACCCAGATGGGTGCCATCTACGTATAACCCTCAGATAGGGCCGATCAACCATAAGCAGTTTCAAAAAAGATAACAAATATCCACTATAATATATTAAGGTATGTCAAGGAATATCACCCGTTTTAAAATACGGCCAAGATATATGATTAGAGTAATCATTGAGTTTTCACTATAATATTTATGGTGTATCAAAATTTATTAAGTCTCAATCCAAATTTTTAGTTCCTTATTTCATTAGAAAATTCTACTCATAAATACAAAATCCTTCGTTCCTACTCTGTTGGAGAACGGTTCAAAAGCCAATTGGTTTGTCATGCCGGAGATCAGTTCATAAGTCTATCACTTAGTCACAAAATTTTTCTATCATTAGATTTCTTTCTGTAAATATATTTTGATACAGATTTTCATATTCCTTGTGGGTTTGAATCCTCACGTGTTCTTGATTCCATACATAATTATCTTTGAAACTTAAAAAATTGAGGAATTCCTTTTTACATTAAGTAAAATAGAATCTTAAAGCTTCCGATCGATAATTCTTAACAAGCGGTTCATAACATAATTTTCAGAACATTTCATATTAATGTGTTTATGATACGTGTATAAATTATCATAAAACTTGAAACATGTAAGAAATTCTTATGATAATGAGCCAAACATATTTTTAGAGTTTTCGGACATCAAATACCTTCTCAAAAATATGTAACATAATTTTCAAAATTAGAACATGTATAATTACAACTGATTCGGATAAAGACCAAAGGGGCGGTCAGTGAGCATAAAACAATGTGAAAGCTAGCAATTCGAATACCCAATTGATAACTTAACATGTTCATGGTGTGGGTAACAATATTCTAAAGCCAATTTAAGTATAAATCCCCAATTAATGAAATCATCCGTGGTGCGGGTTTTGGGTTTTGTATCCAAAAACGGGTCAAAACTACTAAATTAGAAACGAAATTCACATATTCCTTTATTGTAGTCGAATAAATTCATCATTCTTTTATTCTCTCAAACCAGCAAAGAAGTGCTTCTTTAATAACATCACTAAAAATACGCTCCATAAAATTTGCTTGTTCTCCAATTCCAAAATTATCTTTTTCAAGGCCCACCAATGGGACCCCTCTTAATCAAATTTGTTAGTGGCAAACTTTACTTTGTCTTCTTTAGGGTAATCAATTACTTCAAAATCTTTCTTGATTCATTGGATACAAATCTCTACTTTTGTAAGGTTTAGTTACTCAAGAATTTTGGTAATCGCTTATTGGTAAATCAATTATAAGCAGTCATAGCAACTCCTTTATTGACTACTACCAACTTCAAATTTTATGGTTTTTAGGCCATCCTATCCATCATATCAACCATCCTATCTATAATGGTGAGGGATTTTTCCTCCATGTTTGAGCATGAACCAACTCCACCTTGGCCTATGAAACCTATATAAAATCTAGCTGATACAATAGTCCCAATTAATACATACTACTATAAATCAAAATATACAAAAACATCATAACATAATTGTCCAAATGCATATTAAACACAAAATAAATGAAGTCTTTGAATTTCTTCCATCTAAATCTTACAAGTAATTCATGGCCTTCTAATATGAAAATGTTTAAAAATATGATAAATTTTGAATCTAAAACTCAATAAATACATATATACATATAATATACAAATCATATATATAAATCACATAAGATAATTGAAAGCATTAGATACACATAAAAACCAAATATGTCCGAATTTCTTAATATATAGTTTAAATCATGATTTCTTATGGAGAATTCATAATGCATATATGAATATCAAAAAATTTAAAATGTATAAAATCATTCAAAATCTAATTCACAAAAATTTGAAAAAGCCTCAGATATCCAAAATCAAATAATTTGAATATGGTGTCCAAACTTGTAAATCTCAAAGGGTTCAATCATTTTAAAGAGTAAAATACAAAGTAGGTCAAAAATCTTATAAGTACAAATCATGCCAGCTGGGAACCAAGGGCCAATATGCTTACTTTTCCGTATCGCTCATGATATATATAATAACTCGGTCATCCATTTCAAATGCATATCCCGTTTTTGCACAGTAGGGTTATGAAAATCTATGAAAAGCGATTGAATATATTGTATGTGCCAATTGCCATTTAGCTAATAAGCTCGTGGATATTAAGGTTCCACAAGCGGTCCTTCCTGATACTGTATTCGAAGCAACGCCTAGTATCCATCATTTACAGTTAGGACTATTGGGGTATCTAATCCCATTCGCTCGCCTAACTTTCGTCTCTCAGTATCAATGTCGACCCAACAGAGTGCTTTCGCCGTTGGTATTCTTTCCGATTAGTATTTTCTATTAAACTAATATTAGTTAGTAATTCCGACTCAATTAATCCGTTCTTCCGTGATGAACTGTTGGCACTAGTCCTTTCTAATCTACATTTTCTATTAGATTAATATTAGTATTAGTTAGTGTCGGCCCAACTTGTTGTTATGAGAATTTTAAATTCATGAGTTGTAGGAAGGGATTTATGTCACCACAAACAAAATCACCATTTAGCAGGACTACAGGACTTGGGTCTCTTTCTTGGACGGGGCAACAAGTCCATGTATCTTTATCGATTAACCAATTTCTAAATATGGAGTAGATCCTAAAGAGATGAAAAATTTGCTCAATATCATTTGATTGAACAGTTGACCCAACCCCTTGAATGAATAGGATGAAGGGTCCTATGAAAATCTTTGTTTCGGAACAAAACAATTAGAAGGAATTAGTTGGAATGTAACAAAAAATGCACCTATACGCAACACTCCGCCCTTTCTTTAATTTAAAACGTCTTTGTTTCTTTTTTATTTTTTCCTTTTTTTTTGGTTAAATTCTCCTTTGAATTGATTTTTACCCAAAAAATAAAGAGTTCAAAAAATATTAAAAATATGCCTTTTTGAATTGTTAGTGGCCATATAAATAGATTCCACAGCATTTAGAGTATAATATACACTAATATTCTAAAAATTCATGATTGTAATTATAATATTTTATAATCACATCAATATAAATAAGTTAAATTAATAATCATAATAAATAATGAAATTATTATCTACTTTTGTAATTGAGTTTTTTTTTTTTTTGTGGTTTTATATTTTCCCATATGGCTACACAAAATTTTTATATGATTTCTTAAATCATTATGATATCAATTTTTATATTACCAATAAATAAAAAATTGTGTGTGGCTGTCACATAAAGTCACATAGTGATGGAATAGGAATAGAGGAAGAGAAAAAAATCAAAGTTTTCACATATTTGTTTTATCAAAAAAATAAAAAATGTTTAATTGAAATATAAAAATATGACTAAATTGATCCTAATTATTTTTTGGGACAGAAATAGTTAGTTAAAAAAAATCTGATTATGAGTTAATAAATGGGGCTATACAAATTTTTAGTGATAGTAGGTCAAAGTATTACCACTTAAATTAATAGGTGGGCCGTCTATAAATTACTTATCATTCACGGGATCAAATACCATTTTTTTATCATTTGTGGATGATAAATACAATCATCAAATATATATAATATGTTAGGACGTCTCAATTTATAATTTTATCAATTCTTTATAATGTGCTCAATAAAAATAACAATCGAAAGACTTTATAATAAATATCTAAATTTTTTTCAATCTCATGGAAAAGGGACAAATGCTATGATTTTTCACTCTATTGTAAGCACAAATACTAAAATTTCTCATATTGTAAAAAATATAAATCATATCAAATATCAAAATAAAATTCTAGCCCAACACATACATAAAATATCAATATACTTGACCAAATGTATAATAATAATAATCACATGCATAAAGGGTAATATGTATATATAATAAAATAAGTATCGTAAAAAAATTAAAGGGTTTATAAAATAAGTCAAGGTTGGTTTAAAAATATTTACCTTAGACCTCTAATCTAATAAATTTTTCTCCAAAAATTGTTGAAATTCTCCTTCCTTCTCTTTTTCTCCCCTCTCCTTCGTCTCCTCCACTTCTCTTTTGCTCTCTTTTCTCTTTCTCGGTACCAAAATTCCTATCATAGGCACTGGCAGTCCTTATATACTAAGGTGTTGTATGAGCACCAAATATAGGTAGGCATTAGGCCTTGCAATTCAACACAGACACGTATGAAAGCTTCATTAGGCATGGCTTAGCCACCAACATTTTGCCAAATTTGTGCATAAACATTACAATAGGTACACATTCGCATATATTGTCTAAAATACTTACGAGCACCCCACAGGTACACATCAAGTGCACCCTTAATGCCTCAAACACCCATGAGGATAAAATAGGTGCGCATTAGGCGTTGGGCCTGATTTTACTTAATTTAATATTTTTAAAAATTATTCTAAATTATAATAATGACATCATAAATAAAAAAATATCGAATATTACAACAAGTTATAATATATGGCTGATCAGTTAATATTTCAAAGCTATTATTAATCAGTGATCGTTGAGGCATATTTTTAAAATTCCTATAATGCCACTATGATAATAGGATGTAATTTGATAATAGTCCGATTTAGCCACTATTAGTAGGTAAAATGATTTCTGTTACTTTTGAATTCTAAACTATTCAATTAGGAATCAGTATCTGAACTCCCACATTTTCCACTTGTCCAATTGTTGCTAAGTAATTTTTGGATATCAAATGGATCGTAAGCCTTTTCTCAGTTGAACATTGCTCTTAACTTACACAATTGAATGTGCTACTAAGCTAAATTGTGTTTCACAAAGATTTTGAAAAGTTGTCCGAAATTTAAGTTGATTATATTTCATCTCTTCTTAAAAAAAATATGACTTCACGAGCAAGCCTTCTAGTTCAAGTTCAACATGACCCTGCCACATTATGAAATGATCCTATCTGATCACATTATATCTGTAACGATTCAAGTGCAATTGATATGATTGAGACATAGCCAAAATATAGGTTTCGGGAATCATTCCCAACGACTTAGTAATCCTACTTCTCTAAAAAAAAAAAAAAAAAATAGGATCTTACTTCTCTGATGTGAATTGTTGGATTGAAAATTTTAATGGATAAATTTTAAATATTAAATAATATTATTTAAATAGTTATTTTTATTATATTTTTTCAATATTAGATTTAATATTTAATAAATATTAATATTACAAAATTTTTAAGAATATAATTATCTTTAATATTTTTTATTTTTAAATTTCCCATTTCTACATCCCATGAGCTATTATGTCTTCCTGTAATTTTAGTAATTTCTCCATGTTGCCATTGAAAGAGATATGGAGGAATATATATATATATATGAATAGATTTATAAAATATTATATTATTACTTATATCTTAATAGTAGCTAAAAAGATTTCCTATAGTGCCACACTAAATAATTAATTTGATTAGTATTCAAGGCATTTTTTTTAGGTACTTCCTTTAAAAATTACAAATTTGAATAACATGCAAGAAAATTGATTTTCACCCAACTTTATTTACCTTATTTTTTATAAAAAAAAATTTACATCATTTTCTTATCATCTAATTTAACAAATATAATCATAGAATTATTTTTCGTTAATCATTGTGGATTTTCTTTTGCAGGTTGTGACATATGGAGCTGTGTTCTGTGTTTGGAGAATTTATTAGTCGCTGGCATATGTTATGTTTAGCACAGAACTCCAAACTGTTATTTGGAGGGGGTGAAAATTAACAGTTAATAACAATTATTAACTTTTATTTATTCAAATTATTTCAGGATATCATTCTAATTATCATTAGTGCACTTTTGGAGGACTTGACATTCATCTTGTTAGGAAATTATTGGACAAAACACAGCAAAAAATAAAATTTTTATAGTTTTTGTGCCAAGATCTTCTTTTTTATTGGTTAAACAATAGGAGAATGTCTACATATTTAATTTTATATGAAAATATTAAATTAAATCTCTAAATACACACACACATATATATCAAATAAATAGTATGATACGGACATATTATTCATAGTGAAAATGATCAACCGTACAAATGTTCAATTTTTGTAGTATCTACACCGAGATTCTAGACTTATTGTATTGTTAAACTAATTAAATCATCAAATATGTATGCTATTATCTAATTGATAATTGCATTCCAATATTTAGAATATTAGGCGCATCAATTAATATTCATATATATATATATTTTTATACTTAAACAAAATAAAAGAGAAATGAGATAATGGGATAGAAGGGTTAGCACATTTATGTATATTTACTAGGAATATAACTTCTCCTATTTATAATAAAAATAAAAATAAAATAAAAGGAGGGAAAGAATAGAATAACTATTATATTCTCACCTTATTCCATTTCAATAATCAAATGTGCAATAAATAACGATATTAAAGGAGAGATGGAACCATCCCTTACTGGCATTAAATGAAGGGGCCACCCCCTGACTTAATCTCTTAACTGTTTGACACCCAAAAAATATATAGTTCATCACCGTCAAGATTATATTCTCTTCGCCTCAAACATTGTTATTATATAAACTGATAATTTTTAAGGTACAACAGTTGTGATATCATAATATATCTGATCGATCAGGTTCAATATCAAATGAGTAGTACAAAATATTAAATCTTATTTAAATAATTAAAATATTTTAATTATAATTAAACTCTTTCAATTTTTCTTAAAATTAACTATTTATAATAATTAATTAAGAGATTTACAAGTCATAAGTGACACTTAATAATATATCATGACCATTCAGATAAAGTTAATAAAATAATTATTTATTAAAAGAACCTATTTATAAAATTACTATGTAATAAAAATCTTACTGTCATCCTATATCTCAACAAACTAAGGGTATGAAAAAAATATCAGCCCTTATAATTTTTTGTTTTATACAATTTCAAATAAGTAATTCAATTAATAAAATTAGAAACTCTTTTTTAATTTATATTCCTTAACCAATAATTTATGAACTATTAATATAATTAACCATATGAGATATCTCCTCTTATGTTAGAAGTAACAATTTCTTTATAAATCACTGATTTATCTTAATATTTTTTTTATCCTATCCAATAATTACTTTCATATATCCAAATTTAGACCCTATTAGTAATATCAAAATATAATAAATCGTATACTAGGTATTAAGGTAATGTCAAGTTTAAAGATTATATGTAGGAATTTTATATGAGGACATTTATTGACATCCAAGCAAAGTGTCCTTCCAAAATCTCCCCCATTAAATCAATTTTGTAAATTTATTCTCTATTTAGCATCTCCATAATTGCCATAATGTCTCTGCATAAGTGACAATAAGCTCGGTTGCCCCATTTAACAGGTTAGTATAACATGTATTAGTCTAATTGACAATAAGCTCAATCGCTCCATTTAACAGGTTAGTATAACATGTATTAGTCTAACCGAATTACTAATATTCCATCTTAATCACCCTAAGATTGAGACTATTTTCAACTAAAGTTTTCAATAGTTATGACTCAAAAATATAATTTCATTAAAATTATAAATGCATTACTAGAATCTTGGGATTTTATTATGCAAGTTGAAATAATATAAAGTATAATAAAAATAAATGCTTTTTATAAATATGAATTAGAAAGTACTCAAACAATAACCCACCAAACCAAGTTCAATTGGCTTGCAAGGCATACTATTACTGACAATTTGTCCCTTACACTAAAGCCAATCACTATAGTATCTCATACCAAATTTTTTTCTAAGTGGAGATCAAATAATGTTTCACTCAATACCTTAACTAGTGGATCTATCATGTTATTTATAGATGCTATATCACAAATTTTTACATCTCTTTTGCTACAAATCTCTCTGATAAGATGATAATACAGAAGGATATGTTTGGTTTGTTAATGAGATCTTGATTCCCTCATAAGTGCTATAATATTATTGTTGTCACAATATAACGTTATTAGACACTAATGGTTAGAACAACTTTCAATTCAATGATAAACTTTCGGATCCAAATAACCTTCTTAGCAGTTTTATTAACTGTAATATACTCAACTTCCATGATTAAGTCAGTAGTTGTATCCTGTTTGGAATTCTTCCAATTTATCGTTGCACCATTTAGAATATAAATATACCCTAAGATAGACCTATTATCATTTGAGTCTGATTAAAAACTCAAATCTACAAATACTTTAATTTTTAAATCTACCTCTCCATATATTAAAAATATATCTTTAGTCCTTAAATAGTTAAAGATATTTTTAACTATTTTTTAGTGACATTCACCTAGATTGGACAGACATCTACTCATTATACTAAGGGCGTGTGCTTTATCAGCCTAGTATATAGCATTACATACATGGTGGATCCTATTACCAAAGTAGAAGGAATCCTACTCATACGCTCTCTCTCCTCATGTATCTTTAGGGATACATTTTCTGAGAGAATAATTCCATGACTCATTGAAATGAGCCCTTTCTTATAATCTTCAATTCAAAATCATGCTAGCATTAGATTTATGTTCCTTGATTAGGGCAATCCAAGCAACATTTTAGACCTATCTTGATAGATTCTAATCCCTAGGATATAGATTACTTCATCTAAATCTTTCATAGAAAAGTTCTTTGATAACCAATCATTTGTCAATTGCAACATATCAATATTATTTTCAATGAGCACTATATCATCTACATATAATATCAAAAATATAATCTTACTATTATTTATTTTCTTGTACACACATGGTTCTTTAGGGTTTTTAATAAAATCAAACTCTTTAATTTTATTATCAAAATGTATATTCCAACTTCAAAAGGCCTGTCTTAGTTCACAAATTGACCTATAATGCCCAATTCGGCATGACCTTGGACCAAATCAGGTCTTCATAATAATTATGAATAATTATAACCCATAAAATTAAATTTCAGATATAAAATAATAACCAAATTAAATATTAAATCAGGGCATGACCTACTCTAAAGTATTGTAAGGAAAAGCGATAAACTAATAATATGATCAGACAACCAATTCCACAAGAACCAACAACATACATTACTAAATAACAAAATAATCCAATTGATCCCATGATACTACCATATACTGGCATCTGTCGATCTCATAATATCCAAAAATACAACTAATACAATTATAATTGGAATACAAAGTTAATACTCTCCAAATATAAACAAAACTTTTATCAAATTCGCATTCAAGTTTCCTATAATGTATCCAAAATTTACTAATTTAAAGGGATAAAAAATAATAAAAATAAGTCAAAAATTTAACAAATACTAGTATATAATATATATAACAAACCAAACAGTCCATAAACAGAACGAAATGAATTAAAACATATATGAAACCCATAAAAATTGATATCCAAATGTCCGCAATATCATATCAACGAAAGTCTAAATGTAGTCTTGTACTCAAAAGTATAATCCGAATCGAATATTAAAAGTTCCAAATGTATTAGACCAACTGAATTTTTAATGATAGGCAAAACCTACGAATTTTAATTGAAATCTCAAATACTAATCAATATAATTAAAATATAATAAAAATCTAAAATATATACAAATCCAAGAATTAAAGATTGAAAAACTAACTTGAGAAAAAATTATATATATTCTCAATAAATTTAGACCATATTACTACTATTTAGACCCATAAGTAGGGTCATATACATATTATTTTTATAGATATGATTAAACGTCACTTTTTTTAGCCATTTGTGAATAATATGTGCAATCCTCAAATTTGTATGATAATTAGGATATCTAAATATATCAGTTTCGTTTAATTTCTTTCGATAATTCTCATAAAAATACAACCGGAGAGAGCCTTTTTATCACATATCATAAAGCTTTTCCTATTTAGCAAAAAAGGTCAAAACTCTTACACGAAAAGGTCACACGAAAGTTTTCCAAGAGGAAAGGTTACATATCAAATCACATAACAAAAGTAAAGCTTGACCCAAAGCAAAATATTCATCCATTTTTTTACCTGAATAAGTAAAATCCTTAAATAATAGCAAAGTTGAAGTAAAATTCCAAAACAACAGGTAAAAATAACATACAAACATGATGGAGTCAAATAGAGTAAGTAAAACTAACATGCATATGTATTAAATCCATCAAATATAATAAAAAATAACTAGAAACGAAAATAGACTTAGAATAGGGTATAATGATACTTATTTCAATCTCCAAGTAAACAGATCTAACAAAATAATAATTTAAAATCACCTTCTCCTTCTCTCTCTTCCTTCCTCTTCTCTTTCTCTGTGCTTTCTCTTTTTTTTCACGCAAAATGACCAAATAGTGTGCGTCAATCCTTATATAGCCAAATCAACATTTGAGTGCCACTTAGACGCACATCAAGTAACGCATCAAACCCTTCCTGTGCACGAATGTGGCTTCAATCGTGCCTCGAGTGTGAGCATACTGAAATCACCGCTCGAGTACTACCTCGAGCACACAACAGGCAACCTCCACACAGCCATACTCCACTCGAGCAGTCTTCCGGCACTCCTTAAGTGCACCCAATCTGAAAAATGCACATGAGCATGTATCGAGCATACCTTAAACGCCAATCTGCTTCCATCCTCCGAATATCCTTCAAATCCACATTGTACAATTATTTTTAATATATCTAATTTAACCCAAAATAAGTTAATAATACCAACTAAATCAGACAAGAGCAGAATATTACAAATTTTTATTTGTTAAATTATGATATCATTAGAATAATTTTGAATTAATTTAGAAATTATTGTATAATATATATTGAGAATAAATTTGATTTTTGACGAAATCATGTCAACATATGAATGATGCCAGAGTCGCACTTGTGCAGATCCGAAGCAGAAGTCATATGCCTCAGATGCCCTGTGCGACTCTCATGTGTGTTTTGAGCAAATTAAGTCACACCTGATGTTCGCCTATATAGTACTCATGTGCAATTTAGACAAAATGTTAGCACCTGAACAATACGTAATATAATGCTCATGCATGCCTGAAGGTTATGAGTGGCACCTGTTACAGATATGTTGGGTGCTCGTGTATCAATTTGGTTATTTAAAGCCTACATGCACCGTTCATGGCATTTTTCCTAAGAAAAATAGATATAAAAAAAAAAGAGAAGAGAAAAAATAGTGAGGAATAAAATGTAGAAAATTTAGAGCTTTATCTCACCAAATATTTGAGATTAAAATGTTAATACAAGTATTCTAAACCCTTTCTTTGATTTATTTATAATTTTTTTAATTTTATCTATATTTCTTATTTTGATATAAATGTATGTGGCCCTTTAACTTCCTCGCTTTAAATATTGTTATGTACGTATAATTTTTATTGAAAATTTTGAGATTTTTGCTTGAGTTTTATCAAATATTTAATAATTTTGTCCCATATGTGTAAAAGTGAATATTTGAAGTATTTTTTCCATATATATAAATATTTATGGAATAAAAGTCACAAAATTGTGCATTTGGACCTTACATATAATAGTCCATGAATGTATTTTGGGTGGGCTCTATTTTATTATTTAATTAATATTTGTTCTTTTTTACTTTGTGGAAAGTTTTGTGTTTTTTCTACAATTAGAAAAAAATTTAAGCATTTTATTATCAGATCCCTAATTTGGCAATTTTTAGAAAATTATTGTAAAAAATTGAACTAAATAAGATATTCATACATCATAATATATATCAGAGAAATTTACGAATTACATCTATCCTGACAAGTAATAGAAAAAAGTTGTATTTAATCTTATTTATAATGAGTAATATATAGATGATCTATCTACAACTAGGGTTAAGATCTCATTACTCTAATGTCAAACTCTTGTGATAACACAACAAATTAATGACATTATTTTATAGATAGGGAATAATGACACATCCCTTATGGTAGCACAATAAAAATATGTCATTCTCTCATAAACATCTAATATAATAAAATGATAATATTTTTATAATTTTATGAATCCAGTGTTAGCACTTAGCCGGCTAACTCATAAAATAAATAAAACAATTATCATATTACTATAACAAAAGGTTACCGTTAACATTCACCAATATTCTAACCACTATTGACTTAATATTATATCATTAGAGGATTAAGTCTTATCAACTTTAACATTTAAAATTGTGAAATAAAATAATATAAGATGTGGAACATCATATTAATTATATTTTCATCTTGAAGTTTGACTTCAGAAATATTTCATCCCTACATCAAGGTAAGTTCTTGATCATGTAAAGGTAGAGAGCTGTCCATATATCTTATAAGTGATAATTTTAATATTTTAGATCCGTCAAAAATTAGGTTCAAGTTAAACCTAAAATCACTCCCACTAGAACACCATTATCAAGTATAATAGTTCTTAAAAAGGGTATAATCAAATATATATATATATATATAACATCTCATATAATATATTTTGATTTAATCCAAACATAAAAATCAATTTGTAACAATTGAATAATAGTAATATGTAACATCTCATGTAATATATAACAATTCGTAATAATAATTATTACAAATAAAATTCATATATATAATAAATGTTTTCATTAAATTAAAACATTAAAGGATTTTGGTATTGTAAAATGCCTAAATAAATTTAAAAATTTTGTACCCGTAAAATTTTCAGATAATTACCTCATATTAAAGGATCAACGCTCCATTAGCAAGAAAATATGAAGCCATACATAAACAAACTCTCACATACCCGGTCATTTAACCAATAAATAAAGAGATAACTTTGATACCGCTGTTAGGAAATCATGGCACAAAATATATATATATATCAAATGAATGTGATGATATATATATAGCATTCATAGTAAAGAAGATCAACCATACAAATATTTGATCTCTATAATATTTACATTGATATTGTCATTTTATTGTATTATTAAACAAATTAAATCACTAAATATATATACTAATACATACTAAGTAATTATATTTTAATACTTAGAATGTTAGGTATATTCTTGTTGGGTCCCATGTTCCGGCCCATGAGACAGGTCCAGGCCCATAAAGCAAACAGCGGCCCATGAGAAAATGAGGAGCTCGCGAGAAAGCGTCAGCCCAGGTCCAACGGGAATAGGCGCGAGTCACGCCACTGAAACCAACGTGAAACTCGCGGCGCATTAAATGCGTCGCCGGAACAAGCGTGAAAGGCGGAAAGGCTAGCCAATAGAGGCATGGGCGGGCGCCACGCCAACGCCATCGTATTCTCGTCTGAGACGGCCAACCACCTCTCTCAAGGAAAATCGAGCGTGATCAACAATAAGCAACGCCAGCACAGCTCGCACGCTTATCGATAGCTGGGCGTGACCGGCGGTCAACGATCGCGACCAACGGCGAACGACCCCAAGTAACGGGCGTCTTGGTGCCCAAGAGTCCAAACGGGAGGAGGCATATATAAGCACCCTCACCCTCCAGAGAAAGGGGGGGATGATTCTGGCTCTGAATTCGGATTCCAACTCCGAGAACGATTTTCTGGTTCTGCGATCTTGCGACTAAGGGTAACCTTGGATCCCAAGCTCTAATCCAGCTTCCATAAGGCTCCAATCCTCTGAGCGGATTGGACCAAATCGCTCTCCTTCTTCTCATCCCGTCAAGCGGGAAAGTTAGCCACTCATCGCGGTGCACCAAGGAAGCCGTGCCTTCCATCACCTCTGCCTGTTGCATTTCTACTCATCATCACATAAGCTCTTCTTACGCATTACAGCATTTTTACGCGCACCACCTTAGCGTGCGCATTTCCGTCAATTGCGGGAATTTGCTGACTTGAGCGTCGGAGTGGCCTTGGTGGGAGAAATCCTACCAGACCCTTCACCTCTTGTTTGTTGTTTGTGTTGTGCAGGTCCAGGTTCTGAGAGACGGAGACCGGATCCTTCTTCCCGAGCCCACGCGCGCTTAGGAATCCGAAGGCTCCCTAATCCGTACAACAACCTTGGGCCCGGGACGCAACATTGGCGCCGTCTGTGGGAACCTGACAGAAAGCCAAGTGTCACTTTCCTACCCCAGGCTGAACAACCAAGCATGGTAAACACCAGAGCACAAACCAGTGCTCCAGCGGTGGAGACCACCATCCAGGATGGGGTTCCCCCCACGGGGAACCAAGCAAACAACCAACCGGAGCCGGGCACCCGCCACCTGGCCGCGGAGTTAGACGCCCTGAAGGAGATCCTCCTCGCCGTATGCGCGAACACCGGAACCGCCGTGCCAGGGGCTGCCCCTCTAGCGGCTCAGGCCTCTACTTCCAAGAGAGAAAGGCGCCGAGAAGCCACTCGCAGGAGGCGAGCCAACCGTCACGACCACGCAGCCGCCCAGCCCCGCACCCGGTGAAACGGCGAGACGAGGCGGAAAGCCGCCACGCCGATGACGGCTGTGGAGGACAGCCCTTAAGGGACGCTCCCGCAACTCGCGTGGCAACGGAGGCCACCGCCGCGGGCTCCAGGGGAGCGCGCCTCCCATACAGAGCCGCCACCCCCGACAGCACGCGGGCGAACCCAGGGGGAACACGGAGCTCCGCGCGCCGTCCTCAGCCTTGAAGGGCTCTACGGATCCTTCGATGGAGGAGAAAGTCAAGGTGTTGTGGGACACCTGCGCAAGAGAGAAGCCCACGCCCTCCTCCTCCCAATCTCCGCAGTCGCCCTTCGCCATGGACTCGCGGGCCGGCTCGCTACCGAGCAAGTTCGGAATGCCGTCATGGAGGGATACGGAAGCAAGGATCCCATGGACCATCTCCCGCCTTCCGCACCCACCTCACTCTACAAGGGGCAAGCGAGGCCCGATGTGTCGAAGCTTCCCCGTCACCCTTAGGGGCGACGCGCTACTCCGGTTCCATGGCCTCCCCGAACTCCATATGCTCGTTCGACGAGCTCGCCGGCGCCTTCTGAGCGCCGATTCGCCTCCCGGGCGGGAGGAGAGGCAACCATGGCACCTAGTCCGCCTCCGCCAAACTTGGATGAAAGCCCGAAGCGGTTCCTGGACCGTTTCATCACCGAGGCGCGACGGATCCCGCACCTCTCCGACGAACCGAAGCTCAACGCCTTCGTCGCCACTTTGGCGGCGGGGACTTCTTCAAGCACTGTCGCACGCCCGCAGACTTTCAGGAGGCGAGACCATTGCCGGGCGTATATCACGGCCGAAGAGGCCAACGGCGAAATGCCCCGAAGGCGGATCGGCCCTGAGACCTCCAGAGCCTCCGGGTGAAAGAAAGAGGGACGGTGACTGGGCCGCTTCATGGAGCGCGCCCAGCGGCCAGCCGCCGGCCTAAGAAGGATTCTGGCAGGCCTCTCGACCCGCCGAATGATAGCCGCACAAACATCGATGCGAGATCCAGGATGAAAGATTCTTCAAGTGGCCGAAGACACCAAGGGTCCAATGGCGGCGGCGGACAGTACCGCTTGCCCACTGCCAGGGGCACAGGGACTCGAGAACTCCGCCGCACCACTGCAAGCAGAGATTGAAGATCGATCCGGCGAGACACTCAAGAGATTCGTGAAAGGCTCGGGCAAGAACTCGCCCCCTCGACGGAGAACCCGGCCGAGCCACCAAGAGCCCGCACGGCGGCAGGCGTAGTCCACATGATCTCTTCCGCCGACGCGCGCAAACGCTGCACGGGACACGGAAATAGCTTCCAGTAGCAAGCGGGCGAAATTAGGGGTTAGAAATGATGTCATTAGCTTTAGCAGCGAAGACATGGCGCATGTAACTTCCCCCCATACTGACCCCCTTGTTGTATCGGCCCTCGTTTCTGCTGGTGGAGATGACTACCAGCTGAAACGGGTCTTCATTGATAATGGAAGCTCACAAAATTTGCTGTATCTTACCGCGTTCACCAAACTGGGACTAAAACGTAGCCAAATGAAGGCAGCAAACGGACCATTATACGGCTTGGACAACGAGCCTGTTCCAGTGCAAGGGATTATACGACTGGAAGTCACGATGGGGACTCACCCGCGCTCTATGACGCGCGAGTTGGCGTTCCTCGTCGTCGACCTTCCGTCTGTCTACAATGCCATACTCGGCAGACCATTCCTGACGGCCTTCGAAGCCGTCACGTCCATCCCACACCTGAAGGTGAAATTTCCCACCCCTTGGGGAGTGGGAGAAGTTCTCGGAGATCAAGAAATGGGGCGGACGTGCTACTTGTCCCAAATCAGTCCTATGACACCATGCGGACCAAGTGAAGACCTGGACCTCCGCGACGAGACGTCGCTCCAACAGGCCCAATCAGGGGAGGAAACTGAGGCGATTCCGCTCGATCCCTCCGATCCGAGCGGTGCGTCAAAGATAGGGAAATCCCTTCAACCCGGTGAGATCGCGACAGACTAATTACCTTCCTACGGACCAACTCGATGTGTTTGCAGTACTGGGGCTCACGACATGCCCGGATATCGGCCGAAGTCATAGTCCACAAGCCGGGCCTTGGCGAGCCGAAAACCCGTCCCGTGAGCGGAGGAACCACTCCGTCGAAGTTGGTCGCCATCAGGGAAGAAGAAGTAAAGAGGCTCTTGGACGCCAGAGATTTATCGAGAGAAGTCCAAGACCGGAGTGGCTGTCCAACGTCGTCTTTGGTAAAAAGAGCAATGCGCAAGTGGCGGATGTGTGTCGACTTCACCGACGTGAATAAGGCCTCGCCCAAAGATAGCTTTCCGCTCCCAAGGATTGACCAACTCGTGGACTCCACGTCCGGCACGAACTGGCTGAGCTTCATGGACGCGTACTTTCGGATACAACAGTATCCGGATGGACTGAGAGGACGAGGAGCACACCTCGTTCATGATGCACCAAGGGACGTATTGCTACAAAATGATGCCCTTTGGTCTCAAGAATGCGGGCGCAACGCCCGGCGCCTCGTAAACAAGATGTTCGCACTCAAATTGGGCGGAATGTGGAGGTGTACGTCGACGATATGCTTGTAAAAAGCAAGGTCGCAAGCCGCCACGTCGGCGACCTAGACGAGACCTTCCCAGATCCTCCGACAAAGCATGGGATGAAGCTTAACCCCGCCAAATGCGCGTTCGGGGTAACCTCGGAAAATTCTTAGGCTTCATTGTATCAGAGCGGAATAGAAGCCAATCCGAGAAGATCAAGGCAATACTCGATTTGAACCCTCCGCGCACAAGCAAAGAAGTCCGTAAGGCGACGGGCGGATAGCCGCCCTCTCACGGTTCTTGGCCAAGTCACCCTGAGAAATACTTGCCTTTCTTCAAGGCGCTAAGGGGCACCAAGTCACACGGGTTCAAATGGAGTGAAGAATGCGCGAAGCATTCGAGGAATCAAGACTTATCTTTCCAGCCGCGCCAGCTCCCGAGCTCACCGCCGAAGGAGAAGATCTCTACCTCTACCCCAGCAACGTCGGCTTCGCCCTCGCCTCCGTGTTAGTGGCGAAACATGAAGGCAAACAGCTTGGCCGGTGTACTACGTGAGCCGGGTCTTGACGGACATAGAAACGTTATCCGCGCACGAAAAGATGGCGCTCGCACTCGCCTATGCATGCGGAAGCCGCGACCCTACTTCCGTCACATCGGATCGTCGTGCTAGCAGCACCACCGTTGAGGACGATTTTGCAGGCTTTCAGACGCCCCACGGGCCGGTGAAGTGGGTCGTCGAGCTCGGGAGTTCGACCTGAGTTTCGGCCGCGACCGGCCGTGAAAGGCGAGCCCGGGCGGACTTCATTGTCGAAGCAACGCCAGAGCAAGCGAGAGGACAACAACGCGGAGAAGAAGACGGAGCGGAGATCCCGCCGTATGGACTCTCAACGTGGGCCGGATCGTCACCCCGGGGCGAGGCGGCGAGGCCGGGTGTTGTGCTAAGGACGCCCGAAGGCATGGAGATCACATACTGCTACACCGGCCTTCCGGCCACGAACAACGTTGCGCAGAATATGAAGCCCTCTCGCGGCCTGCGATCGGCGCAGGAGTGTTCCCGCGGCGGCCGGGTCGTGCGTAGTGATTTCGAGCTCGTGGTGACCCCGGGTGAAAGGGAACTTCGGAGCCGCGAACCCACAACTAGTGAGGTATCCGGGCGAAAGTAAGAACCCCGATCCCCGAGTTCGGTCAATTCGAGATCGAGCATATCCCGAGATCGATAACGAACGTGGCCGACCTACCGCCCGGACGCCGCCGTAATCAAATCGAGCAAAAGACGCGAGGGAGCCCGGGAAGTCCTAAACGCACCCGGCGACGGCCGAGGACAAAGAAGTAATGCAGATCGACACGGGAGGTAATTGGATGACGCCGCACATACGGTTCTGTCGGAGGAACCTTACGAGAAGATGCCAACGATGCCAAGCGGGTCAAGAAAACGGGGGATGGTACACGATTCTGAACGGAAGGCTGTACAGACGGGGATACTCAGCTCCCCTCCTGAAATGTCTTACCCCAGAGGAGGCCGACTACGCGTTGGCAGAAGTACATTTGGGGCTGTGCGGATCACACATTGGCGGGAAGAACTTGGCATTCAATGTCATGCGGCGGGGCTTCTACTGGCCCACCATGAAGCGAGACGCTATGGAGTTCGTCCGCAAGTGTGAAAGTTGCAGTCCACGGCAACATGACACACCCGGCCCCACACCGAGCTGCACTATCTCCGATCCCCATGGCCGTTCGCGCAACGGGGCTCGACATACTGGGTCCACTCCCAACGGCCCGGGACAGAAAATTTACGATCGTCTCAGATCATCTATTTTACGAAATGGGTGGAAGCTGCCCCTCTCGCTAAGATCATGAGCACAATGCGACGGAGTTCCTCCGCCAAGGCATTGTTGCCGCTGGGATCCCCGAGGTTGTGGTGATTTGCACGGGACCCACCACCGGGAAACGCTTTACAAAGTGCTCGCGCGACCTCCGCATTGCTGGTGCACACATCCGTGGCGCACCCGCGACCCAACGGCAGTCGAGGTTACCAACCGCACGTTGCCGCATGGGATAAAGACCCGATCGGAAGACAGGGGCTCCTGGGCCGAGGAGCTACCATCGCTATGGTCATACCGAACCCACTACGAGGGAATCAACAAGGAGACGCCTTTCAACCTCTCGCCGGAGTTGAGGCGGTCGTTCCGTAGAAGTGGGAATGCCAACTGGGCGGGTCGAACACCGACCCAACCACCAACGCTTGTGAAGCAACGGAGAGTCCGGACTTGCTCTCGAGGTTCGGGACGCCGCGCGGCCGAACCGCCGCCAAAGAACAGTCGCGCGATACTACAACAAGCGGGTGAAGGCACGCCACCGGAAGTCGGGAGATCCGGGTCCTCCGGAGCGTAGAGGCGGCTGAAAGACCGCGAACAGAACAAGCTCTCCCTGTGATGGGAGGGGCCGTTCTTCGTCTCCATGATCCTCCGGGAGCGGAGCGTCAAGCCACGCGCTGCAGCGGCAAACTTGTCCCACGGACATGGAATGCCGCCAACTTTGAAATATTATCAATGATGCGGCGATCCAGGTAAGTCGACGCGCATACATCATGATGAGTGCTTGAGCATGTTTTTGTCTTTTGGTTAACATTATCACTCTTATTGTCATATTGCATATTCATTCGTGTGAATTGATGGCATGCATTGCATAATCAAATCAAACGACCTAGGATCGCTTCGAAGCCGGGAGGACAAGCGTCCGTCTCGTAAAACTCGCCCTCAGCTCCGGTGCAGCGGTCCGAGCTTGACCGTCCACGGACTCCGTCCTCACGCTAGATGGCACGGGACGGCTCTACTCACCATGGCTTCGCGCCCAAAAGGCCCGAGCAGGCCACCCGAGACTCGGCCCGTGCTAGTCGGCCCGTAGCGTCCAGTAGTGGCCGAGACACCGGATCCGGGCGATCCATTCCAAAGGCTACGCGCCACGACCCGCCTCGGTCAAGACCCATAGGCCTGGGGCTCTTGGAGTCCCCACTCTACTGGCCAACAAAACCTTAGGGGGCGTGCGGCACCTTCTTGCACGAGAAGAGAGCACCCTCGGTCTACAATGGTCGTGGGCTAGGACCTCAACTTGGTGTTCATAACGCTGAGCAGAGCGACACACCCCCCGCATTATACGCGACCGAGGCCTAGACCCGGAGTCCGGAACGCGGCCCGACCGGCTGCGCTAGCCCTGCGCAGAGCTCCAGGGGCTTGGCGGCGACATCCGCTTTATCGGATCGAGCTCCCCAAACGTGTGAGCTGACGACATCCTCTTACGAAGGGCGAGCACCACGCAAGAAGGCGCTGTATAGGGCCTTAATCACGGCTCCCAAAGGGCCCAATACTCAAAACGAAGCATGATCCAACAAGTAAAGCAAAGCAAAAGGCGAGCAACGCCGTATGATAAAGGAAGCGTGGGCTAAGCGCAAGCAAAAGCTTCTCATTTATACGAGACATTATCTGGAGCAAGCATGATACAACAACGAAACCGAACTCGAAACTCAACGGCGAAGCTAATGGCCAAGAGGGACTCGACGGCCCGCTTCCTCGAGGAACGTCTTCGCGCGCGGCCTTCTCCTACCCGGCGTTTCTGGATGAAGGGACGCTGCCGGGCGTGAGGAGCCGCCAGGAGGCGATCTGCGGCCTGGCGGATACCATCCCAAAAGCGGTAGTATCCATCGCCGACCGCCACTCGAAGGGGAGTCTTGCCCGACCGCGTCTACGACAGCCTGATGATCTGTCCTCCGGCCGAGAAAGAAGCCCTCATTTGTGCCACTCTCCGCCGCCTGCCCAACCTCCTCAGTGAGGGATGCGATCGAGCCAGGCGCCGCGGCGAGATGGTGCCGTCAACGATGATCCGCTCAAGGCTGCGGGCGGAAAGAGTCGGGCGCGCACCTCGAGGGGACAAGATGTCGTCGGAGCCTCGCGGAGAAGGAAAGTTAGGCATGACCAAAATGGACAGCAAAGGGAAGAAGTCCGGAAGGAGACAACCGTACCAAAAGATGTTCGGCGCGCATGAAGCGTGTGAATCGCAGGAGAGCCTCTCTGGGGCTCAACTTCTCAACAACATGGGGAGGGCTGGCTGGAAGGCTGGCCGCCGCTGAGCGCTCGCGAGCTCTGCGCCGCGAGGCGTCCGGCCGCCTTCGCTAGTCCCGACCCACGGGCCGCGGGCCGCCGACAGCCCCGAGGATGCGACCGTGGGAGCTCATCCAAAGGGGCCACTCCCGGGGCTCCGTCTCCTCGGCCCCTTTGCATGAGGAGGGCATTTGGAAGGATGCGCAGCCGCAGAACGCTCGGGGCTCTTGCCACGAGCGCGGCCGGCTTCCTTCACGGTGTCTCGGAGCGGCAGCAGGAGCCGTCCCGGCCTACGAGAATACCACGGGGGATCCCGGGAGGCCCGTGCGCAGAGACGGGCTCGACAAGGATAGCCGGGCGGCGATCAGGCCCCGGCCTCCGACGCCGGCTCAGTCTTCAAACCGATGGCCTCTCGGGGCTATCGAACAACAACGTCCCCGACGCCGGGGCCGTCTGACAGCCGGCCAGGAGGTCCCGGCAGGTAGAGACTCGACCTCGCCGACTTCGTGAGCGGATGGCTCCGCGATCGAAGTCGACGAAGGTACGGCAGTTTCCCTTTGGCGACGCGCCCTGGCAGATCTCGTCGGAGCCGAACTTCCCGCAGCTGAAGAACCGACGACTCGCCTTCTCCACCTCCTTCGGAGAGGCGCTTCTGCTTCCCTCAACCTTTTGAGGGCTGCCGCGTCCTCATCCGCTCAAGAACGCAGCGTGGAGAACAACTCTCCTCTCAGCATCGACGGGGCTGCGGATGAGTCTCCGTATCTCCGGGACCTCCACGATCGGCCCGGCCGCCGCCCGGCCGGCGGGAGGTCCCCATCTGCAATCTCAAACGTGATAGGGGTAAGGTAGTGGCCCGTTTTTAAAGTTCTCCTCCTCGGGATCGAACGGGCGATCGGCCGAGGATTCGGCGATGTCCTCATCGGCAGGCTTGTTAGGAAGAACTCCGAGATCGGGCCCCACCCTCTCGGAAGCTCATACTCGAAAGGCGTGCGGAGGAAGAAGAAGCGCTCCTTCCAGCCCCTTAACTGAGTCGGGATTTGTGCCACGCAAGTTGAATCCCGCCCGGGGGTGAGCGATATCAATCCTCCGACTCCGAGGCCCGAAAAATTACCCAGCCACCTTCGGCGTCAAAGTCGCCTTGGTGCATGATGGCGAAGACGCACGAGAGACACCGGGTAGCGTAAGGCGTTAGGGTGAAGCCTGGCCATGGGAACTCCCAGTGCATCGACTACTGCATGCAGCAAGCAGTGCAATGAAATACGAAGTCCACCCTTCAGATGGTACTCATAAACTGTTATAAAACCCTCTGGAGGGGCGTCGGCTCTATCTTGAGGATCAGGAGCAAGGGAAATCAGCTCGCCGGGAATCGCATAGTCTACCCTAAGGGAGGCTATATACGCCTCAGTCAAAATCGATCTGGTGTTGCGAACACCATGGCGTACAGCTCTGCGGACACGGGAAGAAGAAGAGCCTTCTGTTTTCGCTGCCATTTGTTTTTAAGAACTTCAAGAATGAAGGAAGAAGAAGTCAGCGGAAGGAAAGAAACGATTGGCGTCGGTTTAAATAGATAACGCCGAACAAAGAGGCGGAAATCCGAATTGCCACCGCGCCCGGAGTTGAGGCACGTGGCAGCATCCCAAAGACACCGCGAGAACTCCATCGAGTGCCATGATGGCTAGGCGACAGGCTAGCAGACACGTCCCTCCAGGGGATCAGCTAGCACCCGCGTTGGCGCCGCCGTATTAAATGCGGGCTCACGATAGCAGAGCCCCCAATTGACGTGCGCCAAAAAAAAAAAAAAAAAAAGAAAAAAGAAAGGGGCTACTTCTTTTATTAAATACTTCTTGTAAAGTACAAGGACCGCAACCATGAAGCTGCGAGAAAGAGAAAACTGTAGTGCGAAGCCCGGTATGTCTCCCTCGCGAAGCCCTAGGAGAGCCCGTGAACGAGCGGGCGCGCAACCGGTCGGAATTTAGGGCGAACCGGGCGGAAGGAGCATCCCCGGTGGGAGTCTCCAGAATTCAATCCACCGGGGTACAGGAAGCACTGAAGTCAAGCACTCCGGGAAAGTCCGATGTCAAGCCCAGCTTTCCCGGAGGGATACTTACCTCGCACCCCTTCTATGGCTGGTCGCACCGGCCTGGCGCACGGGAGACTTCTCCTCCGAGAGCCGTCAGAAGCGGGAGAAGATACTCGAGGAGGAAGTCAAAGAATCCGCCCGGCCAGCCAAGCCACAACTAAGAAGGAGGTGCATGACAACGGCGCAGATGATCGAGCCATTCTCGTTAGCAAAGGAAAAAGCCACAAGGCTTGGACTACAACGGTCTCGTCGTGAACCCGGCGTGCAAGTGGTCCATCCGACTCCTTCTCGAGTGCCCACGAGGTGGGCAAAGCCGAATCTCCCTCATCGCCTCTCCCGGTTCTTTGGTAAGGGATGAACTCCACTCGCTTTCGAGTGACCCCCTATTTATAGATATAACACGGCCATCCCTTCACCGGCGTGACACGGCATCAGTGAACGTCTTTCGGGCAACAGCAGCATCCGCAAGTCGGATGAAACCCAAGACGCGCGAATCTCGCCGGGCGAGGTGACGGGTCGCAACAGCACCTGAAAAGCCTGCCCTGGCTATGGGAAAGGCGCGAAATGGGAAGACGACAAAAGTGGCGCGAAATGGGAAGACGGCAAAAGTGGCGCGGCACGAGGAAGGGCAGAGGCCGTGGAAGTGGGCCCAATGGACATGCCAGGCCCGACCACTGGCCGGCCCAGGCATGGGGGGCTAGTGTTGGGTCCCATGTTCCGAGCCCATGAGACAGTCAGGCCCATAGCAAGCAAGCCCATGAGAAAATGAGGAGCTCGCGAGAAAGTGGCTTGGTCCAACGGGAATAGGCGCGAAGTCACGCCCGGTGAAACCAACGAAACTGCGGCGCATTAAATGCGTCGTAGGAACAAGCGTGAAAGGCGGAAGGCTAGCCAATAGAGGCATGGGCGGGCGCCCACGCCAACGCCATCAGCTGCTGCCTGCAGACGCACAACCACTCCTCTCAAGGAAAATCGGCGTGATCAACAAGCGCACAGCGGCGTGCGCACGCTATCAGGGTGGCCGGCGTGACCCGGCGGTCAACGATGCGACCAACGGCGCAACGGCCAGTAGCAGGCGTCTTGGTGCCCAAGAGTCCAAACGGGAGGAGGCATATATAAGCACCCTCACCCTCCAGAGAAAGGGGGATGATTAAGCTCGATTGGATTCCAACTCCGAGAGCGATTTTGTTCTGCGATCTTGCGACTAAGGGTAACCTTGGATCCCAAGCTCTAATCCGGCTTCCATAAGGCTCCAATCCTGCGAGCGGATTGGACCAAATCGCTCTCCTTCTTCTCATCCCACAAGGGAAAGTTAGCCACTCATCGCGGTGCACCAAGGAAGCCAGGCCTTCCATCACCTTTCGGCCGCATTTCTACTCATCATCACATAAGCTCTTCTTACGCATTAAAGATTTTTACGCGCACCACCTTAGCCAAGTGCGCATTTCCCAATGCGGGAATTTGCTGACTTGAGCGTCTGAGTGGCCTTGGTGGGAGAAATCTACCCGGACCCTTCACCTCTTGTTTGTTGTTTGTGTTATGCGCAGTCCGAGGTTCTCGAGAGAGGCGGAGACCGGATCCTTCTTCCCGAGCCCACGCGCGCTTAGGAATCCGAAGGCTCCCTAATCCGTACAACAACCTTGGGCCCGGGACGCAACAATTCTATTATCTTTATATATATATATATATATATATATATATTTATATATTTCTTTATACTAAAACAAATGAGGAGAGAAATGAGATAATGGGATAAAAATCTGAGCATACTAGCATATTTTTAGTAGTTACACAACCCCTCCTATTCATAGAAAATAAAGAAAGGAGGATGAGAGTTGGAAGAAACCATATCTCTCTCTAAAAATCAAAGGAGCACCATCCATTAAAGGGGAAGAGAGCAATTGGCTCCCTCTAATAAAAGGGAGTAACACTACCCCTTACTGGTATTAAGTGAGCCCCACTTAATCTCTCCCTTAATGGAGAGAGAAGATATTGAGGACGATGGAGAGAGAAAAAAAATATTGGGTTATAAATAGTCTATCCTAAAAAAATATGATCTTTTTAAGTTTTAATGATTTAACTATTTGACATTCTAAAAAAATATATAGTTTAAGATCATTTAGATTATTTTCTCTGCATCTCAAATATGATTAATATATAAATTAATATTTTATAAGTTATAACAAGTATGATATCACAATATTATAATCCATTAGATTCAATATTGATGGGTTCTGGAACCCAAGACCCAAAACTGCAATCACAGGCCCAAAGGACCGCAGGAGAAGGCTGGCCTTAAAGGCCCACAAGCCAAATCAGGCCCAAGTGACTAACCCATTTTCGAGCACCTAAAGAGTCAAATTAAGCGACAAAGACACTGGCAATCCGAGACGACGCTATGATCCATTGAAGGACGAGGACCGCCAGAAAAGCCAAAATAGCCAAGACGCCAGCTCAGATGACTTGCACGGCATACGCTGCCATGAGCGACCAGCCCGGCCGACGCACCGTGCACTGCGCAGCCATCGCCCGAGTACCGATCTGCAGACCGTGGATGTGGTGTCCTGTCACGCCCACACCTACTGATAGTGGCGATGGTGGCAGCGTACACACGACACGCCGGCGCCACGTGTCGCCTCCTCCCTTACGGCATCACATTCCTTATAAATACCCCATTTCAGCTACTAAGGGAGGTCCTGATTCTAACTCCATCTGTTTACGCTCGAGTAAGAGAATTCTCAAGAAAAAAACTAAGGAAAAGAGAAGAGAGTGACGAGAGAAATCTGTTCTCCCTACGCGGTAAAATCCTGAGAAAGCAAACAGCTTCCCAGGCTTTCCTTGTATCTTTTCACCACAATAGTGAGATTTCTCGGGACGTTTGTCCGCTGCGGGTGGTTTTTACCCTCATCGATCAAGGGGTTTTTCACGTAAAACAGCGTGTTCTCCCATTGTCCCATACTTCTCTTTTTCTCTGCTCGAGTTACATTTACTTTGTGTTGCCGTTTACGTCGTCAACGACGCTTAAAAGGCCGCTCGCTTTGATTGACGTCACGGCCAAATTCTCCGACGCAACATTGGCGCAAATCTCAAGGAAGCGAACGAAAGTCTGCTTTTCACGTTTTCAAAAGTACCCAACAACACAAGCTTCAAATCCCAAAATGGTGAACACAAGGGCGCAAGCAAGTGCACCCCCAAAGAGGTGGCCTCCTGGGCGGCGGCGCTAACCCCTGTCCGAGTTGAGGATCACCCCGACCGGTGGTGAGGGCTTGGCGGCCGGGGGTAGACGGCATGTCGCGAGCCTTCGTTACCCTCATTCCAAAATCGATCGGCTCAGCGGGGACCTCGGCAGGGCCTCCCAGCCGAGGCATCACGGGAGGGAACAGAGGCGGCAGTCGCCGCGAAAGGCCTCCCAGTCGACGTGATAACCCGAGGTCCCAGGTGGCCTCCAGCAGCAGAGCACCACGGAGAGTTGAGGACCAACCAGGTCCTCGGGTCCGAAACGAGAGCCCCGAAAGGCGCCACTCTGAAGCTCAACGGAACCGCCGTGAGCACGACGATCAGGAGACGGTTCCACGAGGTGCTCCCCCAAGAGGAGCCCGCACGGCCCCACAGCGCCATGCAGCTCAGGAGCCTTACGAGTTAAGGCACTATCTGAACGAGAGGAGGACGGCTGCCCCACCTCGAGTGGAGAGCAGGCCGAAAAGAGGATGGAATCTGGTGATGCGAGAGAGTAGCGGAGGAGGGGCTAATGCACTCCAGTCTCCGTTTTCCATGGAGATCAGGATGAGGACGCTCCCCCCAAAATTCAAAATGCCCAACCTGGAGGTATACGACGGCAGTGGTGATCCCATGGACTACCTTAATCATTTCAGGGAGCACCTGAACCTCCAAGGCCTTGACGAAACAACCATGTGCCAGTGCTTCCCTCTGACCCTGAAGGGAGATGCGCGGATATGGTTTTATGGGATGCCTGTGAATTCTACCCGCAATTTTGGAGATCTGGCGACGGCCTTTCTGTCCCAATTCGCCTCTAGCAGGAGGGTAGAGAAACAGCCCTGGCACCTCACTCGAATCAAGCAGGGGGCCAGGGAGAGCCTGCGGGGATTCCTGGCACGGTTTGTAGTAGAGGCCAGGCAGATCCCAAGACTGACCGATGAGGTCAAGCTGAACGCCTTCCTCTCGGCCCTCGAAGGGGGTGCTTTCTTCAAGCACCTCATTCACAAAGGCATGAGACCTTCATAGTAGTGATGCAATGGCCGGAGCTTACATCGCGCCGAAGAGGCCAATGACGCCAAAAGGCGAGAGAGGATGAGCTCCCTCGGCGAGTAAGGTCGTGGAGGGCAAAAGGAAGGCTGGGAACTACCAAGGTCCCCAGGCATCAAAGAAGCAAAGGCCTGGCCGGGCAGAGCTCTCAGAGAGAGCCACGACCTATACATCTCACGCCGCTGAACGACTCCTGCACCAATATCTTCGTGCAGATCCGGGAAGATAAGTTCCTGAAGTAGCCCAAACCACTGAAGAACCCGGAAGGTGGGGATCATTCGAAATACTGCGACTACTACCGATCCGGGGGCCACAGCACGGAAGACTACAGGACCCTGCAGAGGGAGATCGATGACCTGATCAGGAAGGGTCACCTCAACCGTTTCCTCCAGAGACCCGGACAAACCTCAGGGCCCGAGGACGATAAAGACGCTGAACCCCCCAAGAACCGAGTGGCTGCGGAGGTCGTGAACATGATTTCCAGCCGGCCAGCGGGAGGAGATGGGCGTGAGCTTGCGACAGCAAAGAGGCCGAGGACGGGGCTTGGGAGTGAAGACGATGTTATCTGTTTTAGTAGTAGAGACTTAGATCATGTAACTTCTCCTCACTCCGATCCCCTAGTTGTAAATGCACTCGTTTCTGATGGAGCAAATGACTACCAGATGAAACAAGTATTTGTTGATAATGGGAGCTCTAATTTCTTTTACCTTGATGCTTACTTCAAATTAGGGTTTAAGAAAAATCGAATGAAGGCACCAGAAGGGCCACTCTACGGACTAGACAATGAGCCAGTACCCGTCCAGGGGATCATCCAGTTGGAGGTGACCCTGGGGACATATCCGAGGGCGGCGTCCAAGGTCCTCACCTTCCTCGTTGTGGACCTGCCCTCGGTCTATAATGCAATCCTCGGACGGCCTTACTTGGCCGCGTTCAACGCAGTGACCTCCATCCCACATCTTAAAATGAAGTTCCCCACCCCGTGTGGGGTAGGAGAAGTCCTCGGGGACCAGTCAATCGGATGGATGTGTTACTTGGCTCAGACCACGCAAGTAACACTTCCGCAGCCCATGGAAGACCTCGACCTCAGGGACGAGGCCACATTACAGCACACTTAGCCAGGAGAGCCAGTAGTCCGAGTCCCACTAGATCCCGTGGATCAGGAAAGGTATGTCCAAATAGGGAGTTCGCCCTCAGAGACAGTTAGGGACCAACTCATCAGCTTTCTACGAGAGAATTCGGACGTGTTCGCATGGTCTCCCAGTGACATGCCCGGGATCTCTCCCGAGATCATAGTCCACAAGCTGGGCGTCGACCCTCGGCACAAGCCGGTCAGACAAAAGCGCAGAAACTATTCCACTGAGAAGTTAGTGGCCATCCACGAGGAGGTCAAGAAGCTCCTGGACGTTGGATTCGTCCGAGAAGTGCAGTAACCGGACTGATTGGCCAACGTTGTCATGGTAAAGAAGAGTAATGGGAAATGGAGGATGTGCGTGGACTTCACCGACCTCAACAAGGCGTGCCCTAAGGACAGCTTCTCATTGCCCAGGATCGACCAACTCGTGGACTCGACGTCCGGCCATGAGCTCCTAAGCTTCATGGATGCGTACTCCGGGTACAACCAAATCAGAATGAGTCCCGAGGACGAGGAGCACACGTCATTCATGACAGACCAAGGGACATACTGCTACAAGGTAATGCCCTTCGGCCTCAAGAACGCGGGAGCGACCTATCAGCGACTCGTGAATAAGATGTTCAAAGAACAAATAGGCAGGAACGTGGAGGTGTACGTTGACGACATGCTCGTCAAGAGCAGGATAAGGGGAAACCACGTGGGAGACTTGGCTGAGACCTTCCACGTGCTCAGGGCCCACGGGGTGAAGCTCAATCCCAGTAAGTGCACTTTCGGTGTCGCCTCGAGAAAATTCTTGGGCTATATCGTATCGCCTCGGGGAATCGAGGCAAACCTAGAAAAGATCCAAGCGATCCTAGACATGCGGTCCCCGCGGACGGTGAAGGAAGTTCAGCAGCTTACTAGGCGAGTGGCCGCCCTCTCCCGTTTCCTGGCAAAGTCGGCTGAGAAGCACCTGCCATTCTTCAAAGCCCTAAGAGGGACAAAATTTTGATATTTTCGGTGGAGTGATGACTGCGAGGAAGCATTCCAAGGACTCAAGAGCTACCTCTCGAGTCCACCCCTCTTAGCTTCTCCTCAGCATGGCGAGGAGCTATACTTGTACCTCTCCGTATCCGATACAGCGCTGAGCTCAGCATTAGTACGAGAGCAGCATGACAAGCAACAGCCCGTGTATTACGTCAGTAAGACTCTCGCGGGCGCCGAGACCAAATATCCCCTTGCGGAGAGGGTGGCCTTAGCATTGGTCTATTCCGCAAGGAAGCTCAGGCCATACTTCCAGGCGCACAAGATAGTAGTCCTGACGAACCAGCCACTAAGGGCCATCTTGCAGAAGCCAGAGATCTCCGGCCGACTGATCAAGTGGGCCATTGAGCTAGGAGAATTCGATATAGAGTTTCGTCCGAGACCAACTTTAAAGGGACAGGCGCTCGTGAATTTTCTCGTTGAGATGACGGCGCCGCCCAATCACGACGAGGACCAGGCTACGGCGGAAGAGTTCAGCAGGGCGTCTACTTGGACCTTGCACGTGGACGGCTCCTCCATGAAGGATGGTCATGAGCAGGGATTTGTCTTGCGCACTTTGCAGGGATTGGAGATAAAGTACTCACTAACCCTGGGGTTCTCGGCCACAAACAACGTCACAGAGTACGAGGCTTTGCTGGCCGAACTCCGACTGGCCAAGGAATGCTCGGCCAAAGAATTGATCATCTATAGTGACTCCGAGTTGGTCATCAATCAGGTCCGCGGAAGCTTTGACGTCAACAACGAGTAGCTATCTAGGTACCTTTCGAAGGTTAAAGGCATGATTGTGGGTTTCAAGACGGCCAAGTTCATCCACATCCCGCGGGAGGAAAACACCAGGGCCGACGCGCTCGCGCGAGCCGTGGCTTCAGGAGATCCTGAACAGTACGCTAGGGGGATGCGAGAAGTCCTGGGCAGGCCCAGCATTGAAGACCCCGAGTAGGAGGTAATGCAGGTCGCGGACGGAAGCACCTGGATGACTCCCTACCTGAAGTTCTTGTCGGATGGCTCGCTGCCCGAGGATCTGAACGAGACCAAGAAGATAAAGAAGACGGCAGGCTGGTACACGATCGTGGGCGGCCAGGTCAGTATCGGGGGGTTTCAACCCCTTACCTAAGGTGTCTCACCCCAGAGGAGGCCGAATACGCCCTACATGAGGTGCATCTCGGAATATGCGGATCTCATGTTGGGGGAAAGAACCTAACTTTTAAGCTTATGGGGCAAGGGTACTACTAGCCAACAATGAAGTATGACGCCATGGATTTCGTGTGCAAATGTGAAAGTTGCCAACTTCATAGTAACATGAGTGATCGCCCCCACACGGATCTCCGGGCACTACAATCCCCGTGGCCGTTTGCCCAATGGGGGCTCGACATCCTCGGACCGTTTCCCCTCGCTCCTAAACAAAGGAAGTTCCTAATTGTTGGAATAGACTACTTCACCAAATGGGTAGAAGCAGTACCGCTAGCTAGGATAACAGAGCAAAACGCGACGGAGTTCCTCCGACAAAGCATCGTATGCAGGTTTGGGGTACCAGAGTGCATCGTGACTGACAACGGGACGCAGTTCACCGGAAAGCGATTCACTAAGTACTGCGCAAGCCTGAGGATCAACTTAATACACACGTCAGTGGCATACCCACAGGCCAATGGGCAGGTAGAAGTGACAAACCGCACGATCCTACATGGGCTGAAGACCAAGCTGGAGTCTTCCGAGGGCTCGTGGGTGCATGAACTGCCATCGGTCCTCTGGTCATACAGAACAACGCCCAGAGAGCCCACAAGAGAAACCCCTTTTAGTCTTTGCTACGGAGTCGAAGCTGTCATCCCAATAGAAATATGCCTCACAAGCCCCCGGGTTGGGTGCTTCAGCGCAACAGATAACAGCCAGAGGCTCCGAGAAAGCCTCGATGCCCTCGAAGAAGTTCGCGACCAAGCGAGGCTTAGGATAGCGGCCTACCAGCAACGGGTGGCCCGCTATTACAATAAGAAAGTAAAGGCGCGACAATTCGAGGTCGGGGATCTCATGCTGAGAAGCGTGGAAGCCACGGGAAAAATCGCCGGCAGAAACAAGCTCTCACCAAATTGGGAAGGACCGTTTTTGGTCTCGGCTATCCTTCGAGGAGGAGCTTGTAAGCTACGCACCCAAGAGGGCAAGCTGGTACCCCGAACTTGGAACGTCGCTCACCTAAGAAAATACTACCAGTAAAAGGCGGGTCATCCCCAACAAATAAAAACTCTACAGGCGTGGCCGAGCGGCCCCTAGAGGTCGGACCACAGAGGTCATACCAAAAACTCAAGTGTGGATCGAGCGGCCCTAGAGGTCGGACCCCAGAGGTCATAACAAAAACTCATTTGTGGCCCGAAGCCCAAGAGGTCGGGCCCTAGAGGTCATACCAAAAACTCGTTGTGACCGAGCGACCTAGAGGTCGGACCTAGAGGTCATACCAAAAACTCGGCTATGACCGAGCGGCCCCAGAGGTCGAACCTTAGAGGTCACACTGAAAAATCGGACTCCTCCGAGCGGCCCAGGAGGTCGTAAGCAACACTCGGATTTATCCAAGTGAAAAAAAAAAGAAGAGAGGCACTTGTGATAAACTCAAGAATCTCCTTTTTATTCATATATGCGATACAACAATGGAAAAGGAAAAACAAAAGTTAGCCCTCGCCAGGACCTTGAGGTGGAACGGCTCTGGATTGCTCTTCTAAAGATGAAGAGTCCTCTCTATGACTCGAAGTTCCTACCGTGTCCGGACGAGCGAAGGCCCGCCGAGGAGCTTGGGCCCGAGGACCTGTGAAATGGCTCGCCTCGGAGACCATACACATCCTCGGGGGCGCGCGGCGCTTCGAGTTGCACCGGATCGAACACAGCAGAAGAAACCGTGGTGGCTAGGACTTACATCACCCAAGGCATAGATGAATGCCATCCCGAACTTGGCCTCCAGCCCGGGGGCTATGTCAAAGCCCTTCACTGAGGTCCTTAACGTTTCCTCCAGTTGAAGGTTTCGTTCCAGTAGGAAGCCATATCGAACCTCTAAGAGCCTCAGAGCTTCCTCAGATGAAGTAAGCGCCGCGTGAAGCCGCTAGTTCTCTTCCTGGGCGGCCCTTGAAGACTCTGCCTCCAAACGAGACCGAGCGATTTCGCCCACCCCGGTTAGCTAAGGCCACCGATCGAGATCCTCGGAGCCGCAAAGGGAACCAAAGCCACTTGGCTTGGGCCAACAAAGTGAGACAAATGGGAAGGTAGCGAGTACCCGAGAAACCACGGAGATCCGAGTGCGGGCAGTCTCCCTTGAGGTCTTGGGCACTCCAGCGGGTAATCCCGCGGTACCGCAGAAACATCAAAGCGGCCTCGGAGGAGGGACCTTCGAGGAAACGGGGCTCCGCTACCACCGGGACGCGGCCAACGGCGGGATCTCCAAGACCGGCGACTCGGCCTCATCGCGCCTAAGAATGTCAAAGATATCCTCAGCCAGCAATGCTGTGTGGTACCTCCATCCCACGAGGCTCTGCGACCTCATCCAAGGTTGCCTCCCGAGGCATCAAAGGTCGTAGGGTCATCGAAGGAAAACCGCAGAGGCGAGGCCGAGACCTCAGGATGGGCCTCAATACAGAGGAAGGTCTTTGCGGCAACCCCGGGACTCCACAGAAGGACCAGAAGCCAACCTCATGGCCTTCCTAACCATGGGGGCGATAACGGAGTCATCATCCGATGGAGACTCACCAGCAACGCTCGGTGGATCCTCTGGAACCTCAATCCGCGGACTCTTTGGAGGCCTCTCGGATGGCTCCCGAATAACAAAAAGACCCTCTCTTTTCCTTAGCTTCTTCGTCTTCTTTTTCTTCGAAGCCACAATGGCAGAATCTCCGGACAGCGCCACCCACTTGGCTTCGGCCAGCTTTTCAGGGGATAACCAGATGTTCTTCTTCCCCACGTTGAAGCTGCCAAGGTCCGCCATCACCAGGTCCGTAACCTCCTTAGCGGCTCCTCTTTCCTCGTCAGTAATGTCGGAGCCATATTTGCTCGCGACATTTTCCCATACGGATGAGAGCTGCCAGTCCTCAGCAGCCTTAAGAAAGAAGAACCTATCCTTCCACCTTTTGGTGGAATCCGGGTTCCCACCGCTCATCTCAACAAACTCAGGGCGAGGGGTCATGGCGATCAAGTCAAGGTTATGAGTGAAGCGAAATATGATCTTCACCATGACCGCCTCAAGAACTTTGCTATGGCAGCGCGCGAATACGCACAAGGAAACCAAATATCTGATGGCGTTGGGCTGGAGCCTCGCGAACGGAACGGCCAACTCCTTCATCAGACGGTGGAGCTCCGTGGGAACAGGGAAACGAAGCCCACCTTTGATGTGAACTTCGTATACGGCGATGTAACCGCTTGGAGGACTGCACGCCCTCTCTGCGGCTCCTGGAACCACCATCGAATCGGACTCCGGGATACCATATTTCACCCTGATCTGCTCGAGATCTTGAGAAGAAAGGGAAGAGGCAATGTCATTAATGCCAGGAGCCATGGCAGTAAGAAATGAAAGCGGAGCGGCATGAAGAATTTCAGAGAACGTCAAGGAAAGAGAGAAGAAACGGGAGGAATGAATAAAGACGCGACAAAGGATTTAAAGGAATTTTCAAACAAGTGAAAAGGCGCCCTCATTATGGCCATCCCACGTGTCAGCTCCCCATACGCAGTAGACGGGCGTAGGCCTTGGGGCTTCCTGAAGCGACCTCACGTCAATCGCATATCGCATTTAATGCTCCACGGGGAGCGAAACGGCGGCGAAAGACAGGTCTTGGAGTTGCAAAAAGATCTCGGGCGTTCTTCGCGTCAGCAAAAGGTGAAGATCGCGGACTATCATAATAGGAAAATGTTCACAAGGCATGTCAAACGGCTGAGTCCTCGAACCGTTTGACATTGGGGGCTCGTGATGGGTTCTGGAACCCAAGGCCCAAAACTGCAATCACAGGCCCAAAGGACCGCAGGAGAAGGCTGGCCCAAAAGGCTTGCCCAAAAGGCCCACAAGCCAAATCATGCCCAAGTGACTAACCCATTTCCGAGCACCTGAAGAGTCAAGTTAAGCGACAAAGACACTGGCAATCCGAGAGGACGCTATGATCCATTGAAGGACGAGGACCGCCAGAAAAGCCAAAATAGCCAAGACGCTACTCGGATGACTTGACGGATACGGCTGCCCAAGCGACCAACGGCCCGACGCGCCCAGACTGCGAGCCATGCGCCCTGAACGCCGATTGTCATGACCGTGATGTGTCCATGTCATAGCCGCACCTCTGAGAGTGGCGATGGTGGCGGCGGCCCGACACGCTGCCACGTGTCGCCTCCCTTACGGCATCACATTCCTTATAAATACCCCATTTGCCTACTAAGGGAGGTCCCGATTCAATCCATCATTTTACGCCGAGCAAGAAAATTCTCAAGAGAAAAACTAAGGAAAAGAGAAGAGAGTGACGAGAGAAACTGTTCTCCTATCGGTTTGTAAAACCACGAGAAAGCGAGCAGCTTCCCAAAGCTTTCTTGTATCTTTTCACCACAATAGTGAGATTTCTCGGACCCGTGTCACGCTGCCGTGATTTTTCACCCCTCATCAGATCAAGGGGTTTTCCACGTAAACCAACGTGTTCTCCCACTGTCCCCATACTTCTCTTTCTCTGCTCAAGTTCTGATTACTTTGTGTTGCCCGTTTCTCGTCCGCACGCTTAAAAGGCCGCTCGCGCTTTGACTGACGTACGGCCAGATTCTCCGGACGCAACAAATATCAAACTAGTAGTAGAAAATATCAAATCTTATTTAAAAAAATTAAAAATATTTTTAATTATAATTGAACTCTTTCAATTCATTTCAAAATTAATTATTCAAAATAAATAATTAAAATTTTTTAAAAGTCATAAGTGATACCTAACACTATATCATAACCATCTAAATAAAGTGAATAAAATAATTATTCATTTAAAAAATCTGTCTATGAAATTATTGTGTAATAAAATTTCTACCATCATCCTAAATCCCAATAAATTAAAGATATGGAAAATTATCAACCCATATAATATCCATAGATATAATTTTAAATAGATTATTCAAGTAGTAAAATTAAAAACTTATTTTTAATTTATGTTCTACCTTAGCCAAAAATTTATGACTTATTAGTTTAATTAATCACATGGTGCATCTTCTCTTATACTAATAGCGATGGTTTCTTTATAGATTTCTCATATATCTCAAAGAAAAAATATATCAGAATATAAATTAAACACATAATATAAAAATTAAAATTATTTATATTTTTAAAAGATATTATATTAATTAAAATAAAATGATAAATTTTAATTTATATAGTTAATTCTATTTAATAATATATAATGTTTTTTGTTATTATTATCATAAAGAGAACAACTGAAATAGAAGAAACAACAGAGAGGGATAAAAAAGGAAACTCTCCCCAGCAAGACAGCCAGCTGCCCATTCCGAAGCGATCTGCCCTTCCCTGTTCCTCCATCCTCTCCCTACAGGTGATACGAGCCTTCGAACCCCTGAAGGCAAGTGAGTAGGAGCCAACTATCTACAGATGGATTGAGGCCTTCTGGAATCGGCTTTCCTCGTGCCTTTCCTGCACAGTCGCCGGTTAACAAGAGAAAGGAAAGAGAGATAGTACACCAGAGAGACGGAGAGGGTGAGAACAAGAGAGAGAGTGTCCGAGGGATAGAAGTCTGAAGAGCAAAAGAGGGTTCCAGAAGGAAATCATATCCTGCATTACTACAGCAGCTAGTTACATTATATCCTAACAACTCAACTAAATCAGTTAGAAGCTAACGACGCCAATCAATGCCACCGAGCCAACAATAACAGAAGGAATAGCAGCATAACCAACTTCAATACAATAACAGAAATATAATAGCAAGTATAAAATAAGAATAATGTAATGTAATAAAATTGTAATATAACTAAATATAATCATGGAGTTTGCGGAATGGATGAGTTTGCCGAGCACTTCGTCTAGCAGTTTGAGGACCTAAACCATTTCTCTCATCCGTATCAATCAGGCTTGTGACATTACCATCCCCATCAAAACGAACCTTGTCCTCAAGGTTAAATGAGAAAAAATCCTAAAAACATGGCATATTCGGGTGCTTGGACCTGCCACTGTACCAACACTTGAGGGATAATGGGCCCCTTGACAAGGAGCTTTCGAAAACCCAACGGAGTTTGGGGAACAAGGAGGGGCTGGGATTCCCAAGCCTCGGTAGGCAGGTCTAAAATATGGAGAAGAGAGATTGCCGCGGCTTTGTTCTAACAAGGAAATATTGAACACATTATGGATCTTGGAGTACACCGGCAATTCCAGTCGATAAGCTACTGAGCCAATGCACTCTAGGATCTAGAAGGGCCTATAATATCACTTGGCTAGCTTTTTTGATTGGCGATGCGCCACCAAAGTTTGCCGATACGGTTGTAGTTTGACATATACCAAATCACCCATTTGAAACTCCTTATCGGTTCGGTGAGCATCAGACCGGTTCTTCATGCAAAGTTGTGCTCACTAGAGATGAGCTTTAAGATCCTAGAGAAGTCCTACTCGGTCAGTTAGTACCTCGTCTACTGCTGCCACAGGTGACAAGCCTCGAACATAGTCTAGTAATGACGGAGGGGATCTGCCATACACTACCTTGAAGATACTCATTTTGATTGAAGAATGCAATGCTGTATTGTAACTCCATTCAGCCCAGGGCAAAGATTGAACCCAAGTAGAGGGTCGTCCAGCAGCAAAATAACGTAAATAATCTTCCAGACGGTGATTAACAACTTTCATTTGCCCATCCGATTGTGAATGATACGAACTGCTAGTGGATAATTTTGTACCCTAGAATTTGAACAACTCCTTCCAGAATTGACTCATAAAGATAGAGTCTTGGCCCATGACGACGTCAACCGAAAATCCATGTAACCGGCATATGTTTTTGATCAAGACTTCAGCAACAGTAGTGGCTATGAAGTGAGTGTTTAATGGTGAAAAGTGAGCATACTTCGACAATCGATCGACCACCACCAAGATGACAATCTTGGCCTTCGAAAGAGGTAGGTGCGTAATGAAATCCATGGAGAGGCATTCCCCAATCTGTCCTGGAATCGAGAGTGGTTGGAGCAAGCCTTGGGGTGGGGTGTTGAGAGATTTAGCCTGCTAACAAGTTGTACAAGCTGAGATATAGTCACGGATCTCCTTCCTCATTTGAGGCCGGTAGAAAATAGCATCTATTCGTGCATGATTGCGTTGAACTCCCGCATGCCCCCCTACTGGTGAATTGTGAAATTTTTGTAGTATCAAATCTTGCTGCACCGATTTGGGGGGGAACCAGAATTCGGTTCTTATAGAATATTAATCCATCCCGGCAAGAGAAATTTGCATGTTCATCTAGTCGGTCCAGAATAGATCGGCAAGCTCGGCAGATAGGGAATGTCGCACATAAAATTTGCGTAGTGCTGACAATAATGCTATGACCAACTGAGATATAGCTTGTAAGGCATAACAAGAGGCTTCTGAAACCCGAGACAGAGCGTCGGTAGGTCCATTTTCTTTTCCTGCATGATACACAATATAAAAGTCATACCCCATTAGTTTCGTAATCCAATGCTGCTATTCCGGAGTGTGGATAGTTTGATTTAATAATATTTTGACGGTTTGGTGGTCAATCTGAATAGTAAATTTAGCACCTAGGAGGTACTATCGCCACAGTTTGACCGCCTCTGTGATGGCACAAAGTTCCTTAATGTTCTTGGAAGCTGCCTATAGTCTGAGCCCAAGTTGTTTACTAAAAAAGGCTATAGGGTGGCCAGCTTGGATGAGTAGCACCCCATGCCATACTCGGAAGCATCTATTTGCACTATAAAGGGCTTGGAAATATTTGGTAGAGCCAAAACGGAGGTGGAAGTGAGAGTAGTTTTGAGGGCGTTGAAGGCAATTTCAGCTTCACTGGTCTACAGGAAAGCATCCTTTCGCAGTAATTTCATAAGTAGTGCTGAGATTTAAGCGTATTGTGCTACAAAACGCTGATAGTAGCCAGCCAGACCCAGGAATCGACTCAATTGTCGGACATTTGTGGGTGTGGGCCAGCGCTGGATGGCCTCAATCTTTGTCGGGTCCACTGCCACCCTTGCTGCCAACACAATGTGTCTCTGATAAGACAACGTGGAACGGCCGAATTCACACTTTGCTTGTTTGGCATAGAAGGAATGGGCGCATAAAATTTGTAGTGCCTAAGAAAGGTGTTGGAAATGTTATTTCCAGGAGGAACTATAGACCAATATATTATCAAAAAATACCAAGGCAAATTTTCATAATATAGGTCAGAAAATAACATTCATCTTTGATTGAAATGTAGATAGGGCATTAGACAAACCGAAAGGCATGACTAAGAATTCATAATGCCCCTCGTGAGTCTGGAATGCTGTCTTATGGATGTCCTCAGAGTGGACACGCATCTGATCGTAACTCGTATGTAAATCTATCTTAGAAAAAATTCGCCCACCATGAAACTCGTCCAATAGCTCATCCATTGTCGGAATTGAAAAGCAATTTTTAACTGTGATGGTATTGGGTGTCCTGTAGTCAATACAAAATCACCAACTTCCATCTTTCGTTTTAACCAATAATACTGGTGAGGAGAAAAGACTTGTGCTGGGCCGTATAATTCCTTCATCGAGCATCTCATGTATTAGCCTCTCCATTTCAGCCTTTTGGAAATGATGATAGCGGTAAGGCTTGACATTCACAAGCGAGGTGCTCGCTTTCAAAGGGATACGGTGGTTTGTGTTGCGTTATGGGGGCTGGCCGTGTAGAGTGTCAAAAACGTCAGCAAAGGTGGAAAGAATGTCATTAAGGGTTATGGTTATGGCATGGTCAACATTATAAGGTAAGCAAGTTGGGAAATCTGACTTTTCGTCTAACGCCGGAGTAATAGTCAGTTGGAAATATGATGCAGTAGAATGGGTAATGTCACTGCGTTTTAACTGGCCTAGGGTCATAGTAGACATGGACGGTTTCTGCAAACCATGGAGAGTAAGGGAACTCCCTTCATAATTAAAACTCATCCATAATGCCTTGTAGTCGAACAATACAGGGCCAATAGAACCAAGCCGCTGTACGCCCAGCACAATATCCGCCCCGTATATAGGTAGTAAATGGAAATCTACACTGAAAGTGAATGTTCGTAGAGTAACAATGACATTAGAGCACAAGCCTTCGAACCGTGAGAGAATCTCCATTCCCTACCATGACACTGAGGTGTTAGGAAGGAATGATAGGAAGTCCTAGATGCTTGGCCAAGCACGACTGTAGGAAATTATGAGTGAGCTGCTATCCACTAAGACAACCATGGGTTAGCCAAGTAACCATTGCATGCAATCTCAGCGTAGAAGGAACAAAGTGTCCTTTTAATGCATGTAAAGAGATTGTTGGGGCAACTTCAATGGCCATAGGCACCAGTTTTATTTCCTGAAGAGGGTTTGTTAGGGGTTCTGTTCCATTACATCCTCCTCTGAATTCGGTGGAACTGGATGTGCCGTGGTATCGTCCTCCACAATCATACATAGAAATTACGGTGGTTTACACCGGTGACCGAGAGTGAAACATTCATCACAATTGAAACACGGGCCCTTCTCACGGTGAGCTGCCATCTCCGCAAGAATGAGCCTCTGTATAGGCAGTTTTGGAGGAGGGTTGGAGGGAGAGGAGGTTTTTGTCAGAAATGTCGAAGTGTTCGCGGTTTGCTTAGGAGGTAATGGAAATTGAGGATGTGGTCGCCCAGCTTCCAATTTCTCCTCCACCAGTTTAGCCATGCCTATGACTTTCAATATGAAAAAAGGTTTGAGCAATAACAACTCTTGCCTGATATCATCACGAAGTCCAAAAATAAAGCAATTCAAAAGATTCGTGGTAGAGAGCCCAGTGGTACGAGTGGAGAGGGACTCTAACTCTGTTAGGTAAGCTGCTACAGTGCTAATTGGGCAAAACTTGTAGAAAGCAGCTTCGTGGTTCAAATATGTCGAAGGCCCAAATCAAAACTCCAAATCTTGGGAGAAAATTTTCCCAATCGACAGCTGTCGAGTCACCTGCATCCACCAGTACCATTAAAGAGCCGCGTCGGTCATATAGAATGCTATTATGGTTAGTTTTTGCTCCAGCGGCGTGTCACGTTTGGGGAAGAACCGATCAATCTAAAAGAGCCATTCGAGCACGTTCTCATTGGAGAAAAGGAGAATCTCGAGTTTAGGTAATCATAAATGGTTAGTAAGTGGGCTATTTGGTTGCGTCAGTGGTAGGAGATCTAGGGCTTGAGGAGGTTGAGCCACAATCGAAGTTGACAAGGTGGAGATTGAAGGGGGGTTGGAATAGAGGCGGTAGCGAGGGTTGTTTCTCGAGGCGATTTGTAGGATAGAGGAGTTCAGCTAAAGATTTTTGGATGTGGTCGGTGAGGGTAGAGTTGGAAGCCATACCTTCTGCATGTTATTGGATTGTAGCTGCAACGTCTTTCAAGTCCTTTGCCAGTCCAACGATAGACTCCTCCAGATCTTTGTAGCGAGTAGTCATTCCCTCTGTTATCTCTCTCTCAATTAGAGCATCAAATAATATGTGCCTTCGAGCCCCTGAAGACAAATGAGCAGGAGCCAGCTATCTACAGATGGATTGAGGCCTTTTGGAATTGGTTTTCCCGTGCCTTTCCTGCATAGTCGTCAATTAACAAGAAAAAGGAAGGAGAGATAGCATACCTGAGAGACGGAGAGGTGAGAATGAGGTGAGAGAGAGAGAGAGAGAGAGAGAGAGAGAGAGAGAGAGTGTGTGTGTGTGTGTGTGTGTGTGTGTATGTTAGAGGGATAGAAGTCTAAAAAGCAGAAGAGGGTTCCAGAAGGAAATCATATCTTGCATTACTGTAGCAACTAGTTACATTATATCCCAACAACTCAACTAAATCAGTTAGAAGCTAACGATGCCAATTAATGTCACTGAGCCAACAATAACAGAAGGAACAACAGCATAACAGTAGCATAACCAACTTCAATATAATAACACAAATATAACCGCCAGTATAAAATAGGAATAATGTAGTGTAGTATAACTAAATATAATCCTGGTGTAACGTCCCGAGCCCGAGTCACCCGACCCGACCCAAATCCGCCACACGGAAACCCAAACTCTTAAATAACCTCATAAATGCATCATAAAGAAACGAGCACAATAATTAAGATAGTACTAATAACATGCACGGAATCACAAATATCACTGATAATCAAGTCTTGGGAACGCAGTCCCGACCCAATTTAAACAAAAAAACGTAAATAAAACTGAAAGTCAAATATCACAGCTCTTTATTTCTCAGGTCATCCCTGTCTCAAGCCTCCTCAATCATTACTTGATCTCTTTTCATCTGGAATAAGCACCTATGCTGTAGCCATCAAAACAATAAAAGTAAGCCAAAGCCCAGCAAGTAAAACACATTAATGCAGTCTAAAATAACATAAATAAACCATACACTATTTGTTTATGATTAATTGAAGTTCATCAACCTGTAGTGTTCCGGTCTCAAAGGCCATATGTTCACAAATCATTAGATATACGGGTTGGATTCCATTGAATCCGAATATCAATCACGGTATAGATTCCATCCAACCCTTCACAAATGAGGTCCCAATTATATGAGATCACGGTTTGGACCTTACACATCAATGAACCTTAATTCATTGAGGTAACTCTCGAGGTTCGGTGCTCACAAGTTTGACAAGTGACCTATAGTCTTATAATGCTTAACTCCCATTGTGCACAAGTACGGTATCCAATCCATACATGCATACATTCTTTACCTTGTAACCTTCACATATTCCGAGATCTTCTCAAGGAAAAGAAATTTACACAACTCTCGCACGTTTGTGATCATGATCCACACCCCAACAATATTTATTATCGACAAGTCAACTTATTCGAGACGATATCCACTAATATCTCACCATCCGGTTCACAGGATTATAAGCGTCCATCCAAATAACCTCAACTTCTAAAATATGGATTTAGTATCAGAAAAATTGTAGACCACACTAAGGTTCCGTAGCTTCACATTCAACTCTTTACCTTAGTGTTTTCATAATTTCTCCTCAACCTAATCATAGAGTGCCAATAAATTACACATATGCCAACAAAGTTAACACGAAAGATAGTTTATTGGAATTTATCTAAGAGATATAATAATCACTTAATCGACACATGAATAAATTTATATAAACACAGTCTGCCATAAACATATAAATTTTCATATAAATATACCAACCTATATATATATATATATACCATACATATAAATATGTATAAGCCAACATACACCCACTGCCACACGGCAGTACACCAGCATCTACACCACCGCACACACACTGTCACCGCGCACAGTGGACACCTGCACATACTCACCGTATACACACACCGTACGCATAAGTATATGTATGCACCGAATACACCCGAGCATATACACACTCCTCGTGCACTGTACACACACACGCACCGGCACAGCCATGTATGTACACATACACACGCACGTATATAATTATATATATATACACTGTATAATTACCCGGCCATATACACACAGCCACGCACCGAGCACCGAGCACTGAGCACTCACGCACCGTGCACAGCGCCGACAGCCGACCAACAGAGCACGAAGCTCTGTTTTTGCCCAATTCCGTTTTTATAACAATTTCCACACATATGACTGATTTAATGGCATTTGGAGAGGAAGAAGATGACGGAACAGTTGCAAATTAACAGAAGAATTACTTGCAATTTATCATCAGTCAAGTTCCAGATTAATCAAATCCTTCGGTTTACTGGACCGAAGTCGGTGGTCCAAACAGATCACCGATCTCTGTTTTCCTTCTTTCTTGAATTTCACCGAGACCGAAAGAGATTTATACTCTCCCAGTTTAGCTTGTAAAACCAACAATTTTCTTTGCCTCATTTTACGAATTTACCAAGTTCAATTTAACATGAATTCTGGAAAATTTCGACCTTCCAATACATGAGCCGTGGATCTGGTTTCCAATCCACAGTCAGGAATCGAACTGATTCCCACATAATACAGGACACTAACAACAATTGATAAGAAAACAATAACTTAGAGAATGTAGAAAAGGGTTTTACTTGCCTGATTAGCGATAGAAATGAAGCAAAGGCTAATACTAGCGGTGACAGCTTCGGCACGAATGATTTCGACTGCAGAGGAACGGAGTGTCCCTCTCCCTTTTTGACACCTCTATTTATAAGCCCAACATCTTAATCGACTGAATAATTAATCGAGGGATTGAATCGTTGAAACGTCCTTAACTTCGGCAACGGCTGCGTGTGCATCGACCGATTAATAGTGAAAATAAAGTAAGAAACCGTTACAGAAAAAAAATCGTTAAGCAACGGCTAAAGAAAATGAAAGAGGAGCGGCAAGGAAGAGGATAGGAAGGGATTCGAAACGCAGAAGAAGCAGGTAGATGAATTAAGTTAGAAGAGGAAAGCGTGAGTTAATATATTTTATACGTTTTATTATAATAATTATTTTATACGTTACAAATATAAGATTAATAATATATTAATAATATATTCTATCATTATTATTTATACGTTACTTATTTATTACTACCCTATTATTATTATTATTATTATTTATTTTTTTCTCCCAATTTATTATCAAGTCAATAATCCAAAAATAAAAATATTGGGATATTACACCTGGAGTTGACGCGGTGGATGAGTCCACTGAGCACTTCTGTCTGTTAGTCCGAGGGACCCGAACCATTTTCCCATCTATAACAATCAGGCCCGTGATAAAGCGATCTGCCCTTCCCTGTTCCTCCATCCTCTCCCTTCACGCATCAGCCAAAGATCGATTCTCCCCCGTCTATACGATTCTCTCTCCCTCAAGCATGAAATTTCCCTCTGACTGGAGGTTTTGAAGGAAACCGCGGCCTTCGATAGCTTCAGTTGATCGTCGCAACTCATGATGAGCTATCTCCGAATTTCTGGCCTCTGGCATATGCGGTATGTAGCATAGGGTTTCTCCAGCTAGGAAGCATGTTGAAATTTCATACTTAGGACTTAGGATTTGATGGCATTATCTTAAACATATGCGGTTGAATTTTTCGAAATCTAACAATTCTAGAAAAAAATTCGAAGGCATCCATTATTTTAGCAAGATGAATCGCTCCCGATCCCGTAAATCATTTCTCAAAATCGAACAATTCTAGAAAAAATTTGAAGGCCTCCATTGTTTCAGCAAGATGAATCGCTCCCGATCCAGTAAATCATTTCTCAATTGTCTATAAACCCTTCCGTGTGTCTTCCTCCGGAAGCCTAAAATGACGTCCAGATTTCAAGCCTGAAATTCCTCGCTGACTCGGCTTATAATAGACGCTGATAAATTTCGGCCAACTTCCATACAAAGATTATTACACTTAGAAAAAGACGTTATCTCCTCTAAATCAAAGACAGACGCCATACTTTAGCGAAAATGCGTAGAGTTCCACCACTCCTTGCGCAGCTCTTACTCATCTCCTTCTTCATCGCAGAGCTTCTCCATCCCTGCCATGGCGAGTTCGGGACTGCTTCGAAATACGGTCCTCCTTATGTTCGTAAGTATCCTTAAAATCTCAGCCGGGAATCCTATTTTACATACGGATGAAATAGAATTTTGTTTTATCAATTTAGACGGCTGAATTGTGCCGGGTTGAAACCGATTATCTGAGTTGGTTATATATTTTTTTTTATTTATAATATAAATAAATTTGAGCGATTGATTTTAATCAAGGATGCAATTCAATCGCTTGAAATCACGATACAAAATCTTGTTTTATCCGTACACAAAGTAAGATCCTTGGACTCCCTTAAAACCTTAATCATTGATGTCTTTTTCTTCGGATCTTGATCATTAAAAAACTATGAAAAGGTAATTTTACGATAAAATTGATCACAAATATATTTTTTCTTTCTGATTTTGCATGATGTAGAGATATATCAACCTAAAATTCTCAAATGAAATATTACTGATTGTCTCCTGATTTATTATTATTTTGATTTCCATTCTTCTAATGCTTTTGAAATCATTCCTTCAATTTTTAACGCGGAGTCTGTACGCAGCAACGGTGTGCTATGGAAACGATAAGTCAGTGTTTCCGTCGAACAATCTTTTTGCCGCGGCCGGGGACAGCGTATGGGACAATGGAGCGGCGTGTGGAAGGCGGTATTTGGTGAGGTGCTTAAGTGCTGCAGTGCCGCGTGTTTGTCTGAATGCCTCAATTGAGATCCCGATTCTTGACTATGCCGGCGACAGCGTCAGATCCACCATGGTTTTATCAAAGACAGCGTTCGCAAAGATCGCCACTCCGAAGGCGGATTCTATGAACATAGAATTCCAAGAGTACGTCTGCCTCTCCCGGATCGGGGGCGTCCTTCTCCCTTGTGGAGAAGGATCGTCTTTTTCCTCATCTAAACAGTCGGATGTAAAATCCGACAGTTCACACGTTTTGAATGAATAATATAACGTGGACCGTTCGATTTTAAATTTAATCATCCAAAATACGAATTTGGATTTTTACATCCACGGTTCGGATGAGAAAAATGGCGGTCTTCCAGGGGAGAAGGACGCCCCCTCAATCCACCTCTCCCTTCTAATTTGGCCAGATTTTGTCGAGAAACAGGAATTCGCTTATCTATTTTTAATTGCTAAATTAAAATTTAATAATTATATTTAAAAATAAAAAACATATTTACATTTTTTGAAAATAATTATAACATCAGCATTTATTTTATATAAAATTTGATATAATTTTTTAAAAAATAAGTATTTAAAGTATATTATTTAATATTTAAATTATAACCATTAAATATTTTTAAATTAAAGGTGAGATAAAAAAAAAAAACCAAATGCAAGGAGAAGAATCATTCCATCAATACGAGGATCATATTTCTCTCAAAAAGAAATATAATCTTACTTCTCTTATACGGATTATTAAATTAAAAAAACTTTGATGATAGAAATTTAAAGTCAAATAATATTATCCATGTAATTATTTTTAATAATTTTTTTTTGAATATTAATTTTTCATGCACGTATGTAGAAATATAATTTATGTTTGGTTATTGTAAATATATATATATATATATATAATCAATAATTTTAAAAAAAAATTATTCATTTTCTTATGATCTATTTTAACAAATATAATGATAGGATTCTCTTCGTAAATCATTGCGGATTTTCTTTTGCAGGCTGTGACGTATGGAGCGGTGCTGCTCTGTGTTTGGAGAATTTGTCAGTCACTGGCATACGTTACGTTTAGCTTGGAAGTAAGAAATAATCATTTGGAGGGTATATTTTTAAGTGATAAATAATAAATGATCTATTATTTTTATCCATATTTTTAAGTGACTGTATATTTATTTATTTATTTATTTTTATGTTAGCATATTAATATAAATAAATTAATAAAAATATAACATTAATAATAATAATAATATATTTTTGTAAAACCACTCTTTTTATTTCTATGCAGCTTTTTTTTTTTTTTTTGGGTCAATGCACAATATAAGTGGTTGATCAATAATTTGTAATAATTATAAATTATATGGTATTCACAAAAATATATATATGATATAATGTCTGCAGTAATTATATATATATATATATTTGGATAAGAGATTATAAGATTAAAAATTTTAAAAAAATAATGTATAAAAGAATATGCCCCATTACTGAATTGAAGGCATTTCTCATACCTACGCCGAAAATCGAATTCGCGTAGGGGAGGCCCAATCGATACCAATAAAAACATTATTTAGAGCTCCCAAAATTTTTTAAAAAAAAAATTGTAAAATAGAGTGCCAAAGGATTGGACGTGGGTAAATATGGATTTGGAATAGTTTTTTCTTTTAATTTATGAGAGGAAATTTAAAATTTTAAAAAATATCTAAATAGCTTTTTTTTTTAAGAAATTTGATGGGTATGTTGTAGTTTGGCTGGTCCAATAGTCAAAGAATGTCTAAATCCTGAAATATTTAAACGCACGTCGACGGGTCAACGCCGAGTGTTAATCGACTAAGCGCGAGCGCAGGAGATTTCGCGCTCACGGCGGTGACGGTCAACGTTGGCAACACTCGTAATCACTTGTAGAATGCGGTCAAAAATAAAAAAGGTTTTTCAGGATTGGGCGACTTGGACCCACGCTCCAACACGGTCAAAGAACGATTCTTTTCCTAACTTTGCGCCTTCCATAAATCCAACCAGCACAAAAAAAAGGACATTGACAAGATCAACGCCTTTCCCATAAGGAAAACGCCAAATCTTTTCATTCTGTGCATTGGAGCCTTCCAATAGTAATATACACGAAAGAAACATAGAAAATTTGGAAAGCCGCTACCCGTCAAAGAAAGAAGCAATCCCAACTAATTAGGCAACTCGTACCTTCCTCATAAAGAAGGCCTCCTAAACATGGCACAGGGATCACACCTTCCAACCAATGAAGATTACCCTGCCGCCATTAAAATGAGCCATAGGGTCCTCACTCAGGGCACGCCTTCTACTATACCTACTGCTACGCTCTCTACCACACAGACATACGACTCTCTGCTATATGAAAAACCATATGCTCTCGACTACGCATTCCGGGATGATTTCGTACTCTCTCTCTCTCTCTGTGAACGCACTGAGAGAAAGAACTTAAACCAAAGGCATACAGGCACTCTTCCTATTGACAGACGCCTACTGCCTTCACCCACCGTCTAGATTCAAGAGACGACGTTGCCTCTCTTTCATCTGAAAACCCACACACTCTTACACTCTTCCTCTCAATTCTCATTTTCAGTTACCTTCCTAGATTTTGAAGGTTGTTTACTGACTTGAGCGTCGGAATATTTTCGGTGAGATAACTTTTCGCCGACACACTGACCTCCTATTCATTTTAGTGGTGTGCAGGATCCAAACTCGGTGAACGGAGCCGGAACCAGTCAAACGGATCAGCCCGAATCTGTTCGAAATTTGGATCTAATGACATGAGCTGCTAAGCTTTATGGACGCATATTCGGGTTACAACCAGATCCGGATGAGTCAGAAAGACGAGGAGCACACCTCGTTTATGACCGATCAGGGCACCTACTACTACAAAGTGATGCCCTTCGGATTGAAAAACTTGGAGCAACCTATCAACGACTGGTCAACAAAATGTTTGAAAAACAGATCGGTCGCAACATCGAGGTCTACGTCGACGACATGCTCGTCAAAAGCAGAGTTACCGACGACCACATCCGCGACCTGGTAAAGTCGTTTGAGGTGCTCCGCAAGCATCACACGAAACTAAACCAGGTTAAGTGTGTTTTCGGGGTAACCCCTGGTAAATTATTGGGTTTTATTGTCTCCCAACAGGAGATTGAGATAAACCCAAAGAAGATTAAGGCCCTCATAGACACGGCTCCCCCACAGAGCGTAAAGGACGTTCAGCGATTGACTGGACGGCTAGCAATTTTGTCCCGCTTCCTCGTGAAATCTGGCGACAAGTACCAGCCCTTCGTTAAGGCCATAAGAGGGACAAAATCCAACAGGTTTTAATGGACAGCAAACTGCCAAACAGCCTTCAATGAATTGAAACAGTATCTAGCCACCCTGCCATTGTTCGTATCACTCAAGAGAGGAGAAGAGTTGTATCTCTACCTGGCGATGTCGGAGGTATCCCTCAGTTCCGTCCTCATACGCCAGGACTCCGACACCCAACGGTCGGTCTACTACGTGAGTAAAACACTGATCGGCCTCGAAACGTGCTATTCACGCGCAAAAAAACTGGCCTTAGCACTAATATTCTCCGCGCGAAAGTTAAGGTCATACTTTCAGGCGCACCGCATAGTGGTCCTCACTGATCAGCTCCTAAAGAATATTCTCCAAAAACCCGACATTTCTGGGCGACTGGTGAAGTGGGCTATCAAGTTGGGCAAATTCGACATCGAATTCCGATGCAAACTTGCTGTAAAAGCGTAAGCTCTGGCCGACTTCATTGTTGAGACCACGACCTCAGTTCTGAAAGAACAGCCGGAAGAAAGCGCAGTACAACTTGACGGAGTTCCAAAATGGATACTCCACGTAGACGGATCATCTACAGACACCGGCAGTGGCGCTGGAATAGTTCTCTCGAGCCCAGATGGGTTTGAGGTGAAGTATTCACTCAGACTCGATTTTTCGACAACCAATAACATTACCGAATACGAAACCCTATTAGCCGAATTACGATTAGCAAAAGAGTGCTCTGCCAAGAGGTTGGCGGTTTACAGTGACTCCGAACTGATCGTTAACCAGGTTAACGGAGACTTCGAGGTAAGCAACCCTCACCTGGCCAAGTACTTGGCAAAGGCGAGGAAGGCCGCCCAGGATTTCGACAAACTAACCCTGGTTTATGTTCCCAGAATTGAAAACTAGAAGGCAGACCAACTGGCTAGAACCGCTGCAGCCGAAAATTCGGAACAGTACTCGAAGGACATGAGGGAGATTCTGAACGATTTCAGCATAGAGAAGCAGGAGGCGATGTAAATTTCTGAAATAGAAAACTGGATGACGCCCTACCTTAGCTATCTGGCTGACGGATCGTTGCCGGAGAACGCAGAGAAGACCAAGCGAATCAAAAAGATAGCCGGCTGGTATACTGTGGTTGATGGGCGGCTATATCGCCGTGGTTACTTGACCCCATACGTCCGATGCCTAACTCTCAAAGAGGATGACTGCGCCTTTGGTGAAGTGCACCTCAGGATTTGTGGAGCACATGTTGGCGAAAAAAACTTAGCCTTCAAGATCATACGGTAGGGTTACTACTGGTCCTCGATGAAAAAGGACGCTCTCGAATTTGTAAAGAAGTGTGAAAGCTGCCAACTTCACAGTAACATTCACCACCAACCATCCGCTGACCTGAAGACGCTTCAGGCCCCTTGGCTTTTCGCGCAATAGGGGCTCGATATTCTCGGCCCATTTTTCATTGTCACGGGACAAAGGAAGTTCATTATCGTAGGCATTGACTACTTCACCAAGTGGGTCGAGGCCATCCCACTGGTGAAAATCACAGAACACAATGCTCTTGAGTTCCTTCGCCAGAATATTACTTGCAGATTTGGCGCCCAAAAGGTCATCGTGACCGAAAATGAGATCCAATTCTCGAAAAAATGCTTCACCAAGTATTGCACCAGCCTTGGTATCAAGTTGGTCCACACTTCGGTGGCATACCTTCAAGCAAATGGACAGTGGAAGTCACCGAACCGAACGCTACTCCATGAGTTAAAGACCAAGTTGGAAGACGCAGGGGGCTTCGGGTAGACGAGCTCCCCTCAGTTCTATAGTCTTACCGGACAACCCCAAAAGAACCAACGAACGAGATACCCTTCAGTCTCTGCTACGGGACTGAAGCGGTAATCTCGGTCAAAATCGGGCTTTCACGTCTTAGGGTGGAATCGTTTGACCCATGAGGTAACTCCCAGAAAATTAGGGAATACCTAGACTTGCTGGAGGAAGCCCGCGGCGCCGCCAGAATACGGATAACAACCTACTAATATCGAATCGCCCAATACTATAACAAAAAGGTAAATGCACGACAATTCGATGTTGGGGACTTGGTCCTACGAGGTATCGAGGCCACAAGAAAACTGGCCGGCCGCAACAAACTCTCCCCTAATTGGGAAGGGCCCTTCCTAATCTCCGCCGTCTTACAAAACGGAGCGTACAGACTCCGAAACTAGGACGGAAAGTTGGTCCCACGAATGTGGAATGCGATCCACCTCAAACGCTACTTTCAATAAGGGACCCAGGTATGTACTTGCATTATTGAGTGTAAGTAGCCGCCTGCTTGTTTCAATTTGTCAAAACAAGTGTTTCCTTAGCATACTGCCTTTCCTTTTCTATGTGCATATATATATATGTGTGTGTGTTTGCTTTACAGATTTATCGGACCTAGACTACCCCTAAGTTGGGAGGGTCTTCACCCTCTCGTTACTAAATCTTGGTCATCCAGGCAACTTATAAGTGGTCGAATATAAATCTTGGTTATCCGAGCGACCCGTTAGCGGTCGTACTTAAACCCTGGTCATCCAAGTGATTCATAAGCTGTCTAATATGAACCTCGGTCATCTGAGCGGCCCATTAGCGGCCATATTAAACCCTGGTCATTCAGGCGGCCCATAGGTGGTCGAATCTAAACCTTGATCATCCATGTGACCCGTTAGCGGTCAAAATTTTAGGGGGCTAGCGTAGCACACACAAGACCTCATTCACGAGGAGATAGCGTGATCAGTTAACGATGGTTGAATGGAGAAAAATTCTTCTCCAAGACTGGCCGCCCAAGTCATTACTTGGGCAGCGCCACCAGGCTTTAATCACAAGCCGCTATTACTAGGCCGGCAAACACATACACAGCCGCCTATAAAAAAACCTAAAGATTGACTTGGGCAGCGCCACCAGGCTTTACTCACAAGCCGCCACTACTAAGCCGGCAAATATATACACAACTGCCTACAAAAAAAACCTAAAGATTTTACTCCTTTGTCAGTAATGCAATGGCCGCTAGCCAACTGAGTTGGCCGTTCAGAACAGCAAACATACGAAAGAAATAGACACAAAGTAGGAGAATTCTCATTTTATTACAATCAAATGTATAACATTATGCATGATACAAGTAATAAAAGAAGACCAAAAATCAACAAAAAGTTAGGGAGGCGGCGGAGGCAGCGCCTGACCTTCTCGCGGATCCCTCACGAGACTTTCGCCAGTCTGGGCGGACCTGTTTAACATATTAAACAAGTCCATCGGGAAATTAGGGTCAATAAGCCGTGCGATACGTCGACACATATTAACTCCTTCCCACATCCGCGACCACATCAGTTGCTCAATCTCGTGGGGGCATATCCGGAGGCTCAGGCGGTACTCCAGCTCTGTCAATTGCCTGCCAAGCTGGTTAAAACGCCCGGTAATCCGCTCGTTCTCCTCCCGCAGCCGAGCATTCTCCTCTTTTAGGCTAGCATTCTCGGCCTCCTTGTCGGCCAAAACGATGCAAGGCCGCGGCCATCAATGGGTGCGCCGCCCCAAGCCGCTGACTTTGTCGTCCCGGCCAGGCAATCTCTGCCTCCCTATCAGAGATCACCCGATCCCGCTGGTTAATCGCCTTCGCCACAGCATCCAACACTTTCTCCTTCTACACCAAATGATAAAGCAAGTCAGAGACTTTAAAAGAGAAGTTGCGTAGAAAGCATCACAGAAAATTATACCTCCCAGACTCTCCGTACGGGCCAATCAAGCTTGGCCTTCAAGTCTGGCTCCTGCGGTGGCGAGCTGGAAGCGATGCCCTCCCGAGAGGAGCTGGCGGCGGCCTCCTCCAGGATGTCCTCCAGGAGCCCCTCATCAATGTCGTCCGCGGCAGCAGCAGACTTCCCAGTGACGACCTCCACTGTAGTCGCAGGAGGATCAAGGTCAATCACCGGCTGCTCAGCCGGCAGCTGCATGGCTGGTGAGCCGACTGATGGCTCCTGCGCCTCCGCCGGCAGCTCACAAGCTGGCTCTGGTAAAATCTCCGTTAGCGTCGCTCGAAGAACTACCTGTGGCACAGGCTGCGCCAGTATAATGCCTTCGGCCCCAATTTTTAGCAGGTCCTCAAACATCTTCTCCATCCCGGTGGCACTGCCAAGACCGCTGTAAATCCCGACAGTGATAAGTCAGGCCCCGAAGACGATGAGGAGGGCATCTTCACAGCCATCCTCTTGGACCTGAGGCTGATGAAATCGTCGTCAATCGGACAGGGATGGATGAGCAGGCCCCTGGAGTCCTCCGATCGCATCACAACCACCGGCGGCGATGCCTTGAACTTTTGGACGGGAGTAGGCGGACCCCTATTCACCTTCTTGGTCTCGACCCGAAAAACCAAGAAGTCTCTCTTAAAATCAAATATGTGGGTCTTGACCAACTTCCTCAACCACTCAATGGACACTGTCTCAGCCTCTGACGGCATCCCAGTGTAAACATCGGGCACCTGGCCCCAATCCTTGACCAGGGGCTAGGTCTCGCTCACACTCACGAAAAAGAACCGATTTTTTCAATTCTTCAACGAGTCATAGATGGCGGCATTAACCCTCAGACCACTGTGTGAAACCAGGGAGACCCACTCTCCATCCTGGTTGATCTTAAACAGACCCTTCACCATCGACATAGTTAACCGCTAAGAATGCTTACGAAGAAAGATGCAGAAAGTACACAAATACCGTATAGTATTGGCGTGAAGCTGTGCGATGGGGACCCAGAAGGCCTGAAGGATCGACTGTAATACATCTGGGAGAAGAAGACAAAGGCCGCTCCTTAGGTAGGCCTCGTATATGGTCACGTGTCCCACCGGTGGCGCAAAGGCTCTGTCATCCTTCTCCGGAACCCTCCACGCAATTTCCTTTGAAATATTAAACTCTATGCATAGCTCTTTTACGTTACCCTCTCGAAGAACACAGGGAATGTCGGCAACAGAAGTCGAAGTCATGCTTACAGGAAGGTTAGGGTTTTTCTGGAATTGCAGAAGGAGGACGGGAAAGTAGGTTGAAGACGAAGAAGCGGAGCAAAAGGCGTGAAAAAATGCTAAGTGTGAAGGAGGAAAACTTAACGGGCAAGTGTGAACGCCTTAAACCCCCTCGAAAAGGCACGCCATCATTCCTGCCACATGTCGCGTCCCAAATAAGCCTCTTTTGAACAAATCTTCTGACGCATTAATGGTTGGGATAGTGGTTCAACCGTGTGAAGACACGTGTCCACTTTTAACCTAACAGGCCAGCTAATGGCCACGTGTCACTCATGACTCATACAAAATTCTCTAGAATCTGGCCAAAGACGGCCAATAAATCCGGTCAACTTTCTTCTCCTGATCTGACCAAAGGCGATCAACAGATCCAGTCAACTTTTTTCTCCAGATCTGACCAAAGACGGTCAACAGATCCGGTCAACTTTTCTTCCTGAAATCTGACCAGAACGGTCAACAGATTCGGTCAGCACCTTACCCTTTCGTGGAGTTCTCCAGAATTTTCAAGTAGCAAAGGACAATGAGGAACATGCCATCATGAACATGCCGGAGGCCAGAATTCTGGCTACCGGCATGGGGGCTAGTGATGGGTATGCTATAGTTGGGCTGGCCCAAAAGCCAGAGAAGGCCCAAATCCTAAAAGGCCCAAATGCGCACCCAACGGTCAACGCCAGCGTTGACCAACTAAGGCACAGGCGGGCGGCCAACTCGCGCTCAGGACGGTCAACCCATGCGTTAACCAGAATTACTATAGCAACAGGCCAAAAATAAAAAGGCTTTTCACGGGACTGGCTCACTTGAGCCCACACTCCAGCAGGCGGTCAGCAACGGCTCTTTTCCTAACTTTGCACCTTCCATAAATCCAACCAGCTCAAAAAAAAGGATATTAACAAAATCGACGCCTTTCCCATAAGGAAGGCGCCAGATCTTCCTAATTCCTACCAATTGGAGCCTTCCAACGGTAATATACACGAAAGGAAGGCAGAAAATTTGAAAAGCCACACCCATCAGAGAAAGAAGCAATCCCAACTAATTAGACAACTCATGCCTTCCTCACAAGGAAGGCCGCCTAAACATGGCACAAGGATTACACCTTCCAACCAAGGAAGATCACCCTGCCACCATTAAAATGAGCCATAAAGTCCTCACTCAGGGCACGCCTTCTACTACGCCTACTGCTACGCTTTCTACCACACAGACATATGACTTTCTACTACACGAAAAATTATACACTCTCAACTACGCATTCCGGGACAATTTCGTACTCTCTCTCTCTGTGAACGCACTGAGAGAAAGAACTTAAACCAAAGGTATACATGCGCTCTTTCTATTGACAAACGCCTACTGCCTTCACCCACCGTCCAGATTCAAGAGACAGTGTTACCTTTCTTTCATCTGGAAACCCACGCACTCTTACACTCTCCCTCTCAATTTTCATTTTCAGTTATCTTCCCAGATTTCGAAGGCTATTTACTAATTTAAGCGTCGGAGTGTTTTCGGTGGGATAACTTTTCGCCGACACACTAACCTCCTGTTCGTTTTAGTGGTGTGCAGGATTCAAACTCGGTGAACGGAACCGAAACCAAACAAGCGGATCAGCCCAAATCTGTTCGAAGTTCGGATCCAAGGACGCATCAAAATTATTATTGAGTTAAATATTTAATAAATATTAATATTAAAAAAGTATATGTAATGCTATACATATTTAAATTTTTGCCATTAAATTTTTATTTAATATTAAACATTAAATATATATCAAATACATCATTTTAAGAGAGATATATGGCCAGCAAATCCACCTAACCTGCCCTAAACGCCAAATGAGAAATCGATAGCCCAACCACGACCTTCCCCATGAGAAAACAAGCTGTTAAGAACGCGTAATTGGCAAATTTCCTGACTGGGATAATGTCATATTGAGTCTAATGTTACTAAATCCTCAATATAAACGACTCTCTATCATTTTTAAGATAAACTTAGGCCTAAAGCATGAAAATTACCGAATCACCTTATTTCTTTAGGTATGTCAAACTTAAGGAGTTTAACATTTTATAAGGGGCAATATGAAAAATTATACAGACAATATGCGCAACAAGTAAGCATACAGATAGTAAAAATCGTACAGGTACGGCCTATGGACACACATATATAGAACAAGTAATAGTAGACATTTGAAGGACTTAATAAATTCACATATATATAAAATAGGCAGAAGCCTATGCACGTATGATAGCGTTCATTAAGATTAGAGATTTTATATGCTAGATTTTAGATTTTAAAAATAAAAATAAAACATAAATGACTTTTTATAGTTTTATTCTTTTGATAATATAAGTAAAAAATAAAAATATATATATTATTTTTATATTTTTATATTAAATTAATGTTGAGACCATTTGATCAATGACCAGAGGCCTCCGTTGATGATGCATCCCCTGACACAGAGAGAAGCAGGATCTTGCTTCTCATATCCATACCATCAACATTAAAAAATCTATCAGTTAAAATTTAAACACTATATAATAACATATAAATAATTATTTTTATTAAAAATATTTTTAATATTTAATTTAATATTTAATAAATATTAATATTATAAAAAATAAATTAAAAATATAATTATATTTAATATTTTTTATTTTTTAAATTTTAACTATTAAATTTTAATTCAATAATCTAAAAAAAAAAAAAAGCATAATTGTTCCATGCCATTGGCCATCCACAGTTGTCCATTCCTTCCAGACTGTTAACCTATCAACTCGCGTTGTTTACGTGTTTTTTTTATTATTTTTATTTTAAGGTAATTTTAAAATAGTTATATAGAGTATTATTGGCGGCAAATAATAAAATAACGTATTAATTTGTAAATATATATAAAAACCACCAACCGGATAAAAATGGTATGGGAAAATATAAGAAATCATGCCAAAGCATTTTGTGCAGTAAAATGATTGAAGATTACTTATACTGCATATCTTAAATTTAGATCATGATCCGATTAAACCAATTTAGACTTTTGAACCTCCTAATCTAAATCCTGTGCACATTGAATAATTAATAAGAGATAAGAAAATAAATAATTCACTTTTTAATATATCCTTCAATATTCAAATTAAGAATATTTTCTATAAAAATAGAAGATAAAAAGAAAAAAGAGATGAGTTTAGAAGCAAGAATTTGACCGAACTAGAGAACTTGGCTATGCAGTATTGGAAGAATGTAAGAGCTTTGTAATTATCTTTGGGTTTCCAAATTCCGCCCCTGTTGACTAATGGATGCTTGTATATTTATATTCTTGATACCTATGAACATGCCCTTTTGGATTGGCACGGCCATTAATTAAAGCATTACATCAATTGAAATTCAACCATTGTATAGTTTTGTAATCATTAAATATTTAATACTTATCATTTATTAACTATTACTACATATTTAATATTATTAATAATTTCTTGATTCAAATAACAATTAGTTAAAACTTAATACCAGATTGATTCTCTTATCATGTCACTAATTATCTTAATCTTTAATATTTCTAGCTATTTGGCAATTCAATTGTTAGGCAAGCTATGCGTTTGGACAGGTTATTGGTTCACCTTCATGCCAAACAAAGCAACTTGATTGCTTGATAATCCACTATAAACTTATAATTTGTGAGTCCCACATTTAATTGGGTCGGGTTGACCTTATTTTGACAGTATTCAACACCAACTGCTTATATTGAAAAGTTAAAAATAAGTTTTGAATATATCCAATGCAAAGCCGGACGATATGTCTAACAAGCCAATTGAATGAGCATTTTTAAAAGATTATCAATCAATGCTAATTAATGATTGATTAAACTTGTCAATCAAAATCTAATTTTTTACCTTATTGATCAAATTTCTTTGACCGTTTGACCATCCTAGTTTACTCCAAGATGCTTCATTTTGCTTCGGCTATAAATAGATATCTTTTTTTTTCTTATTAGCAACAAAAATACATATCTCGGCATTGAATGAAGCTCTATTCAGCCTTTTCCTTGGCCTCACTACTCAACATTTGACAGCATTTCCCTTTCGCTAGGTCAAGAAGGAGAGTTCTCTTAGCTGCCTTCGCAACCATCTGGAGGCACTTTTGATATCTATCTTGATTATCCTCTTTTATATATAAAGTCATCTTAGTTTTTCTATTATATATAACATTTTAAACTTAAGTGGTTCCACTTCCAAGTATCCTCTCTTGATGTTCCTTTTCGCTCTTCTATGTATCATTAAGAAGGTTAGACCTACTTAGAATGGATTAGCTGGTTCTCCATCTCTCGTCTCTTGTTTCATGATATTTTTTTTAATATTGCATAGTAGAAAGGATTAATCTGGTTGTGCATTATGAGAAAAAGGGATAGTTCCTTCTAAATTTTATTTCATTATCAAATTTAATTGTCAGATAGCTCCATTGATTTCTTCTTTATTTCCTTCTAAGCCAAATGGCTTGCCCGTCTACTTTATAAAAACATGTTACATATGTCAAATTATCAATAAAATGATACTTTACTTTTCACATTCAAATCGCAATTCTTAATATGTTCATTTTCTTATACTTATATATTTTTTTAGTTCAAAATTATATGCTGTTATTTTAATTCAGCAGCATTCTCCATATCATTATTTATAAAAGAATCACTTATTTAGCATGTGAATTTTTCTGCCCTCTAATAATTAACTTCTGACAATTCGATATTCTAACAGTTCAAACTTTTGAACACTTAACTTTTTTATTGTTCAAACCCCTAATGAAACGAAACCCTTAATTTGTTAACTATAAATTATTATGGTCAATCTAATCCATCTCCTAAAACGAATTGAACCTTTAATCATTAATTTTATTAATTGGAAAGTAATGATGTCATTGTCATCATTAATCCTATAAGGAAAAGGACGTTTTATGGCACCATTAGTTTTTTGACGGATTGACTTTTAGCATTGTATTTTTTTAAAAAAATTACTACTACTCGCGATTTAGGTTTAAGAAAAAGCAAAGAAATGCATAGTTAGTTTAGCATTGACATCTTAAATGCTTCATTTTTAACTTCAATCCCTATTTAAATTGTAATGTTTTTTTCTCTTCACTTCAAACCCTAACTACATTGTCATTTCATTACTAAATTTCTAAATTTTTCATCTGGTCTATTATCAATAGCTTCGCGAAATACTACAAAAGGTGTCACTGACATTGCATTTTGCTTTTTTATAAATCTTGTGTTAGATATATATGATCAATATAATATTTTATCTGCTATTCCTTTTTAAATTTCTTTACCTATTGAAAAGTTTGTTCTCCGAGTGATGGTTTCACTGCCAGTTATGAAGCTCATTTAAAAGATGATCTCGAAAATCTTTTGTTAAAGAATTTGTATAAATAATTGAGGTTTTAGAAATTTTAGTCATCCGTTTTCACCCGAATGCCTTTGGGTATATTGTAATCTTATGCATATTTTTCCACCAATGAGATCTTAGGTTAGATACCTGAATGTTTAATGTGATTTTCAGATTCAACTAGGAAAGTAACTGGTTCACCTTAACCCCTTAAGATTCAAAATAAGTGGAGGATCCTGACTCGATTGAGAATCAAAAAGATAGATTCTTTTTCATCAAAATTTTCTACCTGATAGAGCAACTCAGTTGCTTGATAATTATCTATGAGTTTATAATTTGTAAGTCCCGTATCTAACTGGATCAAATTGACTTTATTTAGATCGTACCAAATACTTTCGTCCTCTCTTTATCATTTATTCTTGTAAAAAAATTTCTAATTTAAATATCGGAGAATATATTAAGAAACGAGTTTCGTATCATTTTACCTCTTATTAATTGTTATAATGCACAAAATTTAGATTATAAGGTTTGAATATCCAACCCGATATATTCAAATCACGATTCAAATTCAATGTACGCTTTAACTTATAATTTTAAAAATGTTATACTAAATTAAATAAAATAATAAAAAATATTTTATACAGTAGATATTCTATTTAATAGAATATATAATTTCTTTATTATTTGCGAAAATCTCTCTATTTTTAAATTGGTTGTGTGTAGACAATCCTAAACATAACAACTAAAATAGAAGTAAAAACAGAAAGAAACAAAATGAAACTCTCCCCAGCCAGCTACCTATTGCAAAGCTATCTACCCTTCCCTGTTCCTTCATCCTCTCCCTTCCTCGCATCAGCCAAAGATTTCCCGTAATCGATCGTCGAGACTTCCCCATTTATACGATTCTCTCTTCTCCAAGCTTGAAATTCCCCTCTGACAGGAGGTTTTGAAGGAAACGGCGGCCTTTGGTAGCTTCAATTGTGCCTCGCAACTCATGATGAGCTATCTCCGCATTTCTGATCTTTGGCATATACGGTATGTGGCATAGGGTTTCTCCAGCTAGGAAACCTGTTTTGTTTTATATTCAGGATTTGATGGTTTTATCTTGGTCTTGAGGTTTCGATTTAGGAATTTTTGCAAAAACTTAGATTTTCAGTTCCCTGTAACTTAATTTTGATAAAAGTATGTTGCTATATACTGCATTCGGTTTTATTGGCTTGGAAAAACTTTCAGCTGATTAACAGCAATATCTGTCTCTTGCCTGGAAATTTCGGATGCTTTGCGTTGGTTTGGATCAATAATTTGGTCGTTCCAGTTTGACATATTGATATCTGAGTAATTTGGAGAAGTCCATTCTGTGGTCTAAATCCTTCACGATCTGTTGTTGGAAATAGCAAGATCGTTGATAGAAACTAGTGAGCAAAATATACGATGAGAGTTACTGGACCATGAATGGTAAAACAAGGCTTTTTGATGATTTCTGCAGAATAAACCTGAGGTTTCAATTCATTCGCTTTCCATATGGTCCTATTATGGTTGAATACATTCACAGCAATGATAGCAAAGCATTTCAAGACCCATTAATTAAGATTGGCTATATGAATCCAATTTCCAATTCACTCAGTTGATGCAAAGCCCTCCGAGAATAGAAGTGCATATACATATCATTTCTTAAATCACTAACTTAAGTTTTTAGGCCTATTCCTCCTTTTCTTGTTACAACCAATATCAATTAAATCATCCTTTCTCACCAGCACTCTATTTGACCTATGTATTATGTATCCAAGCTACCTTAATTGTCATTCTCGCATCTTTTGTTGTGTATGCCAAACTTCTAAATTGTTATGGATATATTTGTTCCTTGTATTCTAGATTAATCACTCATTCATCTTTACATTCTTATTTTTTTAAAGTAAGCCTATAATGAGTGTATCACATGGAATGAAATATCGATCAATATCTAATATTATAACCTATATATATCAGTATTGGGCCCACAAATACCACTAAAAAATCATGTATGTCGCTGTATCAGTAAGAAATCGCAATATATTAACTAATATTTATCTGTTAACTTACAATTATTAGAAAATATTTCACTTCTGAAATATTTGATACCAATAAGTATTATATAATATGTCCTATATCGATATGATTGCTACCAATACCAATACCAATACCTTTGTATTTCAATCCAGAGCCACATCTTATCCCCTATCAGTACCAATTGGTGGAAAAAGAAGTTCCTCCTGTTGATAGTAAAGTTTAGCTGCTGGATGTAAATTGGTTAGTTTAATAAGTTGAAATTTCTTGTTTTATAAGTTTTCTCTAGTACGGACTCCTTCCCTCCTATCACCCACTTCAATCAACAGCTGTTGAGAAAGGGGGGAGAGAGAGAGAGAGAAGAGAAGAGAGAGAGAGAGGGGGAGGATTGACAGTCATGTCTCTATCAACACAAATATCCAGCGCAGCCCTACTCTCCATCCTACTACTAACATTTTAGAACACATGAAAGGGGAACAAAGGATCATTAGTCTTGCTATTGATAGGATGTGCTGAATGCTGCTTCGCAGGGATACTGAATTAAGAGGTTATGTCAAACCTTATGAAATTGTTATCCTAGTCAAAATATCATTGAGGAAATATCATATTTGAAATTTTGCCTTTTCCTGATGACCCACGACCCTGCCCTCCCTGCCGCCCAAAAAAGTAGAAAAGGAACACCTTTGGAGATTCTTTCAGCCTCAAATTTCCTTTGGTGCTACTGGAAGGGAGAGTGATAGTGAAAAACATACATCTCTTATTTTCTCCAGAAAGGAAGAGAATTAATTATGATGAAAGAGGGATGCACAGGATAACAGAGAGCGTGAAGATTACTAAGAGTTGGAGAGTATTAATATTTGGATAAGACATTTCTTTTGTAGAATCCAACTGCTGGGAATATAAAGTTTACTGTTACATTTCCCTTCATAAAAGGAAGTATGCCATCGTGTCTTCAAGCCCAAGTTGGAAAGGAGGCCAAAAGATACAAAGGATTAAAGAACAACACAATGAGGATAAATATATCGATGAAAAACTATGAAGTACAGACATCGACACATAACACGGATGCAACACAACACCGACGCGATATTTTTAAAAAATTAAGGACACAATACGTTGAGAACACGTAAACTAAAATTATAGTTTATAATTTTTTTAATTGATGAACATTATTTTTTATACTAGATTTGTGGGCTATCGTCTTCATTTATGACGAAAAAATTAAATTATTATTCTACGAAAGATCAGCTGTGTTACCACTTTCATTTGCTTTACCTCCATATTCGTCTTTTCTTTCTTAAGTCATGACTTTATATTTTATGAAAATTTGGTGAAAGAAAAGTGTTGCCTACTACGAAAAGAGTCTTACTTGACTGTGAGATAATCTTGGAAAGTGAAAACTATTGACAGAAATGAAGAAGAGAGGTACAGTTTTAATTTTTAAAATTATAAAGCACCCTATATTTAAAAAATTTACAAAATGGCTCACAGTTTTTAAAAAATTATAAAAGTACTCATTGTGTCTAAAACGTGTCGGGACATATTCGGAGCGTGTCCAAAACATGTCGGGACGTATCCAAAATATGTCCAAAACGTGTCAGAACGTGTCTAGAGCACATCCGAAATGTGTTGGACAAAAAAATAAACACATGTTGAAGCGTGTCCAACACATGTTCGAGGTGTGTCAGTATCGGATACGTGTCAGACATCGTTATTTTGAGCCTAAAAGAGTGTCCGTACTTCCTAGATGGACAAACTACCACTAAATTAGTAACAAAGAGTGAAGTATTTTGAAGTGCTTAGACTTATTCACAAACGAGGAACAGGTCTATCTGACTGCAAGGCTAATATTCCATTACTAGGAAAAATAGAACCAGGAAGGGAATAAACAAAGATTTTTCTATTAATACTGCTTCTATTGATAGTTCAATCAGTGAGTTTTGTACTCAATCAAATGAAAAAGCTAAGCAAGGATGGTTTAATCAGTGAGTTTTCTACTCAATTTGATGTAGTACCAGACCATATATGGAGCAACTTGGACGACCCAACCCAAAATCTGGAAAGATACCCCACTGCTCACATTAATTGTGGGCATTACTCAAATAGTGGTTTTCTCCCCTTCCCAACAGCAGCAAAAGTCCTCAAGGAGGCGGATGATTTCCAAGAGCATGCCAAGCCAATAGTTTTTGAGTTCATAGTGCATGCCTGGTATGCAACCTAGATTTCCTAGGTGCTCTATTAAATGTTAGTGGCTGTTTGTCCTCATATCTTTGTGTTAGGAGTCCTCTATTTAAATTAGTCAAGTCCTTAGGATAAGATAGACAAAATTTAATCAAGTTTTGAGAGAGTTAATCTCCTAAAAGAGTAGTATGCCCTCTGTGAGTTGAGTGATTTCCAACTTTTAAGTTAAGTGATTTCCTAAAAGACTACCAAAGGTAAGTGAATCCCTTTAAAGGGTGAATGATTTCCTAACTTTTGTCATTATATTTTTCAATTATCGTTATCAATATAAATTTCAGTATTTTTTTGGCATGCATCCGCATCATTTGGTATCAGAGAGGGTTATGACTTGTGTGTCTAGAACCCATGAGTGAAGTACCACCATGGCCAAAATAAATTATGAAGACGAATGTGGAGAATTGAGGCAAGCTAATTCCTATATGCAAAAAAAAACTTGATAAAATCCTAAAAAGGTTGCCGCACCACGAAGTTCCTGAAGGCAGATACTCTTTGGTGCCATGAAAAATCACTCGCGGTGATGTTCCTGATTTTGATGGAAAGTTCTATCTCAATGTGTATATTGACTGGATTGTTTTCCCAGGCTCATATATTGATCCAGAGAAAATGGCAGAAAAAGGAAAGTGAGGTTCATTGCTGTGAAACTTAAAGGAGTTACCATGACTTTGTAGCAGCACTACCAAGACACTCTCAAAAGACGAAAACATTCCTTGGTTGGACCTGGATGAAGGAAAAACTTGATGAGAGGTGTTTACCTCTTGATTACTTTTCCATCCTAAATAAAAAGATGCTGAAATTTTACTTTCCCAACAAGTACATTGAAGGAAAAGACTCTAAACCCTCAGTTGCACAAGAACCTTGCCCAGGCAGTTGTGGAAGAGTCTACAGGCCCACCCGGAAGCTCCCTTGCTCAAAAAACAGCAACCTGTTTTCACTACAGACAGAAAGAAAACATTGCCGATACTTGCCCAAATGAAGGTAACAACAATGGAGTCACCAAGATTGGTGAATTAACCAACCACGACCTAAAAAACGTTGTGACAACTGAGTTCCATGGCAGCCACAATGATGTTTGTGAGCCACTAGTCTCTAAGCAAAACTAGATTTTACAACTCCTGAAGCCCAGCCCTACGAGGAAGATGAATTTGGAGATAAATTCACAATGGTGGTTGAATCAGATGACCCAGTCTCAGCCAACACTGAAGAAACCAAGACCCTTGATAAGGTTCAAGTTGTTTTTTTGAGGTGTGAAGATCATCTGCAACCCGACAAAATCTCGTGGTCCAAAAGAGAAGAAGAAAAAGCAAACCAAAGAATAATGCCAAGCTATTGAATTCAACATTACAAACTACCACTACAGCAAGCATCCACGTTATGCCCCCTACGACTCTTCCCCTCCAGTAAATCACAAATCAAGCAATACTATGAAGTACTCGGTTCTTAAAATGTCACTGCAAGCAAGAGTATACATGTCCAAAATTTTGAGCACCGGAAATACAAGCTTGAATATTCCCACATCAACGTGACCTGCAAGAGAACTTACATATAATATTTTGAGTGGTGGAATCATAAACATAAATTAAAAGATTTCCAACAGCTCCCATCAGAATTATGGAACAACGTTGATCACTTAAACTTGAGGATGAGTTTCTTGGAAGAGAGGGTGGAGTATGATGTAGTACCGAACAAATACACGGCAACCCGAATAACCCAGCTGGCTCGATCCAATATCTGGAATGACACCCCACTACTCACATTAATTGTGAGCATTACTCAAATGATGGTTTTCTCCCCTTCCTAACTGCAGCAAAATCACCAAGGAGACAGGAGAATTTCCAAAGCATGCCAAGCCAACTGCCTTTGAGTTTCAAGTGCATGCCTAGCAGCGAAATTTCCTATGTGCTTCATTAAATGTTAGTGGCTGTTTGTCCTTTATCTCAGTGCTATGAGTCCTCTATTTAAATCACAAAGTCCTTAGGATAAGATAGGCTAAGTTTAATCAAATTTTGAGAGAGTTAATCTCTTAAAAGGGTAAATAGTCCTCCATTGATTGACTGATTTTCAACACTTAGGTTGAGTAATTTCCTGGGAGACTATCAAAGGTGAGTGAATTCCTTTGAAGGATAGTGATTTCTTGACTTTTTTCCCTATATTTTTCAATTGTAGTTACCTATATATATTTTAGTATTTTTCCAGCGCGCATCTGCATCACAATCAAATGAAAATGCTAAGCGAGGACCCTCTGTCATATATAAATTTATAATAGAAAAGCCAACCAAGAGGCTTCCCAGCCATGGTCACTGCTAGAAGCCCTTCTGGGGATGGTTTGTTTGGTGGTAAAAATTTCTGTTCCTGGGTTGTGTACTTATGTATGCTTAGGTTTTGATTGTATTATTTTCTTTTCTTCTTTGTTCTGTTAAGGGATAGTATGTCATTAACATTTCTCTATCTCCATCTGCTCTATTTTAATTAAAAAAAATGATGAAATTCTTTACAGTAAGTTTGGTGAAAATGTGTTGGTTGTGGTTGAGATTTGCATTATTACGGTGGAGAAGACTATGCTATGTGTTTGTAATAAATATTTTATTCTTCCCACAGAAAAATAGGTCTTTGAAGTGTACGAAAGGATTACATTTGCTCATGGAAATGCATTGATTGCCATACAAAAGTTTGAGGATTCTGGATTCGCTCGTGTTAAAGAAACCCATGAAGATGGCTCCTGCAAATAAGGCTGACAAGAAAGCAGCCATAGATGCAGCTGCATGGATGTTCAACGTTGTCACATCAGTTGGGATTATAATCATCAACAAGGCTTTAATGGCTACATATGGCTTCAGTTTTGGTAAATTTTCATCCCCCTTTGCAGCTGTACATATTATTGATTTCCTGTTCAAATTAGTTATTAGAATGTTGTTCCCAGGGTATGCCTTGATGCAAAGGTAAAGTTGTTTCATTGTAACTGTAATTAACTGGTTCAAATGACAAAAACAATATACTATACAACTTGGGAGCTTCATGCGGTAGGTACTCTTAGTGCAAATGTTTCTGCATATGCATGATTTCAATTAAGGCTACTGCTTTACTTCCATGATGGCAGGTCATGATAGAGATGAACGACATGTTAAATTTTTTCTCTTCCTTACATCCTGAATTATTGATGGCATGAACGACATGTTTCCTTACTGATTATGAGGGCAAAAAATTCTTGCTGATGCCTTAATGATTTTGTTAGTGACTTCAAGTTCAGTACCAATGCCATCAGTTTTTATGTAGGTGCTGATTTTACTTAATATGCTCTTATGGTCTGCTGATATAACCATTTGCAGCTACAACATTGACGGGTATGCATTTTGCTGCCACAACTTTGATGACGGCTGTTCTTAGGTGGTTGGGATATATACACTCCTCTCATTTACCATGGCCGGATCTGCTGAAATTTGTGATATTTGCCAACTTTTCCATAGTTGGGATGAATGTTAGTTTAATGTGGAACTCGGTGGGATTCTATCAGGTAATTTGTTGTATGCTTTGTGATTTGTCATTTGTAGTTCAATTTGATATCACTGAAGCTATATCTCTATTTGTTTCTCAGATTGCAAAGTTGAGTATGATTCCTGTGTCCTGCCTTTTGGAAATCGTGTTAGACAAAGTTCGCTACTCAAGAGACACAAAGCTGAGCATAGCAATCGTTCTCGCAGGTGTAGCCGTCTGCACTGTTACTGATGTGAGTGTAAATGCCAAAGGTTTCATTGCAGCTGTTGTTGCAGTTTCAAGCACCTCTCTGCAGCAGTATGTAAGTTACACATTTCCTTTACAATGTACCTCCTCCATAACCCATGCCTCCAGCCTAGCAACTTTGTAATGCATTCTGTTGCATCTGCAGTACGTACATCTTCTTCAAAAGAAGTACTCGCTTAGTTCTTTCAACCTATTGGGCCATACTGCACCAGCACAGGCTGCAACCCTGCTTGTCCTGGGCCCCTTTCTGGATTATTGCTTGACAAACAAGAGAGTTGATGCCTTCAGCTACAATTTTCCTTCTGTGGTACGTAACACAATAATTTGTGGTCATAGTGCTCAGATCTATTACCATGTTGAATTAACTTATTATTATAAATGGAGATCTCTCTGTGAATGGTAAGATTGTTATATTATGACTAAAGGTTATGGATCTAAATCACGAAAATAGTATCTTTGCATTCTTGGAGTCAAACTGTGTATATCTGACCCTCCCCGAGCCGGCAATGTAGAAAGCCCCCTGTGCACTGGGTAACATTTTTTGATGGCATTGGCCGCCATGGTCCAAGCCTGTGCAGTTGAGTTGCCAATTGTGCCAGATTGTCTGCATGCATACTATGACATCTCAGCAATTCCTAGGACATATCAGCAATTCCATAGATGTCTAGTGCAGAAGTGGGTTATTTGCTTGCAAACGAACAGAGACGTGTTCTTTGTTTGTTATAAACTTCTTATATGTTGCATGTTTGTCACTTTGAAATTAGATGGCATGAAGTCTAATGCTTGTAAGAGAGGGTGAAAATTTTGTTTGAAGCCAAATTTAGTCATAGGCACTCTGTTTTTACTAGCTGACTTATCGTGTCTAGTATACTGCATCGGTTCTATGTGCTCTTCGAAGCATTCCCCTGGAATGTAAGGAGAATGAAATGTAAGTTGGAATGCAAGAATCATGTACAAAGACCATGTTGTCTGGTGTAAATATACAGGAATACAATAAGTTGCAAGGATCATTTTCACCCCAAATAATCCATAACCTAAGAAGCATGAGTATCGACACGGGATATGGACAAGACACATTATTTGTTAAATGTGGACACAACACACCAAGGACATGTTTACTGGAATTCATACTCTCTTTATAGATATAATAATATAGTCGATCAATAGTATTATTTTGTACTAAATTGGCAATAAAATACACATATTTCTTGTCATCTTCTAAAAAAATTTACAAGAAAAAGCAAGTAAATCAATATAAATGAAATGTGGTATAATGTACTCCTGATACTGGAAAAAAGAAAACAATGGGTTTAGGTTTTTAATTGTTTCTTAATTATAAAATAGTTTCAATTTTCTTTATTTTATATTAAGAATTTGTTTTTCCCTAAATGTTAGAAAATAGCTTAATATGCCTAAACATGTGTCAAAACGTGTTGGAGCGTGTCATCCAAGTGTTTCTGTCGGACATTAAAATGCTAGCTAGGAGGAGTGTTGGTACTTTTTAGTTCGAAGCTAACATGATATCTATTTTTAGGATGCTTTGAGTGTGTGTTAGTGTCAATAATTCTATCAGCCTTTCCATTGAAAGGCTAGTTAGCCAGCCTTTCTTTTGCCCAAATCAGATTCAAAATGGATGTGGATCTAGAGAAGTGTTATGATGAACTGCCGTTAGCCTCAGCGGTTGACCCTCCCCATCCTTTGAGCTATATGAGAATGGCCCTTAATCTCGTTGTTTCTCATCACCTGCAGATCTTTATAATCCTTTCATGCACTATCGCGATCGGGACAAACCTCAGCCAATTCATCTGCATTGGCAGATTCACAGCTGTCTCCTTCCAAGTTCTCGGCCACATGAAGACGATCCTCGTCTTAGTTCTTGGGTTCATATTCTTTGGAAAAGAGGGCCTCAATCTTCAAGTGGTCCTTGGGATGATCATAGCCGTCCTGGGAATGATCTGGTATGGCAATGCCTCATCAAAGCCCGGTGGAAAAGAGCGTCTGAGCCATCCGTTGCCCGTCAGCAGGCAGCAAAAGCACGGATCGGATTCTGCAGAACACGACGGAAAGGTCTAAGCACTGTCACCCCTACTCAAGAAGATGAATCAAACACAGTAGATTAAAGGAAAATTTTTTCTCTCTTTTAATATATAGTGACATTTTAATTGCCGTATACTCTAGATCCCCGCTCATTTTTGTAGTGATTATTTTCACCCTCGGTTTTGTAATATGAATCATCAATGAACTTGTTCACATGCTTCATTCTGTGATCGTTATTTGTCCTATCAATTTATTTTTCCCGTTGTTTGTTGAGGTTGGGTTGGTAAAATATGGCAGATTTTACTTTTATTTTTAACATTTAAAGGCTAATCATTATCGGTTTAATAATAGGGTTGCTCTATCTTGCCCCGAATGGTTTGGCTTCTAACTACATAAATCTTTTTTATATCATAAATAATGCTATGTGTATCTAATCGTTTTTAGATATCATATATAATATCATCCGAGTCAATCATCAAAGGCCAATGTGCTTGATTAACATTGGGTTTGGATCGATCTCGATCCGAAGGAGAAATTTATGACAATTAAGTCAAATTTGATTAGATCAAGTGCTTGATCTAAAACCTGTAATCGTGACTGTCTGAGATTAAAATAGGATTAATTCATGACGACTTATTAACATTTTAATCTTTTTGCATTTTTATTTCAAAATTTAAATTGGCATAAGATACATAAAAACATTAAATATTACAAAAAAACAATATTTAAGATAAAATATATCACCAAAAATATTCAAATGAACAAGTTTTTTTTATATATAAATATATTATTTAGACAGCATATATGGTTTAATTGGATTGTAGAAAAACTTAATAAAATTATGTTAACAAAAGGTTCAAAATCTGAGTTGTGTCCTGATTGTGTCAGACTAAAAGTTTGTTTGAATCTGATTTAATAACATGTCTGTCTAAAATATTTATATATCTTCGTTATATTTTATAAAATTTTAGCTTTGACCAATGGAGCTTGTAGGGTGGCCTGATTTTTGTAGCCGGCAAGTTGACACCAATCCACTGATCAATATAGCAAAGGGTGGAGATTTGGCAATGACAGGCGTGATTGTTTCTCTACCCACAAAACATCAAACTCTCTAATTAATCGTCCATCCACCAAGAAACTCAAGTCTCCCATGAAGATGGAAGAAGACGTCAACATCTGCATCTTCACCCGAGCCTCAGCCATCAGATGCATTGTTTACTCCGAAAATCTTCCTGTAATAACAAGCGGGTAATGAGCCGTTTGAGTCTATCGGCACCAGGACCAGGTCTAAGTATGCTAGTATTAGCCGAACGGTAATAATATGACACAGCCACACTAGCGTCTTCTCCATCGAACCACCATCCCCCTGGCACAAACCCATGAGCATTGCAGCCCAGAAGCTCGGAGTCGATCTTGCTTAAGACAGCCTCGTTTCTGCTAAACTTTCTGGCAAAGGGGACGTTGCTGTCAACCATGTTTTGGTAATCATCCGTGGTAAGAAAATGGGGGTGCTGCTTAGGAGGATTGTCCCAGGAAATGAAGTGGAGGTCATAGTTCACGGTGGTGTTTCGAAACTCCTCAGTGTTGCAGATGACCGTGTGGAAGTACCCTTCTGGAGAAGAGAGAAAGTTGGCGTAGTACATGAGCACAGTCCTTGGAAGGTTATCCCATCCCCATAAGCAGTACTCGATGAACGGTCGAGAAAGCATCGCCCATGCAGAACCTGATGAGATCACAAAGAAATCTAAATGAATGAATGAAATCTTAAATTCTACTAAGCGAGTTTGGTTATGTGAATTTATTTTTGTCATTGAATTCACTTCGGTGCAATATCATTTGAGAATACGAAGCCAAGGAGCTAGTGAACTAGAGGAGAACGCTGTTCTTCCACTTTCTAGAGTGTTTAGCAGTGGTAGCTTCTAAAACTAATATTCGAACAATATCTACCCACTTTAAAACTTTTTAGGTATGTATGTCCTCTGAGAGCAGAGAGACCAATAAAAATGGCTACATAAGATGGATAAACTAATCATAAGAGCACGGCCTAGTGCACGAGGCTCTTACGTTGTGGGCTTGATAAAGGGACAGATATGTCACCTTTGCATCGAATTGATGTTATTTTTGTCATTTGAACCCATATCATCCAGGTTTCAATTAAACAACATTTTTGCTGAGTTAGAGTTCATCATCTATGAAATAATCTTTTTTAAAAAAAAAAGCCTCTGTTGATTTTGCTAGTTAATTCCAAAATGTTTTAAGTGCTAAAATTAATTCATTAAGTTACCAATTGCACAAATACATGCTAGCTACTCATGTTTTTGATCTTTTCGTGTGTTGAATCACCCAAAGGGTTTGAATGTGGCTGCATTATGTGACTTCTGACAGAATTTCGATTTCAAAAACATCTGAACTCAATAACATCAGCATCATTGGCAAAAACAGGAAAACCATCAAAGTCATCACGTGAGTTCTTCCGACAGAATTTCAATTTCAAAAACAACTAAACTGAATAACATGAGCATTATTGGCAAAAACAGGGAAACCATCAAAATCATAATTCACCACACCTGTAAACAATTTGAATGCCGTTGGTAAGCTTCTCTTTCCTGGGACCCAGAAAACATCCGATTTTTGCGAGCTATACAATCCAGGGTCTATTAAAACAGGCCTGGCTCTCTGAAACCTGTGAAAATTGAACGATTACGTTTCTGTAATCATAGCTGTCCCTTCATTCTAAATCAATGTGAGTTGTAAGAATCATTGATTGCTGGACGAGGGGAGAAGCAGAGAATCAGGGAAAAGGATGAGCAGTGACATACTCCTTCCAACCAATATCACTAGTATGCTCAATAAAGTTAAGGTTTCTTGGGATAGTTGACAATGTATGCAGCAAATCTGTTGAACAAAATCAAAAAAGAAAAAGATGGGATATCATCAATACTTCTTTTTTCCATTTATGTCCTGACAAATCATGGCAGGATCATCAATATACTCAATGAAATTGAACTTGAGAAGCAAACACATGAAACAATGAATAATTCATTGGCAACATAATAGAAAAACAATGAATAGAAACGGCAAATCACACACAACAAGGTATGTTGTAATTTGCTAAGGAAGAAGATGCTAATTAAATCAACAATCTCTTAAAACCCAATACACCCATTATCTTCCAAGCTTCAAAGAACTTTGTGGCTAGTTAAACCTAAAAAGGTCATTATAAAATCATTCACATCCATTCAGGCCAAACCACATCTCAGCAAACCCTTAGGAGTGTGGTGGTACCTGTGGGTTTTTCTCATATAATCAACTCAAGTAGTATATCACTTTGGATGCAGAGAACTCAAAGCATAAACAACATAATTACTTAAAATGTATAGATTCTGCAATGCACACTGATATCAGCAGATAAAGATCTATAACAAGCAGTAATCCACTAGACACAGCCAACACAGGGTTAGATTTTGTGGGTAATCTGTTGGGTTTTGGTCACTCTCTTATAAGTAGCTCAGCAAATGAAAAGTCATCGGAGGTTCACATAAGATTCATAAGAAGATCGGAGTGTTCGCGACCGCGAAGCGGCTGGAGGAGCAATCAGTGCCGGGGTCAAGGGACAACCAGAGTGCCAAATGTGGAAGACTGAGTCCGGCTGGCCAGATGAGGCCAGTCAGCCAGCTAAAGAAGGACGGCAGCAAGCTGAAGGCCGGCTGGCCTGCTGGATAAGGACGACCAAGGGTGCCGATGCAAAAGGATGACTTGGCAAAGTTGGGTCAAATGGTCAACCAGACTAAAGAGTAGGTGTAACAAATCACCTGCAAAGTTAGAGTAGATGACCGACTTATAGAATAGGCGCCGCCAATGAGCAAAAGCATAGAAAATGCGTTTTTCATGTTTATAAAAGGTGAGAGATAGTGAGGAAACCAGTATGGACCTTCCTCTTCGTCAAGAGTCACTTTGTAAAATTAGCTAGTAGAGAATGCCGTCAATGAGAGAAGGAGAGAAGAAAAAGATAAAAAAGAGAGAAGGAGATTTTCTTGTTCTTACTTTAGAGTTTGTTACTCTATCTCGGGTCAGTTGCTAGTATTCTGTCTCGAAAATTTATATAACCAAATTTTACATAGTAGAGATTTTTCGAAATTTGTCCCGTAGTTGAAAAGGGTTTTCCACATTAAAAATCATTATATATTATTGTATTTCTTGTGTTTACAATTTGGTGGCTGACAGTCGACGGAAGGGTTCGGATTTGTTCCGCTGCGCCGATTGTGTGTATCCGGTTCGGAATCCCCAACATAATCACTAGCCACCCCTATCAACAACTCCATTGATATGTTATGAGAATGCAATTGGCAACAGTTTTTGCATAAATTCTCAAATTACTGAATTGAAAATGGTTTTCACTTTTGAAAGCTGGTATCAAATATAGGTGGAGTTCCAATTGTAAAGATGGAAAACATGTAATTCCCGATTGTCGGGTTGCATTATCATCCTGATTTGGCTGAGATGAGGGTTAAGTAGAGCAAGAGGGGATTTACTGAATTAGGCCATCGAGTTTAAATTTAAGGGGTAAAAACGTTGTTTAACTTTAGATTAACACCTCTTTGGACTAGCTAGAACTTCTCTATATAGTAAAATGGGAATGCTTCTCTAAATGAATGAAAAAAAATTCCACTAGCCACCAATTTAGAATATAATGTTAGAGAAGTTGCAGACAAGAAGGGCAACAAAAAGCTCAGTAAAGATCCAAAAATCTTTACATGGTATTGCCCTTGTCTTAACTTACAAAACAGAGTGGCCGTTTTAGAAGCTGAGCGAAAACAGGTCGATAGTTTCCTTTCATAGGAAGTTAAGTTTCTGTATGTTAATAACAGAGTGACTAATAAAGAAAAGAAATCAATTATATCACCATTATATAATCTGAAACCACAAATGAAATTGTCCCTCAGGAAGATAGTACGAGAAACGAACACAATCTTTTTACCAAACAAAGCAGGTCAGTGACATAATCAGAAACCTGAATGCCAAAAGAAAAGCAATAAAAAGTCTCTTTCGTAAAAGCAGGTAGCTTAGAGTTCTTATTTACCATCTTGGGTCACTAGAGGATAATCAGAAGCACTCAAATTGATAAACCAATCCCACTTTCGGCCTTCCTTCAGCAAAATCGCTGCCGCGTGAAGGGTATTACTAACCATTGTTGGCCCTCTGTAAGTCACCAAATTAGACCTAACAACAACCCTGACGTTACCAACTTTGGCAAAAACTGGCTCATTTTGCACAAAATCAACCAATTCCATCCTCTCTTGCAGCGAAGCCTCGAGGTCCAAGTGCACAGCATACTGGTTCAGTGGGTGGTAGAGAGCTTTGAGGGTCCTCTTCAAGCTCTCCCCATCACCCCTTGAACCAGAGATCAAATACGCAATTCTGGGAATTGGGTCCTTTGATGTGGGTGATATCTTCAACCTTGACTCAACAAAATATGGGGCTTCGGGATCCGGAAATGAGGTTTTGTGAAATGAGGTGGAAGTGTACGAGATGAGGAAAGAAAGGAAGATCAGTAGAGATGATACTAACAGAGACAGTACCAAAAAGAAGAACCATTTTTGCTTCTTTTGGGGCCTGTTGTTACTACTACCATCCATGCTACAACACCATGAATTTTGAGAGGATTTGTTACTCAGGAGAAGAGGGGTTTTTGTATGGGTTTTAGTGGTTTTGTTTGGGTTGCAGTGCGGTTGTCATTGGTTTGTTATTACAGGTGGAATGTGAGGCAAATTGGGGGGAATATCTTCCTTGAAGAAAGGAAAGGGGGCCTTGGGTGGCGGCATAGAGGAGGTGGGTGGGCGGTTGAGTAATTAATATGGAAAAGTGAGCCATGGGATCTGCGTTGGGGTAGGCAGTGTGTTCATTGCGCCAACAGAGTCAATCAATAGTTCAATGGCATATGATGGTGGGAGCACACTCGTGAAGAAGAATAGGGACTCAATTAACAGGCTATAAAGTACTACTAAAAAATGCAAAATAAAAAGGTTATAAAAGGACAGAAGGACATAATTAAATAAAATTTTAAGAAATTCTTTTTTTTCCTGAAAAATTAAAAAACAATTGTTCTAAAATACTATAAAATCAATGGAAAATTGTCGAGGCCCTGCGGGGAGGCCGAGTTCGATGCCCGGGGGAGTCGCGCTCCAGCTTGGCGCTGTCGTCTCCGAGGCAATGTGGTTGAAGCCGATTGAAATCCTCTCAAAATCTAAGGGTATTAATTGAATCCCATTACTTCGCTTTACTATGTTGATCCTTGCTGCTTCGTGTTCTTGGATACTTGTTGAATACCCTACTTTGAGAGAGACTTCCTCTCTTTCCACATGAATTTCTTAATTTTTGGGGCAAATTTGTTTTGTGCGTTTGCATTGAATTTGGCTGTGTTTTTGCTTGTTGGGAAGACATCTGCATTGACTATGATCGTTGTGGGGTGTTCGAGGATTGGCTCTTGATTGCGTTCTCTTGGTCGGTGATTAAGGACACTGTCACTTCCATTAAGCTATTCGGGTATGCTTTAGCGTTTTTGGCTGTTTCCTACCATAATAACACCAAACTCCAAGATATGAGAGCCAAGGAGTTGCAGAAGAAGTCTGCCCAGGATGAGGAGGATGGGAGGCGGTTGGAGGAGAGAGATGAAGATGGGATGGGAAGGAAGAACGACGAGCAGTCTTGAATTGATCCAAATATAGTTTAAATCAATGAATTTTTATGCATGGTGACATGTTAATTGAAGAGACATTCGAAGATGTGACTAGTTCACTGATTTTGGTATGTGATGACACTGGCATTTTATCAGGCTATAACAAATTGATTATGCAGTCAGATATTACAATCCTTCAGTTTTTCTCTTGTTAGTTTATCTCTCTCTTTTTTGTAGCTTACCGTAGTTTTGCTTATTATGCGGAAGGCATTAGAGAGATTGAGGTCCATTTTATCAGGCTATAACAAATTGATTATGCAGTCAGAGATTACAATCCTTCAGTTTTTCTCTTGTTAGTTTGTCTCTCTCTTTTTTGTAGCTTACCGTAGTTTTGCTTGTTATGCGGAAGGCATTAGAGAGATTGAGGTTCATTTCTGATCATGTTAACAGTGGGATGAATCATTTGGGGCCTTTGCCATTTTCCTCTTACTCCATTTGATAAATATTTTTGGACTCTTTTTCATTGAAAGATTTCAACTATTTATCTATTCCATGCCTCGGTTGTCCGCCTTTCTTTTCTATCTTTGGACTCTTCATTCAAGATGAATCATTTGGGGCCTTTGCCATTTTCCTCTTACTCCATTTGATAAATATTTTTGGACTCTTTTTCATTGAAAGATTTCACTATTTATCTATTCCATGAAGTTACTTTCTATCTTTTGGACTCTTCATTCAAGGAAATTGATGACATTCTATTGAGATCTTCTGCTAACGATAGCATCCTGCAGTTAAAACTATCTTGGTTTTGACAGATGGTTGATTCGTTGCTTTGATTTATCTCATCTCATCGTGAAGTTGTCACTCAGAGAACAAGAGAGCAAGTGTGATTGTCATTTATCTTTCTTCTTTCTTGAGAAGATTCACATAGCCAACTTTCCATGAAGAACCACGGTGGTATGCAGTTTATTGGTTGAGCTTATAATGGAAGGCTGCTGCTTGTGAAAACTGTGGTTGCTTATGTTAGTATTGTAGTTGCCATCAAAGAACGAGTTAGTGGGCTATTGTGCTATTGGCATCCAATTCATCGCTCCAAGCTGGTTCGAGTAGCTTGAAGGGTTCTGACCATTCATTGATCTTTGCTCTCAGAAAGGGTGAATGGGAGATGATGAAAAAACAATATGCCTATTTGGGCTCAACAAGAACTGACACTAGATCATTCCTCTCGATCTGGTAGATGTCTTGAGTTTTACATTCTTGAGTTGTTCTAGAATTAAGAGCATCACTGTATGTACAGTGCTAGGATCATTCATTCACTACCTTGTGGTCATCATGTTCTTCTCGGAGAGGGAAGCATTAATCGCATGTTGAAATTGCCATATATGTAACATTTATTTTGTTATTGATTGAAATGATGAAATATTATAATTCTACACAGTTTAATTATAAATTTATCAAAAAAATTATTTCTATAATAGGTATGATTCATTAAAAAATATAATATTTAAATTATCGAAAAATAATATTCTCCTTATCCTATAAAAGATAGCTTTGGCCCATCACTTAAAAGATTGAATTGAGCAGTTTATTCAGATATAAAGTTTTACATCTCAACCATCTAATCATAAAGAATGAATTTTTGTCGGCAAAGTCGAGCATATGAACTGTGCATTACATAGATTCAATAATAAAATGGCTTACTGTTGATAAAATTTTCATTCCATATTTTGGCATTTGAACTATGTTACTTGTGGACATATTATGTTGCACCTTGATAATGGGATATCATAATGATAAATTTCTTGCTCAAGCTTATTCTCAGCTGGTGATGTTTTCCTCCCATGCAAAATAGCTCATCGTTAGTAATCATGGCATGGTTTGAAGATTCATAAGACAGGTTTTGGTGGATGTAATTGAATTCCTTTTTTATGTCAATGTTGCATTCTTTTTTTCTTTTTTTTTTTTTTTTTTGGTGATAAGAAATTAGTTTGTATTAGTGTCAAAAATGTATGTGCAATCAAAACTCAAAACCTTCTAGACAATATTACTTGTAAGACCCTATGCCCAAAAAAAGAAGGGGAAGAAAAAACAACAATAACTGTCTGAAAAAATGAGTTTAAAAAATAGCCCATATATCTTTAAAGGTTAATGTCTATGCCAAAAACCCACAGGTGGTTCTCCGAAAGAGAAATACCCCACCTTTGAAGATTTTAAAGTAGGTTATATCGTATCGGCCCATAGTAAGGCATAACCTATAGGCATGCCAGACCCAACATATTATGGGTCACATATTGTATTGATTCAAAATTTTAAAGTTATTGGCTATGTTTGGCATGGCCTGCTTGTAAATGTGTCATACCAATACGACCCATTTACAAGTAAATAGTCTGAATATATAGATCATATCAGTCCAATATAGTCCATTTAACACCTATATGCACCCTAGTAGTACCCAATCCTATAATGGTATGTTTGAATTTTCGGCACAGTTGGAATAGATTTCAACTCTTTATCGGGAGCACAGTTATAGATTTAAAATTTTAAAATATTCAAAAATAACTTTTGTAATTTTTTTCTGATCATTATGTTCAAAATTTAAATAGGAAGTTTTGAAAAAAATATAGAAAACAATATATATATATAGTTCACATTTTGTTCAAAACATAATAAATAATAGATATTTATATATCAATGTAAATAAATATGTGCTGAGCTTGGGCGTGACATTTACATTGATAAATAAATATAATATAAATATAAACATTTTTTGTGTAAAATTATTATGGGCCTGAACGTGACACAATCTTCTAAGCTGGGCCGTGATACTCTCAGTTCGGCCCAAAGGCGTCTTGAAATTCATCAGTTTAAAAAAGAGTCATTATGCCAACTCGTGTTATTTGGAGAGGATTGAATGACTCTTCTTTCAAAGAAGAAGACTAGAAGAACAATCAAAATGATGAAGAAGCTGGGCCGGCCCATCTTGAATCCGCATCATCGCGAAGCTGGGCCGTGCTATGGCCATCTCCGGTGCTGGGTGCAAAAGGTGGCCATCAGAATGAGAATATTTTATTCCCAAAGGTTATGCAGGGGTCTTAAAATGAAATAAAATATAAATAAAATAATTATTTTTAGATAATAGAATGATATGATAATAGAGTTAAGAATTAATATTTTTTTTATTAGTCACTTAGAATATATAAAATTAAATAAAAAATTATTTTTTCGGTGTTTATTATACAGTTGGAGTAAAAAGAAAGTTAATAAGTTTATATAAAATAGTTTTTTTATCATTATCTAAAAAAATAATAATTTGATATACACTAGAAAGTTTGAAATAAATCTGATCAAAATCGATCATCTAATTGTCTGGTCCTACTAACCTAAAATTTTATAAAATTTGGTTAAAATATATCACTAATGTAGACGAATACGGTCAAAAAATAGGCCAATCAATTTTTTTGAATTGGGCACAATCACAAGTTGATGAGTCTGGAACTTGAGCTCAGAATCACGAACCACGAGGCCCAAAAGGCGCATAAGAAAGCCCGCCCAAAGGCCCATGAACCCGGCGGTCGAACAAGCGGCTCGTCTCATTTACTTGGCCGCCGAGACAGAACAACGAGACTCCTCTAGGGCCAGGGGACCATAGAAAGACCAAAATATTTTGAGATCGGTATTCCAAAGACATATAAGCCCACGCTCACGCCGCTGCGCCGTGCGCACGGGCCGTGCGCCTCTGGCGCCCGTATCTGCCAGTATGACAGTGTCCGTCATCGATTACGCACACGATGGTAAGCGATGGTGGCGAGACCTCCTGACGTCTGCGGCGCCACGTGTCACCTCCCCTCGGCATTACATTCCTATAATCACCCTTTCAGACTCAGTGAAGAAGGACCTTTGGTTCCCGAGGAACTCCAACAGACTCTAGCAAAATCCAGGGAAGAGAGAAAACGGAGAAGTGATACTCCCTAAGTTGTAATCATCCCGGGAAGCTTAAGTTTCCCAGGCTTCCATTCTGTATTTCCTCTTCTTCATAGTGAGACTTCGGAGACAATCGTCCACCAGTAGTTTTTCACCCTTCACGTATCGAAGGGTTTTCCACGTAATGAAGTGTTCATCCCCAGCTCCGTGCTTTTCTATTCACTCTCGTTCACTTTGTGTTGCTCGACTCTTGATCCGCGTCCGAGAGTTCCCTCGCATTCAACCTCTCGCGTGGCGAGTTCCGGGACGCGACATTTAAATGCGTCAGTGGAAAACGAAAGTCGGCTTTCACGTTTTCTACAGTATCCAACGGCTTGACTTCAAATCTTGCAATACCGTGGTGAACACAAGGCGCGCGGCGCGGCCCAGAGAAGCGGCCTCGCAGGACGGAGGCGCTAACCCCTATGGCCAGGGTTGAGAATCACCCGATCCGGTGGTGAGGGCTTGGCGCCGGGTGGCCGGCATGTCCACGAGCCTTTGTGACCCTCTGCTCTAAAATCGACCAGCTCAGCGAGGCGGCTCAGCGGGTCTCTCCTGGTGAGGCGCCGCGGAGGGAGGCGAGGGAGGCACCCCATGTGAAAGGCCTCCTAGTCGGAGGAACACCCGAGGACCCAGTGGCTTCGGCGGCGGGCGCCACGAAGGGTCGAGGATCGGCCAGTCCTCGGGTCAAGAAGAAAGCCCAGAGAGACATCACTCGGAGGCCAGGGAACCACGCGACCGCGGCGGCCGGGGCCCGGTTCCCGAGATGTGCTCCCAAGAGGATCCTTGCGGTCCCACCGCGAGTTCGAGAGCCTTACGAGCTAAGGCACTACGAGCGAAAGAAGAGCGGCTGCCAGAAGTAGTGGGAGGCCGAGATCGGAAAAGAGGATGGAACGATCTTTGCGTGAGGCGCGGAGGAGGAGCTAACGCACTCCAATCTCCGTTTTCACGGAGATCGGGACTAGGGCGCTCCCCCAAAGTTCAAGATGCCAACACGGAGCTATCGGCAGCGGTGACCCATGGATCACCTTAACCATTTCGGGGAGCTTTGAGCCTCCGAGGGTTTGGGCCGAGACAACCATGTGTGGTGCTTCCCTCGACTACGAAGGGGGCACGGATGTGGTTCTACGGCATGCCACGGACTCCATCCGCGACTTTGGAGACTCCGCGATGGCCTTCTGTCCCGATTTGCCTCCGGGAAGGGTGGAGAGACTGACCTTGGCACCTCACTCATGTCAAGCAAGGGCCCGGGGAGGGCTTGAGAGGATTCCGGCACGGTTTACCGCGAAGGCCGAGGCAAATCCAGAGGCCGGCCGTGACGAGGTGGCGAACGCCTTCCTCTCGGCCCTCGAATGGGGTGCTTTCTTGAAGCACCTCATACAAGGCTGCCAGACCTTTATAGAGGTGAAATTGAAGAGCCTACATGGCCGAGGAGGCCAACGGCCTTAAGAGGCACGAGAGGGACGAGCACCCTCGGCGGAAGCCCGCGGAGGAAAAAGGAAATCTAGGGACCGTGAAAGTCCCAGGAGCGGCAAAAGCACCATAAGGCCGAGCGGAGGCTCTCGGGAGGGAGCCGCGCCATTCCGCCCTCCCACGCCGTGAGCGACTCCCGCACCAACGTCCTGTGCGGTCAGGGAAGAAAAAGGATTCTTGAAGTAGCCCAATGGCCCGAATAACCGGGCGGTAGGGACAGCGAAGTATAATGTATGTTTGAATTTTCGCAATAATCGGAATAGATTTCTAACTCTTTATCGGGAGGACAGTTATAGATTTAAAATTTTTAGAAATATTCAAAATAACTTAGTTTTTTCTGATCACTATGTTCAAAATTTAAATAGGAAGTTTTGAGAATATATATATATATATATATAGAAAACAATATATATATATATATAATTCACATTTTGTTCAAACATAATAAATAATAGATATTTATATATCAATATAAATAAATATGTGCTGAGTTTGGGCGTGACATTTACATTGATAAATAAATATAATATAAATGTAAACATTTTTGTGTGAAATTATTATGGGCCTGAACGACGCAATCTTCTTAAACTGGGCCGTGATACTCTCAGTCTGGCCCAGTTGGGCAATTTGAAATTCATCAGTTTAAAAGAGTCATTATGCCAACTCGTGTTATTTGGAGAGGATTGGAATGACTCTTCTTTCAAAGAAGAAGCGACTAGAAGAACAATCAAAATGATGAAGAAGCTACCGGCTCCATCTTGAATCCGCATCATCGCGAAGTTGCCGTGCTATGGCCATCTCCGGTGCTGGGTGCAAAAGGTGGCCATCAGAATGAGAATATTTTATTCCCAAAGGTTAAGTAGGTCTTAAAATGAAATAAAATATAAATAAAATAATTATTTTTAGATAATAGAATGATATGATAATAGAGTTAAGAATTAATATTTTTTTATTAGTCACTTAGAATATATAAAAATTAAATAAAAATTATTTTTCGGTGTTTATTACAGTTGAGTAAAAAGAAAGTTAATAAGTTTATATAAAATAGTTTTTTTATCATTATCTAAAAAAATAATAATTTGATTTACACTAGAAAGTTTGAAATAAATCTGATCAAAATCAATCATCTAATTGTCTGGTCCTACTAACCTAAAATTTTATGAAATTTGGTTAAAATATATCAATAATGTAGACGAATACGGTCAAAAAATTAGGCCAATCAATTTTGAATCGCAAGACATCACAAGCGGTGCGAGTATGCTCGGGCGAATTCTCACTTGGATTATGAACTTTGTAAATATATTTTTTATTTTAAATAAAGATTAAGTTAAAAAAATAATTTTAGTATATTATATTTTCATATATTTACAAATTTTTTGTAATGATTCTTTATTTAAATGTATATTTAATTAATATTTTAATTTATATATTATAATTTTTAAAATATTTTATTTTTCGGCATTTTTTTATATAAGATTGGTTAAGGTTTCCTGGCCCACTGGCCTCATGGCCAAGATAGATGGGGAGGAGTCACCCAATGGACGACCGCTATGGTCGACAGAGCCCACTATAATATACAACAAGACCTCCTTTCCAGAGGAGAGGTCTTTCCGTAGGAGAGGTCCTTCCAGAGACACCAAGAGAGAGCCTTTCGCACTCAAAGCTTCCAAATAGCATTCTCTCCACGCCTAACTCTCAAAAAAAAAAAAAAGACGCAGTAAGAAGGCCCTGCAGAGCATAGTGGCCTCTTCAGAGATAAACACAAACGAGCATGCATGGACAACCCTCACAACCGCATTCAGAAATCTCCAAACCCATGTAGTGAAGCTCTTTACGTGCCCCGACTAATGCTTCCTCCCATTCAAGCTATGGAGTGCCACTCAAAACATCCTGCCTCGCTCACCAGATTCAAGACCTCACTACTTAGGCCGTCGGGAACCACGCATCTCGGCCAACGCTTAAGGGTCCAACGCCCCTCATCAACGAAAGCCTCCCGAGAGATCCTACCGCGGTCACCACCTGATGTTTCGAGCGGAAAACCTCCTCGAACGGGAGTGAAAAACCACTAGGCTCGGGCTCAGAAGAGCTTCACTATATGGGTCTGGAGATTTTACAGAGTACACAGGGAGGGTTATTCCCTTCCCCTATCTCCTCGCTTTCGGTGGTTTATCTCCTGGATAGTTTCTGGCGTTCTCCTCGGGGAGCCTTCTACACGCCTTTGGGAGTTAAAGGAGGCGGGAATGTCATCGGAAGCTTCTGAAATCAAAGGCTCTTCTCGCGTGTCTCCTCGAAGGACCTCTCCTTCCTGGAAAGACCTCTCTCTCGGAAAGGAGGTCTCACAGATATTTATATCGGGAAGTCTGACCGTTGGGGAGTGCACACGGGTCGTCCATCCGCTGGTTGAGGAGTCGGGTCCACCAGCCTCCTTTAATGCAAATGAGATGTGGAAACTGACATGCGTACGGCACTTGCAAGCCTTTCAGCTGGCTGGGCATGTGTGAACTTGAGCACTGCCTGATTACCAGCATGCTCGCTGGATGCAGCCGAATGGCAGAAGCCGCAGTTCTCGAAACCGGCCGAAATAAGCCGGGGCTGGCATTCTGCCATGGACGGGCGGTTCTCGACGCATTGCAGTCCTCTGCAAGCTCGCGGTCTTGGAGGAGAGTAATCAGCCCTCGAAGGCCCCTTCCTGGTAAAGTCCAAAGATTCTTCTTGGCTTCGCCGCTGCGGTAAGAAACCTCTCGTTTCCTACTGGCTTCTGCCTCCCGCCATCTCGACCGTCATGGATGTTCTCGGGGTTTCTTTATTCGGGCCGCGTCACGGTCCTTTATATTTGGCCCAACATAGCCCCCTCAAGTGCCAAAGGACCCGAGGTTCTCGGTCGCTCAGAATGAAGTCGCGCTCATTGAGATGCCGGGCCGTCCGAGAGCGTGGTTCATACAGAAGTTCAGGTCGACTTCTGACGGTGGTCGTCCTCTGACTCGGGCCGTCATTTCACTTTCCATTGAGCATTAAATGCCGTATCCCACTGATGTGACGCGGCGACGCGTCTTTGAAAGAACGACCGCTGCACTCGGGCGAATGGCCCGTTGGACGCGTGGCAAGGGTAATGAGTACATTTTTCCGTACTTGTGGTTTATTTAACCTTCGTCAGCTTTGGTCTTTCTGCCTTCGCGCTCGTTTTCCGTTTCCTTCTTTGTTCAAGCTTCGCTTTTACTCCTTCTTTCTTCGCTTCATGGCCCCCGGAGGTTAGAAACATCATGGCCCAGGCGACGCCGACAAGCGCAGGAGATCCTGACTCCTGCACTGCATTCCCGAGTCCATGGGTATGGTGATCCTGCAGCCGCATGATAGAGCGCCGTATCCTCCTGATGGCTTCATTATCAGTACGAGGCCCACCTTAAAGGTGGGCTACGGTTTTCCATTCCGTCGGACCTCTATGACATCACGAGGCGTCGCGTGCCTCTCGGGCCGTGGTTCAATTGAATGCGATGAGGTATCCTGGGTGTCCTTGGTGTCTTCTTCCGATGTCATGAGAAGACCTTGACCCTCTTACGTCAAGGTGTTGTTTCGCTACGTTAACCCTGACTGGACTGCACGACTCCCCGCTGAATTCTCTTCGCTATGCTATGGTAATCCGACTCCACGATAGGGTGGAAGGACAAGTTCTTCTTCCTGCTGCCATTTAGCACTCGGCCATTCCAATACGTGAGAATGTGGGGCCGCCAGTCAAGCCCGACTCTCCAGGAGGGGAGCTAAGGAAGAGAAGGCGCGCACTACTCGTGCTGGGCTAACTGCGGGTCTTTCCACCGAACAAGCGCAATATCCGGGCCGGGCGCCGACAAGCCTGTGAAGCCAAGCGGGAACCGCGGACGAGGTTCTACCAGCTTCCTTCGAGAACTGGGGGCCTGAAGCACAGCGTTCTCGAGTAATGACGAGGATTTTGATATCGAGGACATGAGCGATGATGACATGGCTGCTCCTCTGCCTCTACAAGGTCGTGGAGTCGTTTCTTTTCCGGGTCTTCGAGACTGGGGGTCTCGCTTTCACTTCCACTGCCAATATCCTGGCGGGTCAAGGAGTCATTGATGAAATGTAAAGCTTCCGAGTCTCACTTGTGGCGATGATGACTTACACGACGTTCTGACAAGAGGATGAGGACTGAGCCTCTTCGGGGCTCCTGGACCGTAGCTTCGCCTTTCATCGCCACCGCACTGGCTCGTTACACCCGCAGAGGTTCTCCCCTCGTGGTGCGGTCTCGGACATTCAGCCTCAAGACGACTCTGCTCTCGACGCTCCCGCCACTTTCGCTCGGGTGACGCCTGGGCAGATTGATCATCCTCACGAGGACATAGGAGGCGGAGTGCCACAAGGGATTCCGAGAGGGGAGGTCTACCAAATGATCCGGAGATGGTGGAGGTCGGGATTTGGAGGCCGACGAGCCCGCGCCTCCCCGGCCCCGAGCGTCTCGCATCAAGGAGGCCGATGTTGCCTCGAGGCCTTTAGGAGGTGCTGCTATTGAGGCGGATCTTCAAGTGGCCTTGTTTATCATGAGTCTCGCGATCACACATACTACGTGGCTTAGGGAAGAGGCCCGGGCAGGATCCGAGTCCCAAGTGAGTACACCTGGGACGACTGGGTTTCGAGGCAATTTATCATCTTCCTCTCCTTCTTCTTGTCTTCCTTTATTCATGCCTTAATGAATTTTTCTCGTACAGCCTCCGTAGTTTGATAGCCTACTTCTCAACGGCTAGTGGGAGAATCGTTTGGTCCCGCCCGGAAGTGAGAGCCCGAATGCCGCCGTGAAGTCGCTGCACGGCAGAGGCGAGTCGGCCGAGCAAAGGAGAAGATTGCTTCTCTTGAGGCTACCAACAAAGATCTGCGGCTTAGACGGAGCCTTCTTCGAGGCGGATTCTCTCCTGGAGAGGTTGAGGGCGTCCGTGCAGTTAGGAGATAGCCCCTGTCTTTGGGCCAGCGAGTCGGGACGGTGTTCGCATGTCTGTAGTGGCGCAGTTGTCCGTCTGCCGGTTTCCCGTGGCCCGTCCTTGATCCCGGAGATATTGGTGCCTTGGCGTGGAGGACTTGTACGGCGTTGATGGCAGTCTTTCGCAGCCCTCCTCGAGGCGGGGCCTAGTAGTGAACCTCTTACGCCCTAGGAGGCAATTCCGGTCGTGAGGCAGGATCTTCGGGAGCTCGCGGGGCTCGGGGAGGGAAGGGCCGGCGGCCTTCCTTGACATCACTGCGCCCTTGTACTTCCTTTGTTTTCTTTAGTTCCGTCATACTTGTCTGAAACTCTTTTTTGTGAATAAGACTTAGTCCTTTGCGCTTAGCTTTGGGTGTTCCTTTTGTGTCTCATTTGCACGTGTGGTCCTCTTTTTTTTTTTTTTTTTTAGTCCGCGCCTATGATGGCCTTGCCCCTCGCGACGGCGTGGCCAGGGGCCCTTCCTGCTGCGGGGCCTTGGTCTTGACGGTGGGCTATCCTTGTTGCCCGGCCCTTTCAGTTCCACAGGCTTCTTGCGATCCTCGGTGTCGTGGCGCGGCTGCCATGGCTGGCAGGTATTCCCCGCTGGTCGCCTCTCCCTCCCGGGTTTTTGGCCTTGTAGGCCATCTTAGGAACCTTTCGTCCCGATGCACTTTCGGGATGTTGGTAGCCAGGTCGGTGAGCCAATGGGCCGAGTGCTTTTTTTCTTCCCCCGAGGCCATCAGCTCGGGTGCGTCGTGCCGGACGGCCGTTGGAGTCGAGTAGGCGCTCGCCCGCCACCTTCCTTCCCTGTCCTCGGGGCGGGGGTCTGTCTTTGCCGGGTGAGTTGCTTCAGACCTTGGGGCTGAGCAGTCTTCGAGCCTTTTGAGCCCCATTCTTGAAGGGGCCGGACTCATGGATTTCTTTTTGTTGAGAGTAGTCCTCGACTACTTTGGAAACCAGCCGTGTTGCATTTTGGCCTTGTGGCGCGGCTTTGAGCGTGGGCTCCTGGGAGTGTCCGCTTTGCACTTACCATGGAGTGCGGGCCCGGCCTGTGGCTGTCCCACATACTGCGCCGGTTACGCGCTGGTTCGGGAGCCAGCGCTCGTTACCGCCGCCGTAGGAAGGCACTCGTAAATGGCAGTCTTCTCCTCGGGCGGGCCATGCGCCTTACCTTTCTTTGAACATCTTTGGGGCGTTTGCTTGTTGTTGGGGGATGGGAACGCTTAGTTTTGTTTCTTGGCTTTTATTCCCACGGACGGCGTCGATGTTGCGTTACAGTTCACGAACTGCTATGGAAGAGATGCGAGGGAGGAGAGGTCACCAGTAGGATGGCTTGCTATGTGGCAGATGCAAAGTGTTGACCACCCAGTAGGATCTCTCGGGAGGCTCGTTGATGAGGGCGTTGGACCCTCGGCGTTGATCGGATGCGTGGTTCCCGGGCAACACAAGTGAGTGAGGTCTTGAATCACAGAGATGAGAAGCGAGGCGGATGTTTTGAGTGGAAAACCTCCTCTTGAATGGGGAGAAAAAACCCAGCGGGCTCAAAGGGCATTGTAAAGAGCTTCACTATATGGGTTGGAGATTTTACGAGTACGGTTGTGAAATTTATTCCTTTATCTCGTTTATGTTTATCTCCTAAAAAGCCTATGCTCTCTGGGAGCCTTCTTACACGTCTTTTGGGGAGTTAGGCGTGGAGAAGGGGAATGCTTGCTGGAAGCTTTGAGTCTGAAAGGCTCTCTCTTGCGTGTCTCTGGAAGGACCTCTCCTCTGGAAAGGAGGTCTTGCTGTATATTTATAGTGGAAGTCGGACCGTTGGGGAGTGGACACGTGTCGTCCATCCGGCGGTTGAGGAGTTGGTCCACTAGCCTCCTTTAATGCAGCTGAGATGTGGAAAGGGACATGCGTACGGCGCCGCTGCAGCCTTTCAGTGTGTCAGGTGTACAGGAATCGGATATACTGCCCGGTTGGCTAGGCATGCTCTGTTGATCACGGCGGCCCAGCGATGGTTGCGAGGCTTTCTTGGAAGCCGTCAGGCTCGACGATTGGCATTCCGGCCATGGACGAGGCGGTTCTCGGGCAGTGTGAGTCCTCTGCAAGCTCGCGGTCTTGGGAGGAGAGAACAGCCCCGTGAGGTCCTCTGGAAAGTACGAAAGATTCTTCTTGGCTTCTTGGCCGCTCGGGTGGTAAGAAACCTCCTGGGCTCTCGGCCATTGGAGGAGCTTCTCGCCACAGGCGTCGATCACACTCTCGTACGGATGTCTCTGAGCTTCTTTTATTTGGGCAGCGCTTTCATGGGCCTTTATATTTGAGACTGACATTGTCATTGCGTTGGTTCCCGCGGAGCGGCTATGGAAGAAGAGATGCGGGAGGAGGTCACTTGATCGGATGACTTTGTATGTGAAGCGGTCTGAGAGTGTTGACCGCAGTAGGATCTCTCGGGAGGCTCGTTGATGAGGGCGTTGGACCCTCGGCGTTGATCAATGCGTGGTTTCCTGACACAAAGTGAGTAGTCTTGGATCGAGATGAGGCCGAGGCCAGGATGTTTTAGTGGAGAAAACCCTCCTCTTGAATGGGAGAGAAAAAACCCCTTCAGGCTCGGGGCACGTAAAAGGCTTCACTATATGGGTTGGAGATTTCTGATCTGAGTTGTGAGGTTATTCCCCTTCCCTATCTCTCGTTTTGTGTTTATCTCTAAAAAGCCTATATACTGCAGGAGCCTTCTTACCGTCTTTTGGGGAGTTAGGCGTGGAGAAGGGAATGCTATTTGGAAGCTTTGAGTCAGAAAGGCTCTCTCAAATATGTCTGGAAGGACCTCTCTCTGGAAGGAGGTCTTCTTATATTTATAGTGGAGTCGGACCCCGTTGGGAGTGGACACGTGTCGTCCATCGTGGTTGAGGAGTTAGTCCACTAGCCTCCTTTAATGCATTTGAGATGTAGAGGAAAAGGGACATGCGTACGGCGCGGCTGCAGTATTCGATAATGTCGGGTGTACGGGAATCGGATCTCTGCCAGATTTGACTAGGCATGCTCTGTTGATGCGGCCAGCGGTAGTTACGAGGCTTTTCTTGAAGCCTTGGTCGAAATAGACCGAGTTAGCATTCCGGCCATGGACGGGCGGTTCTCGGGCAGTGTGGAGTCCTCTGGCTTCCAGCGGTCTTGGGAAAACAGTCACGTGATCCCTGGAAAGTCTGAAAGATTCTTTAGCTTCTTGGCGCTCGGGTAGTAAGAAACCTCCTGGGCTCTCGGCGTTTGGGCTTTCGCACAGGCCATCCCCATTCTGCTCATCTGCGGATGTCTGCGAGCTTCTTTTATTTGGGCCGCGCTTTCATGGGCCTTTATCTTTAGGGCCAAACATTAATGTTAGCACGTTACGGTTCCCGCGAGGCGGCTATGGAAGAGATACGGGAGGGAGAGGGTCACCCGATCGGATGACACTGCTATAGTAAACCAGATCTGGTGTTGACGCTGATAGGATCTCGGGAGGCTCGTTGATGAGGCGTTGGACCCTCGGCGTTGATCGGATGCGTGGTTCCCGGGCAACACAAGTGAGTGAGGTCTTTGAGATACGAGATGGTAGCTGAGGCCAGGATGTTTTGAGTGGAAAACCTCCTCTTGAATGGGAGGAAAAAAACTTTGGGCTCGGGGCTGTAAAGAGCTTCACTATATGGGTTGGAGATTTTCAGTGCGATTGTGAGGGTTATTCCCTTCCTATCTCTCGTTTTGTGTTTATCTCTAAAAGCCTATGCTCTCTGGGAGCCCTACGTCTTTTTTGGGGGAGTTCGTGGCAGGAGCCTTCTTACACGTCTTTTTGGGGAGTTAGGCGTGGAGAAGGAGGAATGCTCCCTGCGGAAAGGCTTTCTTCTTTATATTTATCTTGCGTGTCGTTGGGGAGTGAAGGTCCCATCCTCGGTTGAGAGGAGCCTCCTTTGTAGTGAGATTTAAAGGTGGAAGTCGGGCTGCAGCCTTTGTGGGAGTGGACACGTGTCGTCTCCATCCGTTTGTTGAGGCAGTTCTGTTGACTAGCCTCCTTTAATGCTTCTTGAGATGTCGAAATAAAGGGATTAGCATTCGTGCGGCTTGAGGCGGTTCTCAGGGTGTGAGTCAGGTTGCGAGGAATCGGGTCTTGGGAGAATTTGCAGTCCAGTGAGGCATGGCTCTGAAAGATTCTTCTTGGCTTCTTGGCCGCTCGGGTGGTAGAAACCTCTGGGCTCTCGGAAATAGGCTTCCGGTTGGCATTCCGGCTGCTGGACGGATGGCGGTTCTTTATTTTGGGCGCTTTGAGGCCTTTTACTGGCTACGCAGTCTTAGGAGGAAGGCCAGCTATGGAAGAGAGTCGGGGAGGGGAGGAGTCGTTATTCGGAAGATTCTTCTGACCACCAGTAGGATCTCGGGGTGGTCGTTGAAACCTCGTTGGCTCGGCGTTTGGGCGTGGTTCCCTGGGCCAGTGAGTGAGGTCTTTGGATCGAGATGAGGCGAGACCGGATGTTTTGGTGGAAAACCTCCTCTTTTATTTGAGGAAAAACACTTTGGGCTGGGCCTTTAGCTTCACTATGGGTTGGACATTAATGTTGTGATTGTGAGGTTCCCCTATCTCTCGTTTGTGTTTATCTCTGGAAGAGACCTTCTTACACGGAGGGGAGGGTCGCGCGTCGGATGACTTTGCTTTGGAAGCCGGAGGAAAGCTCTCTTGAAGTGTCTGGAAGGACCTCTCCCTCGGAAAGGGGAGTCTTCTGTTGATGTGGCGTTGGACCCTCGGGGTGGACACGTGTCGTCCATCGTGGTTGGTTCCCGGGCAGCCACTTGAATGCGGTGAGATGTTGGATACGAGATGCGGCGGAGACCGGATGCCTTTTTGAGTGGAAAACCTCCTCTTGAATGGGGAGAAAAACTTTCTGTTCGGGGCGGGGCTGTAAAGCTTTCTTAGAATATGGGTTGGAGCATTTCCTGATAGGCGGTTCTGCCATTTGGGTCCTCTTCAGCTCCGCGGTCTTCGTTTTGTGTTTATCTCTAAGTCGAAAATTCCTATGCTCTCGGGTGGTAAGCCTTCTTGGGCTCTCGATCTTTTGGGGAGTTAGGCCGTGGAGAATGGGAATGCTTCTTTGGCTTCTTTTATTTGAAAGGCTCTCTCTTGCGTGTCTTGGACCCGGGACCTCTCCTCTGGAAGTTTCCAGGAGGCCTTTATGGAAGTAGATTTATAGTGGAGGGAGGGTCACCCGTTGGATGAGTGGGCACGATGCAAAGTGTGTTGGCCCCAGTAGGATCTCTCGGGAGGCTCGTTGTTGAGGCGTTGGAGTCGGTCACGTGGTTCCTTTAATGCGACAAGTGAGTGAGATGTTGGAACGAGGGACATGCCAGGATGTTTTACGGAAAACCTCCTCTTGAATGGGGAGGAAAAACCTTTGAGCTCGGGTGTAAGAAGGCATTTATATGGGTTGGAGATTTTACGGATGCCGAGTTTGAGGTTATTCCAGTTTCCCTATTATCTCGTTTGTGTTTATCTCTAAGAAGCCATGCTCTGCAGGAGCCTTCTTACCGTCTTTTGGGGAGTTAAGAAGTGTGGAGAGGGGAATCTTCTTTGGAAGCTTTGGTACAGAAGGCTCTCTCTTGCGTGTCTCTGAAGGACCTCTCCTGCGGAAAGGTCTTGCTGGCGTATGTTTATAGTGGAAGTCGGACAGTTGGGGAGTGGACACGTGTCGTCCCTCGGCCCGGTTGAGGATTGGTCCACTAGCCTCCTTTAATGCAAGAGATCCTTGAAGGACATGAGGACAGGTCCCTTCCAGACACGCAAGAGAGAGCGGGTGTACGAATATCTCTTCCGTTATTAGGCATCTCTCTTCTCCACGCCTGGTTCCCCAAAAAGACGTGTAAGAAGGCTCTGCTGAATAGGCTTTTAGAGAGATAAACACAAAAACGAGAGAGGGAAGGAATCCCTCACAACCGTCTCCAGAAAATCTCCAACCCATATAGTGAAGCTCTTATGTGCCCCGAGCCCTGGTTTTTTCTCCCCATTCAAGAGGAGGTTTTCCACCAAAACATCCGGCCTCAGCTCTCATCTCGAGATCAAAGACTCACTCACTTGTGTCAGTCGGGAACCACGCATCCGACGAACGCCGAGGGTCCAACGCCTCATCAACGAGCCCTCCCGAGAGATCCGCTCGCGGTCAACACTCTCAGACTGGCCGGCCATAGCAAAGGTCATCCTCGGGTGACCCTCCTCCCCGCATCTCTCTCTTCCATAGCAGTCTGTGGAACTGCAACGCAACATTAATGTCGGGCCCTAACATAAAGGCCCATGAAAGCGCGGCCCAAATAAAAGAAGCTGCAGACATCCGTGATGAGCAGATCGATGGCCTGTGCGAGAAGCCCAATGGCCGAGCCCAGAGGTTTCTTACCACCCGAGCTTACCAAGAAGCCAAGAAGAATCTTTCAGATTTTCCAGAGGACTCACGGGATCAGGTTCTTCCTCCCAAGACCGCGAGCTTCGCAAAGAGGACTCATGTGCCTGCCCGAGAACCGCCCCGTCTACGGGCCGGGAATGCCAACTGCCTATTTCGACGGCTTCAAGAAAGTATGCACCACCGCTACGCGCATCACAGAGTATGCTCTAGTCAAATTCCAAGCAGATATCCGATTCCTCAGACACCGACACATCAAAGCCGCAGGCTGGCCACAGACGCATGTCCCTTTCCACATCTCACTCGCATTAAAGGAGGCTAGTGGACCAACTCTCAACCGCCGGATGGGACGACACGTGTCCACTCCCCAACGGTCCGACTTCCACTATAAATATACAAAGAAGACCTCCTTTCCGCAGGGAGAGGTCCTTCCAAGAGACACGCAAGAGAGAGCCTTTGCACTCAAAGCTTCCAAAGAAGCATTCCTCTCCACGCCTAAACTCCCCAAAGACGTGTAAGAAGGCTCCCAGAGAGCATAGGCTTCTTAGAGATAAACACAAAACGAGAGATAGGGATTTTAATAACTCCTCACAATCAGACTGTAAAATCTCCAACCCATATAGTGAAGTTTCTTTGTGCCCCGAGAGCCGATGGTTTTTCCTCCCCATTCAAGAGGAGATTTTCCACTAAAACATCCGGTCTCGATTCTCATCTCAGTATCAAGACTCACTCACTTGTGTTGCTCAAACCACGCAGATCCGACCGGTATTTGGTCCAACGCCCTCATCAACGAGCCTCCCCGAGAGATCCGGCCGGTCAACACCTTTGCATCTGTCACCATATAGGTCATCCGACTCGGTGACCCTCCCCTCCTGCATCTTCCATACAGCCCGATGAAGGAGAAACGCGGCAATGTAATTTTTAAAGAAATATAATTAAAAATAATAATATATCCATGTCCCGGCCCATACTGATTCAATTTAAATCATAAACAGGTATGGTTATACTTTTTAACTTATATAATTAGACCATATCTAATTCAACGCAAATTATTTATTATAAGTTTTTATATAAATCTAACTCATATTTAAATCAAACTCAATGATGATCAAGTCTAATTTGGGATTAGGACATATTAAAAAAAAATTAAATAGCTATTCCTAGATAAACGAGAATAAAAAAATTAAAGGGTGCTGATTTTTTATTTCTTATTTTAAAAAAATAATAATTTATTTTGGATTTATTATTCATATCATTAGAACAATCTTATATTTTATTAGAATTATGTCTAAAGTAAAATTTTTATTTCATTCTAATAAAAATTATATAAAGTTAGAATAATAAATATTACTTCTATTTAGTATTAGTTTTTTTTTTTAATTTTTAACAATGACTATTTCTACATCACAATAATAATTCCAACCAAAAAAAAAAAAAAAAGCTAGTCTTTGTGCGTAAATTATAGAGAGTAACATGGGTCATATTGTAAGCTTTAATGGAGTCATTTGGACAACTTGAAAAATCAAAATAAGAGATAATTTCTATTGCAAAGATCTGTATAGTCTAATTAATAACAATCAAATTAAAATTAAAGCCATACATAAAAGAAATTGGATAACACTCAATTGAACAGTTATTATTATAATATGATGTTAGGGTTTTCTATCATATATCAATTGAGACTTTAACCTACGAATTTGAAAAAATAAAATAAATTTTATCATCAATAAAAGCTTTTTGACCTCTGAAATTACTTAAACTTGAAGTACAAAAATCATAACTTTATTATTGAGCACATGAATGGGATAAATGATGTTATGAACCAACTCGTCGCTCTAAGTATATCATTTGGCAACGAATTGTAAGATTTATTGAGTTTGCAACTTGGCTCCTAATAAGAAAATCAACATTGCTCAAGTTGCTAGTCACTTGAATAATAGGAGCTAAGAAGTAAAAAAAAGAAGAAGAGAAAAAAGAAGAAAAGCTCTTTTCAATTTGAATTTTTTCTTAGACATAGAAGAGAGGAAAGAGCAAAAGAGCATCTTACCCCATATCAAAATTGTGATAGCACTATGGGAGATTTAGAATAACAAAAATATACTAAATGATAATAATTTTACATGAAATAGCATCTGAAAAATTTTTCTTAAAAATTCAAAATTCAAAATAGTAAGAAATGTAGTGAAAGTAAATAAGATGATGCTACTATTATGAATTATCTCATTTAATAAAAAAAACTTATCAAATAACTCTTTATATTATTAATATATGGTAAGACTGTTATAATAATGGTTAGAATTTATTTGAAAACTAATATTAGTTACAAGCTATTACTCAAAGATATGAAGCATGTTTCGACTATTTGTCCCAATCTAAATTCCACCACGAAATGAGATTATGAAGGCTACAACAACAACTTGGGTAATTAGGAAATAGAAATTGTTCAAAGTTTCTTTGGTAGTAACTCTAGGTAAAAGGGCTTCTTTACTTTACTTGATGAAAAGCAAAACTTGACTTGTTTATTGTAAATGCTCAAAAAATAACCCTTATACTAAATTATGCTATGAGAGATGTGACCATATGAGTAAAAAGGGGTTACATGTTTTAGCCAATAAAGAAATTCTGTATGGTTTGAAAGGTAAATATATTAAATATTGTATTCCTTGCCTGGTTAGTAAACAATATAGAGTTTCATTTCAAAGAAATTTGATCAAGAAAATGAGTACGTTTTAAATTTAAAATATTTAAACTAAAATCTCATAGTAATACAATATATTCTTTTAAAATTCATCGCTTTTATCGGCAATCTTTCAAAAAAAAAAGTATATGCTTATGCACTACGAGTAAAAAATCAAGTTTAAAGTATTTAAATATGTTTATATCGTGATTAAAAGAGAAACAAATAGAAAGTCAAATTACATTCTTCAGATAATAAAATAGAATATCTAAATTATATCCCTCTTTATGCATACCTATAAAGTGCAGATACAAGCCCCAATACTTAAAAATTAGGTGTACATATTTCTAACATATAGAAAACTGTTAAATTTTGATGGAATTTACTTATATAGTTATATCTACTATTTTATATGTAAAATTATGAAAATTTAATGATTCATAGTTATGGATTTATTAGAAGCTGGTGCGATGACAAGAATCATGAATATAATATTAATCAAAGTTGAGAACCAAATTTGGACAAAGACACTGCATAAAAAATTATTAGTAATAATATATTAAATTTAGCATTTGGATGTTGTGGATGATTCTTTAAGAAATGGTTAAGCATTTTACGTCCGCAATTTGTATATTACATGGAGAACTTCATATAAAAGTCATCATTTGAATATTTTTTTTCAACACAACTAAATACAAAATTAAATATCCTTTAAGCTTTTGATTTTCTCGCATGGTAAGCTTCACCATGAGATATTTTTTTAATTATTTATAAAATTTATGTATCTCATATAAATATTTATAATCTTAGAAAAGATAATTAGATAAATCGATCATAAACTTATCTAACTCGTAATAAAATCTCATTCACTTTTATTAATTTTCGTTCATCGTCCATTTACGCCTTAAAGTCCCATTTTTCTGACAATTTTCATGTGTAAATGGTCCGATTTTATCATAATATAAAAAATTATCAATAAATAATTAAAATTTCAAAACATATAGAAAACGATCAAATTAAATCAAACTGGGTCACTGAAAATGTGACATATAAGGCTGACTTTATTTAATTATTTTTTGCTTAAATGTCACATCCCCACAAACATTACCAATAAAAAATTGAACATGCTCAATCATTTATTTAATTTATTCTACCCAACATGTGATTTAATGCTGAATATGGACCGAGTTGAATCCAAGATCTTGCATTTGTAGAGATTTCTATGTCTATATCTTTGTATATTCATTTAAAGGGTACTTACCAAAAATATATATATATATATATATATTCATTTAAAGGGTGCTTATAATTTATATTTTCTCATAAATTTAAAAAAAAAATGGCCTAAAATTTGTTTAAATGCCCAAAAAATCTGCAGAATATCAATCATTTTTTTTCAATTTTATTTAAAAATGTCTACATTTATTATTGTTTTAAAAATAGCTATCTAAAAATATTAATAAACCAAACGGAATGTATACGTAAATTTATGTTGTATGGTAAAATAAGAATTCAAAAAAATATATTTTTATTTATTTTTATTTTTTTTCAATTTTTCCATAATTAAATTTGTAATTTTCTTAGTATTGATTTTATTTTACATAAAACGAATCAAAATGTGGTGTAAAACATTCAAAATTAATATTTATTTTCAAATTTATAATTTTAAATTTTTTTGACGTCATCAATTTAACCTATTTTATATAAAATAAAATAAATATTCAAATAAAATTTTATAAAATAAAAAATAGAAATCGAATATTTCTCACGGCGTTGGATCGGATAAGCGGATAAGCACGTCGGTCTGAACTGGCTCTGTCAGGAAAGAGTGCTTATCAGTGGGTCCCATCCACATCAGCAACACGTTCCTGCACAGGACAACACGTGTCGCATCACCGACAGCTAATTGATTACGACGGCACCCGTCCCAGATTCTCTTCCGGCCGTCGGAGAATTGTCACCGGCCACACATTTTCATCCGGTATCAGTTGCATTATTAGTGGAATAGATTTAAATTTTTTAATTATAATTATTTTATATTAATTAAATAGTTATATTATTTTAAAAAAATTAATTATATTTTTGAAAAAATATTTTTAATTATTTAATATTTATTAAATAATTAAATTCATAATTAGCCTACCTTTTTAAGGTTGCCTTCGGTATAAATTTCAAACATTATTAGAATATCATTATTTTTAAATTTATATAAAATTAATAAATTAATTTAAAAATAATATATCAAAATCAAATAACTAAAACGTTTTAAAGATAGACTATATATATTATTTTTTAAATAGAAAATGTTATTTCCACCTTTGTCGAGACTCTTATGCCATTTTTTGGTTTATATAATGATGAATTGTGCAATTTCTTAATATGAGAAAATATATCTATTTTTATATATTAAAGTATTTATCATTTATTATGGTCTAATATTTTTATAAAAATTAAAATATTTTAAAAAGTTAAAATAATTTTTTTATTTAATTAAATTATTTAAACTTTATTTAATTTTTGTTCAAATTTGGTGATGTCCATCTAAGTCAATATTTTCCCCTTTCGTCGGAAAGAAAAATCGACAATAATTGAGGGGAGGGCGTTTTCGTAAATTCGGGTAGCCGGAGAAACCCTCCACTTGGGATAATGAAACTTCTCAGGGGTAAATCCGTCCAATTTGATTATTTTAAAGTTGATTATTTGCCCTCAATTAAAGCCCATCCGTATTCATTTATTGAGATTATATGTTTCACTCATTTTCAAATATCTTTTAGACAAAAATTGAACTTATGTCCCTTATTTTATAAGTTTGGATCTAGTTATGATTATACATATAGTAAATAAATTTAAATATATAATAATAAGAGTCAAATTATAACATTTTATACTGATTTTACTACTGCATAATTAATATAGATTATATATATATTATTTCTTTAATAACTTATATTCAATGGACATTGATCGTATTAAATAATTTCACTAACAAAACTAAATAATTGAAGGGGGTAGCTCTTTGAATACCAGGGTGGGGGCAACTTGTTTTAGAGATGTTTGTTCAAAATGAGACAATGTGGTCACTTATTTAAAGTATAAGTTTAAATTAGTCGGTTAGCAATGAAAAGAAGACAGATTGGTGGTGTCTTATAGATAACCTTATATTTTTTTTCATCATGTTACTTTGAGCTATAGCCTTTCAATTGATGTCAGTACTAAATCTGTTATTTACGATAATAGTTAAAAATAATATTTATATAACCCATGTGGTTGGGGGAATTTCTGTTACGACATGGCTTGAATATGATCCTAACCCAAAATTTTCAAACTCTACTATCTGAGTATTTGATATCATGAGAGATTTTTTTTTATTAAAATAATTTAAAAAATCTACCAAATTAATCTTTATAAAGTTAATTGGGTCCTTCTTGTTTGGGGTTCTAATTATCACCCATCTCATACTTTTATCATTTGGTTGACTATCAGAGATTATTTAGACATTATAGTTTTACTGAAATTTTTTCATATATTTTTTAAAATGTATTTTTTGTAAGAATATGACTTAATATGTTAATCACTTACTATTTAAATACAAATTTACCAAACATGCCTGAGATATTATTCGAAATAGAATTCGATACTAATATCTATAAAAAAACTGGAACATATCTATTGATTAAGTGGTAAAATAGAATTGCTAGAATGAGAACAATCAGATGGTTAAATTTGCTCTCGTTATTATCATTTATTTAATATAAAAAGAATGAAAAAATTACCTTTTTAAAAATGATGATCTAGACATTGATAATGTAACTATTTTTCTTATTTGAGATTATTTTGTGGTGAAATACTATTAAAATAGAAATGAGTTTCGTAAAGACACGTAGAGTTTTCTAATGCATAGATCTTGTTTTATTTAATTCACTTATTTACGTATTTTTGGTGTCCTTAAGAGGCATTTTATTTTTTTTATTTATGTAATTGAAAAGTTGTATTATAATGGGTGTTTGTTAGGTTGGGTTTATGAATTAGTCATGTCCTATTATTATTTGAGACTTCTGTATACTTAATAATTTTAATCATTAATAAGTTTTTACAAAAAAGAGATGCTTCCTCCTTTAACATGCATGAAATAGTTATACTATATTTTTATCATTAGGATAAATTTAAAAATATATTATATAATCACAAATTTAATTCTTATTAAAAATATATGAATTCATTTAAAATATAACAAAGAGTAAAATCTTTATATTATTAAGAAAAAAAAAGAGTAGAACATTAAAATATCATATATGAACTATGAAACTAACTCAAATTATCAATGTGGATATTGCTTAGCAAAGGGAGGCTACTCTTTACCTTTGAAATGAAGCTCCTTCACCTTATTCTACTATGATTTATTATAAATTTAGGGGTTATAAATTTTTATTTTTTAATTTTATTTTTTTAATATTGTGTTTGAATTTTTGAATTCATACCTAACAACCTGAGCAATAAAATATAATACCAACACCTTATGAGTTAGGTGTAGCCTCCTCGCTCAAGCTTAGCTAGGCACGAGTGCTAATGTTGCCTGCGTCATTTTCATATTTTGCCCGTTCAATAATTACAAAAGAACATCCACGTGCCCAGTCACATGGATGAATAGCACAATGCATTTATTGTATATGCAACTAAATACAATAATACAAAATATCTGATGCGACTTTAAATAATATAATATTTATTTTTTAAATTATTTTTATAAAACTTATTTATATAAATTAATAAATAAAATATTATATTTTAAAATATTTTACTAATAATTAAAGAAAATTTTTATAATAGGTGAATTGTCTTATAATGCGAGTCTCATATTAAAAAGTTTGAGGTAAAATCTTCAGTTTATAAGTTAGGGGGTTCTCCCTTCTACTAGATCGGTCTTTTTGGATGGACTCTCCTCATAATGACATGGTCGCGTCAATGAAGATTTTTATTGAGATTAGTTTCTACTGAGAGAAGGCTGTGGAGGGTTTTGTGGAAGAAAGGGTTACCTGCAGAGGACCGATCCGCTTGTCGGTGTCGGGATGGAGTAAAATATCGCAGAGTGAAAGCCGCAGAGTGAAGTGTTGTAGAGTGCGTGCTGTGAGATCGCGCACATTGAAGGAGGAAGAATGATCAGCCTCATCATTGAAAGGCGCAAAACCTTCAACATAAGTTGGGCACTCTCTCTCCTATTATACCAATCTTTTAGGATGAAAATTTCTCACTTGAAGCATTTTGTCGCGCACCACCAGCTAATGAAGTCGTGAATAACATTAAAAATCAACTCGTCATATTCCCATTGTATCTGTCTGTGTTTTCATTAGGCTAAGTACATTTATTTATGATAATTATTTTACTTGTTTATAACGCGTGTAACTCGTGACTAAGTATTGTTTTATGATGGCTTGGACCCCACGTGATATAATTATTTATTGAATTATTTCTAAGTCTTGAGGTGGCGCTGGTCCAAAAAGTCCGCTTATCGTTTGATTTTGTGGTTGAAATTGAGTGGCATCGAGCAATCTGAATGGACGAATTGAACCTACCATCATCAATGTGGACTTCATTTTATTTGTTAGGTTAAAACTTAACTGATATTTGTTAATATTAAAAATATTTAAAAATAAAAAAATAATATTTTAATATTTTTGTTTAAAAAAATTAAATATGTATATTATTTGTATATATTTAATATTAATTATTAATTAGTAAATAATTAAACGATTTAGGACTACGTGACAAATATTGTGTGTTATCGCCTGGGCTAATATACTAAATTAATATAGTTGGTGGTTGTTGGTGCGTTTGTATACCCCCATAGTATAAAAATACTCTTTAACTATTCATTTTAATAAAAAGACAAAATATCCAATTACTCATATAGTTAAAAAAACAACAAAAATTACTTTTATATATCTCATAATTTTTTTAAATAAATGTTAAACTTAGCCCGTTAGATCTCAATCCTACGGTTGTGCTGGGGCTCCTGATTCCCTATAAATGGGCTTGATATGTGATAACTTGAGTCACCTATTGGGAGGAGAGGGGCATAAGCTACAACCTCTTATCCTACCTCCGTTGTCCTTCTTCCTCAGTACTCTGCTTCTTGCTCCTCTACCTCAAACGGATCTACTTCCTCCCCATCTATCTATCATACAATCTTCATCGTACGCTTTCTCGGAAGCCTTACGTTCGTCTTCTTCTTTCTCTCGTTCCGTTTTTTCAGATGGAAAATCCTCTGCGCATTACATCGCTGAATCACATCTCCATTGTCTGTCGGTCGGTCGAGAAATCCCTCGATTTCTACCAAAATCTCCTCGGGTTTATCCCGATTCGGAGGCCGAGGTCCTTCGATTTCGACGGTGCCTGGTAAGCTAGCTTCGTCAATCGATATGCCTATTCATCTCTCTCTCTCTCTCTCTCTGTATACTTACAGAAGAAAAAGATGAGTATATTCTAAGCATTTTGATCGATTCTTGCGTCGATTTTCTACGATCTGAATGTGTATTTTGATTACGCCGTAGGTTATTCAACCATGGGATGGGCATACACTTGCTGCAGTCTGAAGATCCAGGCAGCATGCCTCCTATCAGCGAGATTAATCCAAAGGACAACCACATTTCCTTCCAAGTCTCTCTCTTTCTCTCTCTACCTCTCTTTCTCTCAGATATCTAACACTTTGGTGACAGAAAATATTAGTGAATTAACCAAACTTATATGATATAGTTATTTTTATTTTTATATTTTAAGTATTTTTATATGATGGGAATAAGTATTTTTATAAGGTTATTTATTTTATATTTCAAGTAATTTTTATTTTTTTAAGAATAATAATTCTTAACCTATATATTAATTAAATGTTAGAGTTGTTATTTTAATGAGTACAGAACCCAGATAAAATTTTAATTTTATTTTATCAAATATAATATTAATGATTTTTTTTTATTTGCTAAAATAAATTTTACTTGGCTGGGTATTCGAAATTATCTCAATAGTTTTGCCCATGTTGAAATTATATTGTTTATCATATTTAAAATTATTGGATTTTTAAATGACATCCCCATTGTTAGGTTAGATATGAGTCATGTCAACATTCTATTTTTAATTAAATAATTATAATTTAATTATTAATTTTAATTAATTTTTTATTTAAAAATAATTTAATTATATTTATTTATTTAAAATAAAGATTTTAAACTAAAAAAATAAATTTCATCTATTTAAAAAATAAAATTTCCACCGATTTGAGCTGGCATTGATAGGACAACTTCATTGGCCCTTGCTTTTATATAAAACACCAATCATGTCTCCACGGTAGCCAGAACTAGCCAGCTGGATGCTACCATCCGGTCTTTAATTATTAGATTATTTATTATTTGATAATTAATATTTAATATTTTAAAATAATATTATATATAATTATTATTTATTTATTTTTTAAAAATATTATATTATTTAAATATCAATATAATAAAAATAATATCAAAAAATATATTTAATATTAATTTCAACTGATGAAAAAAAAGAAAAAAAATCAAAAGGGTTACAGCGCTCGGGTTGTGTTTAGATTTTTTATAATATATATATATATATATATATATATATATATATATATATATAGAATTTTCACCATTTATTTTAATTTTAAAACATTTAAAAATTATTTTTATAATTTTTAAAATTTTACTTATATAATAATATTTTTTAAAATATGTGATCATAAAATTATTATTATATAAGTTTATAAAATATGAATGTAAATATATATACTTAATAAATAATAAAAAATTGATTTAATTTATAACTATATTTATTTATTTATTATAAGTTAGTATCTTATAAAATATTTAAAAAATAAATAAAATAAAAATATAAGACTTAAAAAAAGTGGCATTAATCCCCTGCTTTTAAATTAAATCCAACGGCAGATAAATCGCGGCATAGCCCCCTCAGACTATTCTCAGAGGGACCCTTGAGAAAGGAAGAAGGAAGGTTTCTCACTTTCTTAACAATTTCGTTTAAAAATTTAATCATTAATTTAAATCGTATATAATGGGATATTTTTTAAATTTTTTTTTCTGAGATGATTATTTCGATATATTAACCTATCATAAAAAATAAAAATAAATAAAAAATTATTTTTATATTATTTAAATTTAAAAGTCCAAAATTAATTTATGATTATTAAATATAAATTTATAAATTACTTAGCTTATTCTATTTTTTAATTTGGGATGTTTATGGACCTGACTAAATCGACCTTTTGTGGACACTTGTGGCGGGGATGCAGTGTGAGAGCATGGCAAACGTGGAGAAGAGGCTCAAGGAGATCAACATCGAATACGTGAAGGGCCGAGTAGAGGAAGGCGGAATAGCTGTTGACCAGATCTTCTTCCACGATCCCGACGGCTTGATGATCGAGATATGCGACTGCGACAATCTTCCAATGGTTACGCTCGGAGGCGAGTACGTCGGATCGTGCTCCCGGACCAACTGCAACGTTCAGATTCAGCCGCAGATTCAACAAGCCGCTATGATGAACTGCCAGCGATCGGTGGCATCTCGGCCGTCCATGCCTTCTATGGATTATCTGTTGTTCCTCGGTGCGTAATTTCTCTGAAACCATTCAGATTTCAGTTCGCCGTCGTTCTTCGATGTTCACCGTTTCCGCAGAGAAGAAGTTTGTTATCAGATATTTGATCTTATGCATGATTTGCTCTTCAGACTCGAGACATTATCGCGTTACTTGTTTCTCTTGTAGCTTGATCTTTCAATTGTTTGTCATTCCCTTCTTGCCCTAATTCTTGCTTGGATATTCCATGGTGGAATGCATTGTGTGCAGTTGTGTATTGATTTTGTTTGCACTCGTGGCCTAAGTGGCGAGAGAGAGAGAGAGAGAGAGAAATTTTTGTTGGATCCTTCTGGGATGCTTGAGGGTTAGAATATTCCGGTCTCCTTCCCCGTAGGGATAAAGAAGTATTATAGAATTAAAGTCGGTGTAACTGTGTCGGTTGCTCTGACAAATCTACTAAGCTATCTCAGCAATTGTGTATGGGCGCATACGATAATCGCTGTCTTTTTAGAAATATTGTAGAGTTATACTTATCGTTTTAGAGTGACATACCGTATGAGTGAATATTTATGGGACTGTCAGGATAATTGTCGTGACCATATTATGGTAGATTCTATCTGCTTGCTTGTGATGTACTATCAAAATTGTTGGCGGCTATGCAGAAGGGACAACTGCGGGCACGACACTACGCGCAACTCTAATTGTCCGGTCTCTACTGAAAAGTTCCTGGTTAACCTGCCTGGGTTAACCGCACCATTTTCTAGGCCTTTGACTCAATAGTCCGTGTTATGGGCCACCATCCTCTAGGCTTTTCTCCTTTGGGTGAGCTGAATTGGCTATTGCCGCTCTTCCTAGGCCTTGGCCTTAAGAAAATGTCTGCTAGGCTACAGCCACTCCTGCAAGTTGTGATTTGGGTCAATCCACGTTCTGCCAAACCCATCAATTTCCTTACAAAATATTATATCCATTCATTCTTTTTTTCACTGGAAAAAGATGGGATATTTTATGAAAGAATTGTTGAACCTATAAAAGGTAAAATAGGGGATATATTATGTTATAAAATTATTTTCGAACCTTCACGTAATGGCTTCATTTCTCAACAGATACTATGTGAAATAGTATTGCTGCTCATCATTGTAGCTAGGTCAAGGAAGATATGTATCTCGAATATTAATTAATCGAATTAGGCCACATGTTATAAAGTTGCCTTGCTTCATATGGAAAGTGCCCTACGAGAAGTACAAGTGCAAGCATCACATGTAGTAATTGAAGGATCATGAATAAATTTGTCATGAAAAATTAAAAAGAAAAACATATCTTCTTTCTCTCTCTCTCTCTCTCTCTCTCTCTCTCTCTCTTTTTTTCCTCTAAAAGGAAAAAAGCAAGAAAGATTTGTACTACATAAATATCCATTGGTTATTATAAAAAAATTTAATAATACAGTATCATATTAATTTATTTTGGATGTATCTTGAGGATTTGAATTAATATGTAAATTAGGAAGTTGTTTTGTCATTTTTGAATATTCGAACAATAATGGGTCTGATGTTTATAATTTTGAATTTAAATCCTACGCACCACAACAAAATAAATTAGAAATAATATGTATATGAAACTCATTACACGATATATTATTCGACATTTAAGTTAGTATTTTTTATTCGGATGTAAAAGATATAAGAAAATAAATATAAAAATTTAGAGATAATGGAGATGAATGTTTGTATGGAGGGCGATACTCCTATTTGTACACTTGTCTGGTTAATTAATTTTCATATTTGTAAACACTCATTATGTAACACCCTGATAGTTTGACTCGTGTTTTATAGTAATAGAATTAATATAGTAATAAATAATTTAAAATATTGATATTAAAAAATATTATAAATAATATTGAGTATGAAATAATTAATAATAAATAATAAAAATAATAAATAGGAGTAAAATATATACTAATAAATATTAATAATAATTAAAAATAAATAATAATTATAATAAGTATTATAATATAATAATTATGAATATAATAATAAATAGAATAAAATAATAATAGTTATTAAATAATTAATAATAAATTATAATAATAATAATAATAATAATAATAATAATAATAATAATAATAATAATAATAATAATAATAATAATAATAAGAAAAATGAAAAAGAAGGAGAAAGGAAAGAAAGGAAGAAAAGGAGGAGAAGAAGGAAGGAGGAAGAAGAAGAGAGAAAAAAGGAACGGCGCGTGAGAGTTGTTGTAAGGAGGAAGGAAAGAGTTGATGATTTTCCGTACGTTATTTAAGGAGAGGTTGGAGAAGGTAGTCGGGAGAGGAAACCCTAGCCATGCAAGCCGTCGCATTTGTTTTTTGCCGTTGCCACTGCTACTTGCTATCGTCGACCAATGTTGGAAGAAGAGTCGCTGTCGCCGTGATTATCGTCACCGCCGTTTGCCGTTGCTATTGTGCCGAAGCCGAAAACGAAGATGAAGACGAAGTAGAAATTGAAGCCAAAGCCAAGCCGCTAACAACCCTAGCCGGGTTTGCAGTAATTAGGCAAGTGAACCCCTCTATTGTCATTTCTACTCAATTTGCGAGTGAATCCTTCCACTGTCGTTCTTCTTGAAATTTCAAGTGAAATCCTCATAATGTTTCCTTCCTTACTCGGTAATTTCTTAGATTGTTGTGGTGCTCTGTTTTAGCTTAAAGAATTTGTGGGTGAAGGAATTGTAAATTTGGGATTAAATTGTGGATGTATTGTTGTGTGTGGTTGTGTGAGTAGATGGTGATTCGATCGATCTGTGTGTGTGGGTGTATTGTTGTGTGTGGTTGTGTGAGTAGATGCTGATTCGATCGATCTGTGTGTGTGTGTGTGTTCTGTGTGGGTAGATGCATTAACAGTGAAGGTGTCTCTGTTGATGCTGTGGGCATGAGAGGGTGTAGAAGCAGCAAAGTTGCTGTGTGTGTTGTGTGTTTGGGTATGGAAAAACAGTTAGGTACTGCTGTCTGTGTGTGTTGTGTGCAGGTGTGCTGGTGTGGGTGTGCATGGCTGGAGTAGCCTTGTGTGTGTAAGCGCGTGGGTGTGGAGAAGCAGGCAGACTGCTGCGTGCCGTGTGTGTGCGCGTTGGTGTGTGTGGTGTGGGCAGTAGGTGTAGATGGGTGTGTGAGTGTATATATGTATATATATTCGAATGTTGTGTGTGTATATAAGTATATATATATATCAGTTGGAATATGTGGGTGAGGATATGTCTATGAGCATATGTGCTAGTAGAATAGATGTAAATTATTATAAATGGATTGTGTATGGAAGAATCCGGTAACGTGACTATGAATATTTAATTTTAGCAGATGGGTAGGTTGTTGATAATAATGATAATAAAATATTGTGTTGGAATTAGTTAATTTATATGTTGGCCTTACTTGTAGATATCGCACCGGAACGAAATGGAAGAATAGTAAAGTGGTTGAGTTAAGCATATAAATTATATCTCGGTCTATGTTCATTCTTTGTTCGTTTCGTGATGAATTCCTTTGTGTTAGATTTGATGGAGTAGTATGGCCTGTGTCAGCATCAAACGACGTTCCTATCATTGATATTGCAAAGCCTTCTTTGCATTATACTCGGTTGTGTGAGTATTTAAATTATTGGCTTCCTACGGTTAAGGTTGAGGAGAGTGTATGAAAATATTAATATATCTGATTGAATGGGAGGTTAGAATACTTTAATGTGGTTTACACTTATCCAATACTAATTTTCGTATCATGGTGATAATGAGGTACATTGTTTATTGTGGATGGATGTTTATAACAATGTGACAATCGTAGGAGATGATATCAGGGATATCATTTGGCGAGAGTATCACGGATGGTATCGGCATGTTATGAGTACAGTCTCTGGGAGGACTGTAGGGGTAGTTGGATACCATAGATAACCTCGTTGCACTTACCCAATCGTTGGGGGCGTAAATGCGCAGCCTTTGGTTCACGGTGGCAGAATAAGATCCAAGGAGATTCTTATTATCTCATACAGTGGTGACCTCAAAATTGAGTTGATAATCAAATTCTTAATATTTTGTACAGTGAGTCAAAAGGGATGCTTATAACCTAATAACCATTATAGATGATGATATTTGAGATATCATTGGCGAGGGGTATTGGAGGTGGTATCGGCATGCTACGGGTACTGCCTGTGGGAGGACTGTAGGGGTAGTTGGATACCAGGGATAACCTCGTTATACTTACCCAGCCGTCAGGGGGTAAATAAGCGGCCTTTGGTTTACTATGATAGAATAAGGTCTAAGAAGATTCATTGTAATATTTCTTCATTGTTGATACCTCATGAGTTTAGGATTCGATTGAATCCACGAGTTATATTCTGTAGAATTCATGGGTCGGATTTTACGATATCTGAATTCGGCGGAATCCATGCTGTTTATCGATGTCGATGTTCAGGTCGTTGATGCTGACATTCAGACCAGGGAATCCCTGCATATCTCTTGATGTCAGATTCTAAGGGATTTTCACTAGTTTATTAGTACTCTTATTATCTTTAAGATGTGTGGGTCAAGTGTGACATATTTTGCTTAGAGTCGTATTTACAACGTGTTGTAATTCTTCTCGAATATAGTGGATGGTTAGATTTATGATGAGATCATGATAGTTTGATATCCGAAATTGTTATTGTTATTAGCGCTTTTGATTATTATCATTTGTTGGGTTTTGGCTCACCATTGTGTTTTCTTGACTCCAAATTGAGTTGATTGCATGATGCAGACAGTGAGATCTTACTTTTACTGCAGGACTTTCAAGTAAAGCAATTTATAGAGGTTTGTATTATTTATCGGTGGGAGGCAAACTAGATATGTTATTGACGGAAATTGAGTAGTTTTCATTTAGGCTGCGACCGGTGATTCTTAGCAGTTGTTATTTCGGGATGATTATATAATGTATTGATGAATTTGATAGTAGTTTAACTTAATTGTGTTATTATTATGAAATATTATGAATGATTTTAAGTTTTGAGGTTTTCGCGTGAGTGGTCCGAGTTACATTTGATATTTTGTGTTTGGGTCGTCACAGATTAGGTTGAGTGTCTTTTTCTCCTCTCGTTTTGTTGTTGTCCCATTTTCCCTGAAAAAAATGATTTATTTACAACAAGTGGTGTCATTTGGTTGATGGGCGTCTAAAATCAATACATGGGTATAATGTCACTTCGAGTGAAGGGCACTACTTACATATGTAACGATTGCTTCAATTTAATGGTAAGATCGTCTGACTATCAGTAACTCATTAGAGGGTCAACTCAATCGTCGTCTGTATTCAATCATTAAGTATCTCATTATGATCTTATAATATCTAATCGTTTAGATTGTACTATTAATTTATGCATTTGGGAGCTATTTGCCTAATATGTTTTGTGGCATCTTCTGTTTGGTCGTCAACGTCTGAACCTTTTATCTACTTGTGATTTGGAATAGTCCATTTCTAATTGTACCCATTATCAATAGGTCGATACAAGAATAGATTGTTGGGTGGATAAACTCCATATTACCTAAAAATATCTTAAAAATAACAAAAGTTTATCTCCAAAGCATTTCATTCAAATAAAGGGGAACTTCACTTGCTTAAAGTGTATGTAAGTTTTTCGTAATGCCGATCAAAATTTATGAGTCCAGCCATTTTTTCACCGATTATACTCATTGTCTCACACTAAGCTTAAACGGCATGTAAATTTTGAAAATATAAGTATTTAACAGCTAATGTAACAAAAAAAAAAAAAATTCCTAAAGTGATCGGTGCCTTAGACCTCGGCATTTCTAGAACATCTATAGTTTTATGGAAACTCAAAAATATATTAAAGAGTTATGTTGTCACACCTGAGACTTTCTATGCATTTTTTGTGAATCTATGAAAGGAAATATATTATTTTACATCAGTTAATATGGCTATATTGTGACAAGTTTGTGTCCCTACCATATTTATGAATGACAACTATTATACACCCATTAATTAATGTCGTTTGTATTAAATAATATTACACATCGCATCAAAACTAATATATAATTTCTCTTTGTTTAATATCTATTATTATTATTATTTATTTTTAAAATTCAAATGGGTGCTATAGGAATTGTAAATGGGTAATTGATTTAGGATAAATATTAATTTTTATTTTTTTTAAAAAATCATTAAAATGAGGTATTAAATTTTCTTAGAAAAATTAAATAAAAAAAATACGGTAGCGCTGGTGTGGATTCAAATTCCACCCCAAAAGGAAGACCGAGAAGACGAGCAGTGAAGATCGCAAAGCCGAGTAACAATGGCGCAAGCTGCGAGGCTCAATCTCCGAATGCAGAAGGAGCTCAAGCTCATCCTCTCCGATCCTCCTCTCCGTGTTTCCTTCCCTCATCTCTGCGCTGATGATACCACTCTCCTCTCGTCTACGTCCCTCTCCTCCATTGACGCCCGTAAGTTGCAAGTGTCTCTCTTTGAGGACGCAAATCAACAAAGTTTGTTTCTTTTTCCCTGTTTCATTATAATCCGAATCTTCGCTGATGGTTTAATACATGCGAACAGAGATTGAAGGTCCTGAAGGAACTGCATATGCTGGCGGAATCTTCAGTATTAAGATTCAAATCCCCGAGAGGTTAGCAACTTGCCGAATTCTCTGTCGTCTTCTGAGTAGAACAGAGTCGATGGTTTTTAATTCTTCATTATGTGGCGAAAATATAGGTATCCGTTCCAGCCGCCAATTGTGACCTTTGCAACGCCTATATATCACCCTAACATTGACAATGGAGGACGGATTTGCCTTGACATTCTCAATCTTCCTCCTAAGGTTCGGTGGCTTCTCTTATGATTTTTCCCTGATTGATTGTTTTCAATTTCCGTTTAGGTTTACGGTTTGTGCTTTTGGTGCACGAAAATTTGAAGTTTATATATGCCTAGGGCTGCATTTCCAAGAATTTGGGGATCTAATTACTATTCTAGGTTTATGAAAAAACAATTAACTACAATCAGAAGATTTGATTATTTACAGAAACTGCCAGTCCTTCTATGTAAGCAATTATATTCTGCAATTCTTATGTTATCGCCATGCTTACAATGTTTTCCATGAACTGCAAGACGCTGTTAATTATTCTAGGAAACGATCGAGTTCCCACGTTTGCAAGAGAATAAACAAACCGTAGCAATGGGCCTAATCGTATTAGTATTCAATCGCACCTTAGCTGCCAATTATAGATAACAATACAACAGCAAGGAAGTAGAATTGTTTCGTGCGCCTGATGAATGACAACCATTCTGATTCAAATTTAAGCAGGGAGCATGGCAACCATCACTTAATATCTCGACAGTATTAACCAGCATTGGCTTGTTGCTGAGTGAGCCTAACCCTGATGATGGCCTCATGCGTGAAGCAGTGAGTATGTCATACAAGTGGGTCAGTGAACAATCTGAGTTTAATGAACCTGCTTGATGTTCTGATATTGTATGGGTGAATGCAGAGTAAAGAATACAAATATAATCGACAAGCTTTTGATCATAAAGCACGAACCATGACTGAGAAATATGCCAAATTGGGGTCTGATGGAAATGGTAATACTGATCATAGCATCCAGCATGCCGTGAACCATTCCTTGGTAAAAAAAAAAAAAAAAACATTTACTTTCTATGGTTTGATTTTTGAATTCTATGTTTAGTGACCTCGTTATTTCTCGCTGCAGATGGAAGGGAAGGAACAGGATGAAAGATCCAAATATGAAGACTCCGCCAGGGTAGGCCATATGAAGCCACCAAGCATCTGTCGGAAGCTGTCACTAGAATCGTCATCCACCTCTACGAAAAGGGATGGTGACGAGCAAATACACAATGTCACTGCTCGACAACTATATCTCCCAGGAATTCGGACGACTATGATTACAGAAGGTCCGGAAAAGCTATCTGAAAGTAATTTTGATGATTCTGATCTTAGACATGGCAAGTTGTCTATGAGCAAGTGGCAGCTATCAATGGATTGTTCAAGTCAATTACAGAAGAGACACTGTGAGCACAATAAAAATGCACCTCCCTATTTCCATCCATCACAAAAAGATTCACAGAGCTACTCAAAAGCCACTTCTGATTCTGTTCTGGTGCATCCTTTAAGCCACCATTGTCGGGAAAATCCTCGACAGACTTCAGAAGTTCCAAGTTCAATCCACCTAAATGATCATTGTAATGAGAATACAAATGTGCCTGAACAACTATTGTCCTTGTGCTCCGCCCCCAATGTGCAAGACAGTGCATCACCGACAGCCGATGCAATCAGCTGTGGGATTGTTCAGTGTCATGTGCAACAACATGATATTGATCTTATTGACAAAAAAGGAAGCTCTTTCACAAATGTGAATCTGAAGAGATTTGTTGCTGGCAGAAAGCTCTCACTGGGATATTTAGGCTCATCACAGAAACATGGAGGGAATGAAGGAGAGAATGTTAAACCAGTACAAAACTCTATCGTTTCAGTCTCCAAAACCTTTTCATCTTCAGAAGCTGCCATTGCCAAGTATATCGAAGACAAAGCGGGAGATGAAGGCTTAAAATCAAATCATAAGTACATCATTGATCAGACATCAGCCTGCAAGCCATTGCCTATGCCGTTGGAGAAGCACCCGGTCAATGAGAAGCAGCGATCTTATGCTGGTGAGGCCCCTCTGGATAAGCAACACTTGGTAAACCCAACCGCATCAGAAGATGTGATTGTTTTGGATAGTGAAGATAGTGATGAGGAAAGGAAGGAAAATAGGAGGCCTAAGGTGTCCCTTGGAAATAAGCGGGCAGCTGGCAAATTGAAAGCCAAAGCATGAAAAAGAATTGCGGTTGCATTTGACAAGCTTTTGTGAGTATCCTCTTGCAATTAAGAACCCTTTAGGTGGGTTTATTTTTAGCCTGTCTGATGAGCCTCTGCAGAAATGCAGTTGAGAGTAGCTCGACTGAATTAGTTTCTAGTTTCGGCTTCTTAAAATAGTTCTTCAAAGAAGCTCAGAAGTAGAACTTCAACCAAAAGAAGTTTTAAAACTTAATTCCCTGTCATTTATAGTCATTGCTTCAGTATCTTATGTCATTCCCAAAGTTCATGCATCTGATTTTTATACCACAAGAGCCGCAGCTGAAGGAAATCTAACCAAAATTTGAGATAGCAGTCATATCTAAATGTCAGGTTTTCAGTGTGATCTTTTCTAAGTGTGTAATATCAATATATGATTTATCCAACGGTTCTCTATCCCTTGATTCAGAAGCTTAACTTTTCATCCATTTGCAGCTCTTTTATTGCCATTTAAATTTCAATAAACCCTATATATATAGAGAACAAATTATAATGAATGGAACATCCGGCAGACTCATTGTTTTATATAGGTTGTTTTATATCAGCTTTCAAACACGTATGGCTCCGGATGAAAATTGCATTATATCCATGGGCCCTCGACCTACGCATTCTTATGTTTCGACCAAAAAGTACTGGATTTTCTTCACACAGGCACTGAAAGAAGGAAGGCTGAAATACCAATACATGCTTGGTTTTGAATTCACCCAAACTTGAAGAAAGGGTTGCGCTTAGCGATGGCTTTTTTTGAGCCTAGCGAGGCAATAGAAATCAAATGAATAGACTTATCCCTTGACTGCATTTCTAATGACTTATCTTTGTACTGATTGGAAACTTACTGTTATCAAAAGGAACAAGCTTGAAAGATATATAGAGATTAGCATATCATTGATTAAGAATATTTTTTAAATAATAGTACTTTGGGATGGGATTGCCTGTTAGCTCTTATGCCAAGCGGTACTAGTAAACCTCTTATGCCACCTTATGCTTGGGAGAACTCTCCCATTTTATATTTTGGAATGCCTAGTTCCTATACCAGGCAATGTAATTTATCTGCTGATTAATATTATAAGCTGGGATTTCATTAAAAGTTTCCATTATAACAATATATCCTTTACGGGCATCCAAACTAAGCATAACAACTTCTCCATGATCATTTCATACCTTTCTAGCCATTGATCCGAACCAATTTTAAATGTAAATATCATAAAGATGGGACATGATAATTTTTTTAGTGCAGGAATGGCCACAATTAATTATGAGCAGGAATCCTCTAACCCCACATTCCAAGCAATGATTACAGTACGTAAAATTATCATTCATCATGAAGGGAAAGGAATCTAGATAAAGCAGTAGCAGAAGAGAGAAAATTGGTGAGTTTATCTATGATAAATTCAAATGTCAACAATGTATATGATGGCTATAAAAAATTATTTTTATTATTTTACTCAATTCAATACATCTTTCAAGAGCTAGAGCAGTTTTAAAATTTCTTTTATCCCTTCACTTTAAATTGTCACATATTTATTTCTTTTCTTTAATTATAACTAATTTTTTTCTAACATGGGCTTCATTTAAATTTGTTTAAGTTTTCAAATCATTTTAAATGTCAATATCTCATCCTATCTTTACAAGTGTATCTTCTAAATATTAAAGAATATCACTAGTTCTTATATTATCTTTTAACATGACTCTAATTATTAATCTTAGTATTTTTTCTTTGCAATGTTTAATTTTTTACGTATTGTTTGATTGCGTAGTATTTTAATCTATAAAATACACTGAATCGAATAAACGTTGCCGAAAATTTGAATTGATGTAAGACAGGCAAAACAATCCATCTATGTCATGCTGTCAACTGAGTCATAGGGCATGATAATCAAACGCACTTAACCCATCAAGTCAATGAATAAATTAGTTTCCCACATTTATTTGGCATGCTTACTTTAGAGCCACACGCAGCTCATGCCTCTGCCAAAATCCTCCGGTGGATGAATCATACAGATGTTAACAGCAGTTTAAAGTATTAGAACTTGTAAACCATTTCCTCTGTATATCCGAGATCCTTGAGTATGCCCGATAGCTGCAATAAAGCAAATAAGCTAGGAACTTAATAATCAGACCACAGAAAAAATATTGTCTATTATTAAAAATATCGGTTGATATATCTGATTTTTTATGATATACTAGCTAATATGAATAGGATAACACGCTATACCTCGCCTTGTGAGCGGTCTTTTGCCTTGTCCCCGGATACATGCTTCATCATTCCCGGGGGTCCGCATACCTGATCAAATTTTAAACAGATGGGGGTTAAAATGGTTCCGAGGAAAAAAAACTACAGCTCCCTCTAGTTGCAGAAAATATTAACCAAATGCCCAAAAAAAAAAAAACAATTCATGGAAAATCTGTGTGGAAAGAAAATTTAGATTATCACATATATGAAGGTGGATAACCTAGTTTTTCCGGTCGATGGTAATAATTCACAACCAAGAAAATAATTTTTTTATCACAGTAGGTTGATTACTGATGTGATTATTTTCTTATTAGCAGTGGCATCGGTGGAATTGGTTGCCTGCAAGCTCTGGCAGGGTCAGGGGCATTGCCGTCCTAAGATTGGCGATGGGATCGATGGCATAATGGCCTGACAATGGTAACACTCACGGATATAAACTTCCGTGAATTCGGGTAGGTAGTCACGAATAAGTAGTGGATATAGGTCTCGGAAAATGACTTTCTGTTGGAAGTCGTTTTCCCAAAGTTGAAGCTTAAATTTTCCACTAATTAGAAAAATATTTTCGGTGAACTTATTTTCTTTTAAGTGCCAAACAATGAAACATGCAAAAAATGCATTTTCCATGTGAGCCAAACAGCGAAAAATACAGAAAAAATTCTCTATCAATTTATTTCTGACAAACAAGCATAGATATCAGTTATTCAACTACTTCACTCAAATCATTAATGAAAAGACAGTGCAGTTTCTTTTTTTTTTCCCCTTTTTGGCGAGGGCGCTAGGGATGAGGAAGCTTACCAAGATAAGAGTATCATCCCCAGGGCGGGGTAAGCCTTTAAGAACCATATCCTTTGACACAAAACCTTCACCTCCTCTCCAGTTGTTGGATGGATTATCCACCGTGTAAAACACCTGAGTATTTGTCATGAAAGCTTTGGCCTCATCAAATTGCAATGATTTAAAAAAGGAGTCGCTTCAGGATGAATAAACAGTACCTTAAAATTTGGATGGCTCGCTGCAAGTGTGTCGATCTTCTGCTTCAGCAATATATCATCTGGAGAAACATTTGCATAAAGCAGCGATACCTGCAAATAGAAGTGTCACAACTAAAGCAACTTAGCATACTAGTTTATTTGCCAAGAAATGACTTATAATTCACAGCTTGTGAGATGAAAACTTGGAGTGAGGTGATAAAAATAATTTAGAGTTATTTCTACTCTCGTGGGATAACACACTAAATTGAGTGGAATGATGGAAACGAATGTATATAACCAACTGCACTTAATAAAACTTAAGGCTTTGCTGTTGCTGTCATAGAGCATTATATTCTGAAGCCAACGGTGCAAGAATACAGCTTACCTGGCTACTGTCATCTGGATTCTTCAGAACGGCCTCGATTAACTGGAGCATTGGTGTAATGCCAGATCCACCTGCAATCTGGATGAGAAGAATGAATACATTATTTACTAAAAAGCCATCCTTTAGATTTTCTCCCGAATAAAGGGAAAAAAAACCTGTCCTTTTGCATTTGGAATTGATTACAAATCTTAAGTTATTTAGCAAATCAACTGATTTTTTCAGTTGAACATTCACTTAATTGTTACTTATAGAAACAAAGAAGAAAATGCACTTAATTATCTGCTATCCGAGGAATTTTGCTCACTTATATTCTGTACAACAGCTCTAAAACATACCAACTAGAGATTACTACAATAAGTGTTATAATTCCTTACATTAGAGCTAATCAAAGATGAAACCATAGTAAAAACCTAGGACAATAGTTGCTAAATAAACATATAAAGAGTTCAAGGTAGTTAACTAATAGAATATCGCAGATCAAAGTTTGCAGATTAGTGATCTTCCCTCCTACAGAAATGAACAATCAAAGCCATGATTTTTATGATAGCTGTCTCTTACCATGCCAATATGTTTCTTCATATTCGGAGTATATCTGAGCTTCTCAATTGGCCTGCATGAAGTGCATTGCAACCATTAAGGAACAAATCAAGAATTCATTGATCAAATACTCAAGTGTGAGAAGATCTTACCCCTTAACTTCTACTACATCTCCCCGTTTCAGTTTGGCAAAATATTGGCTCATTATCCCTTCAGGATATAACTGTAAAAATCAAGAGCAATCAAAACCTTACGTAGCATCATTTTGCCTATTTTAAGTGGAAGGGCTTCAATGATATGTAATCCAAACAGCCAAAACCGTAAAAAGTAATCTTCCAAATGATGACAAACCTTAATTAATAAATCAAAGTACCCTTTTGCGTCTGGATCTGAAATTGGAGTATATCTGGAGAAAAATTGCATAAATTCAACAAAATGGTAATTAAGTTACCAACTATGGGGGCAACTTCAAAGAATATAGCATGTTTGTTCATGCAAGTAACAGTCTTTGATCACTGACATGGTAATCTGATTATACATCTTCTCATGTTAGAAAGATTAAAAGATGAGGTCAAGTTCTCGAAGTCCAAAGGCATACTCTTAAGGAAAGAGGTAGCTGAAACTGCTGCTATATCAATCTGCTCCACTTATTCATCTTTTAAGAAAAGAAACTTCTAAGTATTCATATGTTCAAATGAAGCAAAAAAATAAAAACTCAAGGGAGATCAGTTCTCATGCTTCCATGAACTACATCAAAAAGATCTATTTGAGGGACACTTCATAAGAAATGCTAACATATTTGAAAGAAAAGGAAAACACTATGTTTTAGCGTACAGGGCTATTAAGGATGCCATGCAGAGCTTCATGCAACTCGAGAACTCTCACTCAAAACAAAAAAAAAAAAAAATCAAGTTGATTGAAAAAAATGATAAGAATGGAAAAAAACTAAATAACAATAATAATGTGGTCACTTCCCAGGTGCAAATGCAACTGGCCATCACCAAATATATTTGATTGCATTAACAGAAAGAAGGTAGAGATGAATAATAGATTAAATTTCTCAAGCACAAAAAATACTGATCGTCCACGTGCACAATTTGAGGCAAAATAATGGGTAACAGCGCTAAGAGTCAAAATATAGTAATGAGAAACATAATAGTAGGTAGCTTGAGAACTTAAAACAGAATCTGTGGCATCATATAGGTATGCTAAAAGGCATGAAAACATAGAGAAGCAAGAGCAAGAACATACAGAATGTTTCATATCAATTTATCAAAGAATGTTAAGTTGAGCAGTAAGACTTACGGGCGGATCACATATTTTGGCTTCCCCTCGTCATCTTGTCCTATTGGAGCTCTGAAATTATGTAACAAAATAAGAAATCCAATGTGTTTTAAATGAAGCATTCTCGAACATACCTCGTGATGACACATGAAGCAATATCAAGACCCAGCTTGGCACTAGGATCAAATGTGAATCTGCCATGTCAAAAGATAAAACTGGTTACAGATTAATGGATTTTTAAACTTTACCACATTGGTGATAGTCAGGTGTGTCCTACTTGTAGGATTTGTTTTTCATAAATCAGATCGCAAGCAAATTTAAGGAGATGTGAGTGGACAGAACAGGCTCCGTATAAAAAGAGCAAAAGAAAGAAAAGTTTGAAGAAAACCATAAATTTTGATTTTGAATAATTTGAACTAGTAGAGGAAACGGCCTACAACAAAATTGAACGAAAATGAAGAATTATGCAGCCACTTGCATTTGGTGGGAAAGGCCTTAGTTTGGTATGGTTTGGATTATAATAAGCGCCTTGACCACACTAAATGATTCTACATAAAATCTAAGATGACAGATATCCCTCTTTTGCTGAATCCCCCCTTGATTTTGCAGAGTAGTATCATGTATGCACAATATGTATTTTCATGAAGGTGCATATACATCCACAACTTGGTTACAGAATTGGCAAAGTCCCCCTGAACACTTCTTAATAAATATGAATCTCATTGATAATACATTATAGTTAAACAAATATTCAACTTATCAAGCACAGTAAAACAAACTCAGCATGTATAACCCGCACAAGGTAACCATTCATCTCTAAAATGTCAATGCTCTCAACCACCTTTCCTGATATGGAAAATCAGTTTGATATCATACACTCAGTCATTGACCAATATGGACTATCCATTCCTTGCTCAATTGAATGTTCGTTACAATAGCATCGTGTCATGCAACAATTGAAGGGGCCTTAGCAAGTTGGTTAGGATGAGGCCCCAAAATCAATAGGCCTCATATTTAACCCACCTCATCAATTTTTTGGGTGCCCCCACAACTTTACCAGGCAAAAAAAGTTAGCCATCAAATTAAACATACATGCAAGTGTAAGGGTATTTGCATGTCGTAAACCATCCATCTCCAAAATGTTAATGCTCTCAAAGCTTTTCCTTGATAAACAAATATGATATTACAAATTGAGTTAGATACCTATCTAAAGATTCTAAACTATCTAATCTCCAAGAACAATGACACCAGTTTACATGGAATCTAAACTACTACTCAAGAAAATAAAAGGTAGTCTTTCTGCATTGTCAGAGAGATATTAGGATGCAACCTTTAGCAAATGACAACAGTGCAATGATTTAGGCTTTTCAAAAAGGTTACATTATAGATTAGATTCCTACTTGTTGAAGGCCTACAGTGATTGTTTTGTTATATTGATGATTAACTATCATAATCTCATTCATTGGCATAGATAACGAGCTGATACTCTCCTTGACTACCTAATTTTACCTTTTAGTCTAATTCAATAGAGAACACAAAGAAACAAAGCTGCAGCTGCCTCTTCTAAGAAAAACTTGAAATCATTAAAGGAATAACTAGTGAAAATATTCTAAGAGATATCTTCTTCTTTCTAGTGGACATCTACATTTGACACACCAGGAAACTGAAAATTGATTTTATTTTACAACAAAATGGCACCCGAAATGCATTTTCACCCTGTCATTTATCACTAATTAAGGAAGCCAACATAAGAAGACTCAACCATTACCATCCTCTTTCGATAATCACGGACAGGAAGAAGTTCACATATATAGTCTTACTAAAATAATAGATTATGTCTTTGGCTATACCTGAATAACTTAGTATTATGGCTGACATTGGCAGTCTCATGGAGTTTAAATTCAATCCACTTATCTGGATTTAGAGCTGAAAATACAGATGAATAGTATCAGTTTAAAATGCATAAGCAAGAGTGAAACAACTGGAATTCCTGATAATTTGCATGTGCAGGAAAGCGAAAAGGCCTTATATTACAGATGAGTACTCTATGATGGTATACAATTGTTGAATCTAAATAAAAATAGACCAGCTTGATCATATGATCCAATTGGTATACAATAGTATCTGAAGCTAGTCGAATTTTATCATTAACCATGTACATGAGTCTACAAAAACAGCCTCTTCACTATGCATGGGGAACACAGCATATATTTAAATCTCTAGACCTACAATGTGGGAGCTTCATGGACAGAGTCACTTTATCTGCATATTAGTCTGCCTTTCTACTGTAGTCATCTTCTCTGTATGTGCTATCTTCATCAACAGCATGGAGAGAAATGGGGGATCTTTTGGGAACTCAGGCACAAATTGGCAATTTGGTTCTGGAATTACCAGCAAAAGACAAGTTTCTGGTATTCAAGATATCAATTCTCATATTCAAGAGTGCTGCTTTTCTTAAGCAGCATGGGGTTGCACCCTCTCTTTTGAGACACAAGTGTGTATGTGCACACCCACACACATAGATGGGGGGTGAGGCCAGGAAGGATGAGAGGAAGGAAAGGACAGGCACAGAGGACATTAGTATTTCTACAAGAATTGGATGGCAGCACCGTGTGGCCATAAACGAATACCCTATGCCAATGCTAATCAAATTTGACCCTTTTTAGCAGCACATTTCCCAAATGCCCTCCCCCAAGGCCATGCATGGAAAACGAAACTATCCAGAAAAAAAAAAGTGTGAATAAAGGAAAGAGAAACTCACCAACTTTTGGACTGTTTTCTTCATTGATTGCTTCTAGATGAACCTGTGACAGAAGTATTGAATACTTAAATTAGGAAAGCCTGAACTACAAAAGATGTTATTGCTAAAAGTAGACAAATAACTTCCTGAATTGCCCATTTCTCAGGAACATGAATACCCCATAGCTTAATCTATAGTGGCATTTAGTAGTTCACTAGATGAAGAGATATTTAACCACTGAACCAATCTTTATCATTGAGTTATCATGCAAACAAAATTGAACAAATTTGACAACTAAAAACAATCAAAACAGCCAACATTTTCAATACTATGCTAGACTTTCGTTCTAACTTTTATTGGGACTACATCCACCAATGAGCAGCAGAAATGAAACCCAAGTGGTTGTGAACTTGAACAGAGATTGTTGAGATATTATGCCACGGTAAATTAGTAAATTCCAATTTCAATATTCATTGAAAGATCTAAATATATGAGACCATCCAACAAATTGCACATACTCATTTTATTAAGCACCTAAATAATTCAAAATCGGATTCCCACCAAAATTTCAAAATCACAAGAGCTCTTAAACATGCCATTTACTGAGTTTAGTTCAAGAAGGAACTTCCACCATTCTGTCAGAATGCGAATGCATACATCTACTATCAGCAGTAAAATTTAAAAAGGATCTTTCTCCACCAGATTCATCACGATCAGAGCATGAATGCATACTTATAAAATGCAACAGAACTGGACAAGCTGCCAAATTCAAGACCAATCAGAACCGCCAGTTTATTCAAAAGCAAAACTAGACAATCGCAACTAACAGAAGCCATCTGAATTTGACCACAGAATTTTCCAAAGTCAAAGGAATTGCAAATTCCAATTATTGTATTCGACGACAGTTTTTAGTAACGAGGCGATCTAACAAAATCAATACGCTCATTTCATTAAGCACCACAATCTAGAGATAATTAGAACAATTCCAGGAGGAAATGGTATGGCGATTCACCATAATAAACAGACGATATAAATTTGAAATATGGAAATTACCAAATTGGTGGAAGAAAAGTAATAGTAATATGAAATTCCACCAGTAATGGCGGCAATTGCTCCGACAGGGACGCGAAAACAGTTGAAGTTGGACTTCGATTCGCCTCGAAATGCGTTGCTGAAGGCGATCGGCGCAGCCTTGGCTATCCTTCTCAAGAATAAACTCATCTTGAAGAGAGGAAGAGAGTCAGCACAGTAAAACGAGGGTTCCAGAGCTCCGGCGTGGCACTATGATCTGATGCATTTCAGTCAATCTTGAAACTTTAGGTACAAGACGAGGTTCATAATTCTTGCATTTGTTTTATTGAAACCATTTTTTTCTAAAGGCGTAGCCATAGATAGGCAGGCTCCGGAACCAAACTTATTGAAGGGGGAAGGGCTCAGGAATAAGTGGCCCATAATGTACCCTTTTAAGCCCGACCGTCACGTGAGGATGCGATTTGCCCGAATGGATCAACTTGAGACCGCCTAGCAAAAAATAAGTAAATAGGACTGATCTGCGGGATCCCTTCGGCTCACGAGCCAAAAAGTGACACAGCTCAACTCACAATCAACACTTACAATAACCGTTCAGGACTGCAAATTTTCCTTAGAAGGTAGTTAAAACTCAACAAATATTTTCAAAATACTGTCTCTAATTACACATCGCTCCCAGAATGTAATCATGGCTCGCAAATCTGTGATATATATATAAAATGAGTCAATTGCCCAATAAAAAATTTATAACTTCTATATATTGACATATATTAAAAAAATATAATAAATAATAATATAATTTAAAAATTAAAAAGTCCATAATATTATCTCACAAATCTATGATATATAATCCAAAATTAATGTTCAATTATCCCAAAAGATATAATACATAATTACTTGAATAGGTATTTTCCATGTCAAATATATTAAATCGTACAAATATATAAAATATATTAAAATTATGGTAATACATGAAAAAATTCCAAGATCAATAATGACTTTACAAATAAATGACGAATATAAAAACTCAAATTATAATTGTTTACACATAATTAAAGGTAATATGGTAATATTTAAGATCCACAAGTGAACTGTTTATATATAATTCTATGGATATGGTCAAGCGTCGTTTTTTTTAACTTGCAGATGATAGGTTTAACTTTTAATTTATTAATAATATATTATAATATACTCAAATATATTCCGTTAATTATTCATAATAGTCTATATTTAGTTAAATTAAAAATTTTACTTAAATATGAATATTTTTTAATTTTTTTTCATATCAAAGAAAAATACCTCATTCATCAAAATTTATGTAATTTTTTTTCATACTTCTTTTAAGTACATAACATGCAGTAAAAATCATGCATATGTAAAAATTTTATTTTATATTTTAAAAAATGTAAGAATAATTGTGATATACCGTATTACCAAACCAAAATTCGATAAAATTTTGACTATAATACGATTGTCGGTCTAATGCAACCTATACAAATTCTTATACAACATACATATATATCCACAAAATCACAATTATAGGATCCAAAAGGCCACAAAATATAAGCGGCTCCAACATCATGTCTCCGGACACCATGTTGGAGTAGAGAGATGTCGCTAAATCATTGACTATTCTTCACAATACTTCGGAAGCATTCCAAAATCCAATATACCAAATTTTAACTAAAGCATATCACCACTGCTATAATAAATTACAAAAGAACCAAACATATGTATACAATCTTCTTTGTCCAAAATAATCATCAACTATACTAAAAATACAAAATACAATCCCAAAAATACATCGTGTCACATCTCAAGCCCTAACTAGGCACTGATCCTCTACTCCTCTTCGGGCATGAACTCGTGCTAACCATCTAAGGAGGGTAATAAAATAGTAAGAAATGAGCCAAATACTCAACAATACATATACATAACAAAAAACATGTAAATTTCATAATTCAAACATAAAAGTGCATATAAGAAGGAATAAAGATGCATGTGAGATCATAAAATATGAACAGAAAAGAATGCTTTCATAATACATTCCAAATTTTTTTAATTCCTTTCATTTTCTTTTCTTAATCATCAAATCATTCTAAAAACTTATTTTGTTAGGGATCAAGACCAATAGGCCTTACCGGCTAAAGAAGCGGTTGATCGTAGCCTATATTGTATTTGCTCATATACAATCAAAAGTCATCTCCTCCTATTCAAGACCTAGAGGCGGGCAGTCCACATACAATTTCTATAGACGGGGCCTTAGCCGCACATGGCCCCTTAGCAGACAAGACTTTCCATTATAATATATTAAGATATATCAAAATATACTATCTATTAAACGTTTTTCAGTCCAAGTTCTTAGTTACTTATTTCCTTAGAAAATTTACTTTTAAATCTATAATTCTTTCATTCTCACTCTTTTGGAGAACGATTCATAAGTCCTTTACTTAATTGTAAAATATCCCTCATTGATCTTTTTTTCCATAAAACTTATTCAGTACATATTTTTATATTCTTGTGAACTTAAATCTTTTCATGATCTTAATTACATGCATAAATCATTTGGAGCTTCAAAGAGTTAGAAATTTCTTATCACATTAAGCCAAGTATAACTTTATAGTTCCCGGATGATAAATTCTTCACAAACGGTTCATAAAATGATTTTCAAAACATACAAAATTAGCATATCCATAATACATGCAATTAAATACCAATCAATCACGTTCATATGCTAGGGTTCAATTTTCCAAAGTCCATTTTATGCATAATTTCAAAGAAACACGGGAGAAATTGTGCGGGGCATGGGTTACGATTTTGGTGTGCATAAACCGAACAAAACATGGAAAATATGATACCAAATCGGTAAATTTTCATACTCAAATCATGGGTTTCAATTATCTAAAGCTAAATCATTTATAAAACCCAAAATAAACGGGTAAAAGTGGTCTGGGTGCGGGTTAGGATTTTCAGGTGTGAAATACCCCACAAATCTAACAAATCGAACATGAAATTGAAGTATATACATACTCAAGTTTTGGATATTATAAAATATAAACTTACTCGGGCATTGGAATAAGGATACCAGAATAAAAAAGAACAAAAGTGCAAAGAAATAAGAGAAAAGGGTATAAGTGTACTTATCTCAAACCGATCTATCACTTTTCTAACTAGCTCTAGTTTGGAATCAGACCCGAGAACCTTGGTTTCTTCTTCCTCTGTCTTCTCCTTGCGCTCTCTCTCTCTTTCTCTTCGCATGAAAGCCAAAAAATAAGCCAAATGAACCCTTGCGGCCTTTAAATACTGTGGCATGGCGTGCCCTTCACGGCTTTCAGTGCCTACCCCTAGGGCTGGCCCACGGGTTCAGGCGCCTGAGGTGTTGCCCAAGGCGTATATGCTCAAGTCTTGAGTATTATAAAATATAAATTTAATCGGGTTTTAGAATAAGCATACGAGAAGAAAACGGAACAAAAGTGCAAAGAAATGAGAGAAAAGGGTATGAGTGCATTTATCTCGACCCGATCTATCACTTTTTTAACTAGTTCTAACTCTGAATCGGACTCGAGAACCTTGGTTTCTTCTTCCTCTCTCTTCTCCTTGCGCTCTCTTTCTCTCTTCGCGTGGAAGCCGAAAAATAAGCTGGATGAACCCTCACGGCCTTTAAATACGACGGGTTGGCGTGCCCTTCACAGCTTCCGGTGCCTGCCCCTGGCGTTGGCCCATGGGTTCAGGCGCCTGCGGTGATGCCCGAGGCGCCCATCGGACCTCTATCCGCCGACACTTTCTACGGTCCCAAAATTTAATTTTTTCATATGAATTAAGTATATTCTTGATCATATTAATTTAATTATCTCCTAATTATTATATTTCAGAATCCGAAACCTCACAACAATATTATATAATTTGTAAACATGTAAAGTTATTATTGTAAGAAATCAACATAACTAGTGTAATTTTATTAATTCCTTTTCAATATAAAAGCATGTATGCATGGTTATATGGGGATCCAAGATATACAGAAGTATATATCTATAAATTGAAGGCACACTTAAATAATGTAGTAGAAATTTAACACTTAAATATAATATACATAGATTTAAGATATTAATTTATAAAATTACATAAAATGAGAACAAAATTACATTTATGTAAAGTATAAGCACTTTAACTATAAAAATTATATATGCATGAATATTTGAAATAAAAACACTCAAAGAGATTAAAAATGACAGCAACAAATTAAAAAGGGTTCAAATGTATTTATCTTTTCTTGAATTACTCAAAGATTTCTTTAATTTCTCTTAATTTTTCATTCTTTCTCTCTCTCTCTCTCTTTTCTCTCCCCTTAGAAATCAACCAAAAATGACTTATACTCGACCAAGATATCTATTTATAAAAAAATAATGCATGTGTGCTGATCAAATGCAGATCAAGCGTTAAGACGCAATTCATACCGTACAAGAATGTCCATCAGGTGCACATTAAGTTTCAATAATCTGTCCTAAGCACGCATGTACATTGATAAGGTGTACATTAAACACGATCAATTTATCTAAAATGTGCATAAGTGTCATAAAAGTATTCATTAAATACATCATTACTATCCAAAGCAGGCACGAAAGTAGGTCAGGCACTGGTAAGACATTATTCGGTCTAACTTATTATTTAAAAAATAATTTGACAAAAAATTTTAATTGATTTCAAAAATTTATTAGTTTAATTTAATTAAGTATTATTAAAAGAATATTTTAGGATTTATACTTTACATGATTAATTTTTAGAAAATAAATGGTGAAAATTGAAAATAATTTAAGTCATTTAATAAAATCTTTACCATTTATTTTTTAATTTTTAATTCTATTCATTACTAGATATAGAATCTAACCCACCGAAATAACCATAAAAGCACTGGTCAACTTCAATGGACCAGGAGATGGCTATCTTTCATCACCCACACCCTCTGCTGGAAAGGCTCAAGGCAAATTTCTTGATATGGTTAAACGAATAGGTTCAATCGACTAAAAGCCATCTCGATAAATGAGCGATAAATGGGCCTAACAGGACATGCTTCAGATGGGTAAAGAATTGAAATCTTTCAACTCTGTGCATCAGTTTGTTGGGGTCACTCCCGAGTAGATTTTGTCCGCGGACTCCATTGGAATAATGGACGAGGACTTTGTTTGATGCGTCATGTCCGAGAGGGCTTGGACGAGGACTCCATCCACGCGTGCGTTGACTTATTCTCTCATTAATGATCATGGGTCGCAATAATGCGGCATTGGAAGTTGGCGGCCGTCACAACTTCCAAGACGGTTGAGCCCACAGCGTGAGTGAGAACGGTTCAGGTTACCTGCCACCCCGGGCGCTAGGGTGGCCGGGTAGATTCCTAGGGTAGTGAATATTATATATATTTATTCATGTATATATATAGGTGTCTTTGAGATCATTTAATGGTGTGTGCCTTTGTGAGCAACCACTTTGTGAGACTTGTGAGAGAAACACTTTAGTAAGAGAAAGTTGTACACTTGAGATCGCTTTTCTTTAGTTTGAGCTTGTGTAGCTAACACTTGTAAACAATCCTTTATAGTGTATTCTTTCGTGGTTTTTCCTTGTTTAACGAAGGGTTTTCCACGTTAAATTCGTGTGTTCCCTCTCATATTTCTCTCTACCTCTCCCGACCGTCCGAGAGCTTGCTCTCTGCTCCGTCCGAAGTCGTTGTGTCCCGAGAAGGCTTTGCTCCAACAAGTGGTATCAGACAAGGTTTTGTTTGGATGATCTTTTGCTTGTTATCAAAAATGGAGTTTGGGCAAGAAGATGATTTGTTTGAACGGTTCAAACTTTGACATCCGCGTAGCAAAATGTCTGACTTGCTTTCCAAGTCTATGCATGATCCGGTCTTCTCCTCCGAAAATAAAACGGGAGGCTCAGGCTGAGCACAAACAGGTGTGCGGGTTCATCAGCGGTTTGTGGACGAACGTGTATAACCATGTTCAGAGAGACAAATGCCAAAGCCCTTTGGGAGAAGCTCGAGAAGCTTTTGCCTCCAAACCGTAACAATAAAATTTACCATTTGATGCGGTTGGTCCATATCCCAGACAAGGATCGGATCTTCTGCTGCCGACCACCTAAATGAGTTTGAGGATGCATGGACCGGCTCAACAAGATGGGCATTAAGTTCGAGGACGAAGTGCTGTAGGACTTTGCTCCTAGCAACCCTCCCAGGACTCTTGGGAAACCATGAGGGTCACGATCGCCAACACAGCCTCCGAACAAAGGTGGTGACACCGGGAGATGGTGAAGGGAGCCGTGGCCGAACGAGGAAGTACGACGGCTTTCCCAGGAACGCCTACCTCTCAAAGAGCCCGAGGTCCTTGTCATGGAATCGGGGAAGAAGCCGAGGACGTGGCCCAAAGTCTCAAGACAAAGGGCGGAGGTCACGCCCCGGCATTTCAAGATATGGAGTGCCATCATTGTGGCAAGAAGGGCCACATCAAAAAGTTCAGATAAATGGAAGCGTGAGAACGCCGGGGGGAAGAAAGTAAAAGAGACGAGGCGAGGAAGAGTCCTCGGTCTCCGTTGTGTAAGAGGATCTCCTATTAACTTCGTGAGTCTCGAGGACTTGATGGTCGCGCGGTACAGTCCCTGATTGCAGTGGACTCGGCGCAAGGCGCCCACGTTACCTCCAGGAGAGAACTGCTCTCCACTTATGCCTCGTGCCCCAGGAGTACCGAGAATGGGCACAAACGTCCGAGTTCATAGACGAGGAGACATCACCATCGGGAGCCAGCCGACTTAAAGGACGTCCGCACGCCCCGACATCACCAATATCATCTCATTGGGCGATCGGATGATGAAGGTTCTGTCCTTTTCTCGACGACATTGATCAAAATGACCAAGGGCTCCATGGTCATCGCCCCGAGGTACTAAGGCATCCGGGCTTTATGTTTTAAAAGCTCAGCCGAAGTGGCCGAGGTGAATGCCACGAGGAGTGCGGAGTCCCTGATCTTTGGCACAAAGAGGCTGGACACATGAGTGAGCGGGGCATGGGTCACTGGGGCCAGAAGGGTCTCATCCCCGAGGTGGATGGAGACATGCCTAGGACGTGTCCTCACCGCATTCGGGAAACAAAGAAGAGTCTCTTTCTCCTGGAGACGTAACTCCAAGAAGTCCGAGATCTTGAGCTTGTACACACGGACGTGTGTGGCCCTCTCCCGGAGAAGTCTTTGAGGTGCACAAACTTTGTGACCTTCAGACGATTGCTCGAGGAAGTTGTGGGTGTTTCCATCAAGACCAAGGACTGTGTCGCGGAAATTTTTCATCAGCCCACGTCCTTGTTGAGCGGGAAACCTGGGAGGAGACTAAAGGCAATAAGGAGCGACAATGGTGGCGAGTACATTGGACGGTTTGATGCCTACCGCAGAACTCATGGCATCAAACATCAAGACTCCACAACAACTGAATGGAGGGCCGAGAGGATGAACCGCACCCTCATGGAAAGGGTTAGGTGCATCTTGCCCGAGGCAAGGTCGCGAGGATCTTTGGGCCGAGGCCTTGAGGACGGCCGCCCATGTCATTAACCGCCGCCCAAGAAGCCTCTGACGTGGGAAGTTCCCGAGCCGATTTGGGACCTAGGAAAGAACCAAAGATATAGTCATCTTGACTTTGGCCGCAAGGCCTTTGTCCATGTTCCGAGAGATGAGGACCAAACCGGAGCCAAAGACGCTACAATGTGTCTTTCGGCTATGGTAAGGAGGAATCGGGGCATGTGCTTTATGACCCAAAACGAGGAAGTCGGTTCGATCCCGCGACGTGGTCTTCGCTGAGGACAGAGACCATAGAGGACATTGAGAAAAATGTGAAGTCCCCTTCTTGCACCTCCCGGACATTTGAGATTGAAACGGCCCCGCCCCGTCATTGGAATCCCGTGGTATCCGATGTCCCGGATCGGGTAATCGCTTAACTGTGATCAGCGAGTACGACGCCTCGGGATCAGTTCAAGAAGTGGTACCTGCCAGGATGAGGTAGCCCAAGTGAGACGGTCGTCTGCAGTGAGACGTCCGTCCGTCCGCCTTCCAAGCCCGACGAGTTTGTCCTCCCATGATGCAGAGAGAACCAGAGGACTTCAAGAGGCCATGAGTAGTGGCCGAGAAGGATAAATGGGTTGAAGCCATGGAGGAAGAAATGACTTCCCTCCATGAGAACCATACGTTTCATTGCAAAATTGCCTAAGGGGAAGAAGGCTCAAGAACAAATGGGTCTTCCGCCGAAGGCAACCGAGGACCCGAAGGCCCAAGACACAAGGCACGACTTGTGGTCAAGGGATTTGGTCAACGAAAGGGTGTCGACTTTGATGAAATTTTTGCTCACAGAAGATGTCCTCGGTCCGTGTGGTGCTTGACGGCAACGGGCGCTGGACGACGGGAGGTTGAGCAACTAGATGTCCGGACGGCCTTTCTCCATGGAGATCTAGAGGAAGAGATCTGGTGGAGCAACCAGATGGCTTTAAAGTTAAAGGAAAGGAGGGACTTGTTTGTCGTTTGAAGAAGAGCTTGTATGGCTAAAACAAGCTCCGAGACAGTGGTACCGAAGTTCGAGTAGGTATGGTCAAGCAAGGTTACCATAAGACTTCCTCGACCACCGTGTCTTTGTGCGTAAGTTCTTCTGACAACGATTTCGCCATCCTTCTCCTTTATGTGACCACATGCTTGTTGTCGGACAAAATAGTGCCTCGGATCATGGAGTCAAGAAGCAACCCGGGACGATCTTCCATGAAAGACCTGAGACTGGCGAAACATTCGGGAATCGTGGATTTCGCGACCGAGGGCAAGAAGCTTGGGTCAGAGGAGGGTTATATTGAAAAGGTGCTTCAAAGATTCAATATGGAAGGGTCTTTGCCAACCATTTCGGATCGAGTAGCGGCAGTGTCCGCCCCGGACAAAGAGAAGGCGCGATGAGTAAGGTTCCTTACTCCTCGGGCGTTAGTGATCTTACGCACGCGGCAGTGTGCCGGCGTCGGACATCGCACGCGGTTTTCTCATGAGTGCATTTCTATCAAACCTGTGGATGGAAATTGGTCTACGGTGAAGTGGATCTTCGAGATATTTGCGGAACCTCCAAGGTGGGTTTGATGTTCGAGAAGAGGAGCTCGGTTGATTGCATACAGTACGCAGATAGTAGGGACGCTGATTCTAGGAAATCAACGTGATACTGGTGAAATTTGCGGGAGGGGCGGTCCCCGGGTCACGGGGTTACGTAGTGCGCGCCTCTTGACTACGTATGCAGTTCATTCGCGTGGACCGAGGCCTGCAAGGAAATCGTGGATGAAGAGGTCGGCCCAAGAATTGGGTCTAAGGCAAAAGGCGTTCGAGATCCTTTGTGATAGTCGAGTGCCATTCACTTATGTAAAAACTCCTCATTCCATTCTCTGGCCAAAACACACGACGTGCGATATCATGGGTGAGAGATGTTTTGATGATGGGCACTATCAATTGGAAAGGTCCGATCGGAAGACAATGGCTCGGACATGTTAACCAAGATTTTGTCAAAGGGGAAGCCGGAAGTCTTGTTGTGATATGGCCGGGTCTAATCGACCTTTCTGGACCGTGAGGGGAAGTTTGTTGGGGTCACTCCCGAGTAGATTTTGTCCATGACTCCATTGGAATAATGGACGAGGACTTTGTTTGATGCGTCATGTCCGAGAGGGCTTGGGACGAGGACTCCATCCACGCGTCGTTGACTTATTCTCTCATTAATGATCTGGCAATAAATGCGGGCATTGGAAGTTGGTGGCCGCCACAACTTCCAAGACGGTTGCAGCGGCGCGCCGGCCCGTGCAGACGGCCGGCAGTGGGCAACCTACCCCCGCCACCCCCGGCGCTAGGTGGCCGGGTAGATTCCTAGGGTAGTGAATATTATATATATTTATTCATGTATATATATAGGTGTCTTTGAGATCATTTAATGGTGTGTGCCTTTGTGAGCAACCACTTTGTGAGACTCATGAGAAGAAACACTTTAGTAAGAGAAACAGTACACTTGAGATCGCTTTTCTTTAGTTTTGAGAATAACACACTCTGTAAACAATCCTTTATAGTGTATTCTTTCGTGGTTTTTCCCTGTTTAACGAAGGGTTTCCACGTTAAATTCGTGTATTCCTTCTCATATTTCTCTCTACCTCTCCCGACCGTCCGAGAGCTTTGCTCTCTGTTCCTGTCCGAGCGTTGTGTCCGCTCGGTCTTCCGCGCGTTTTGCTCCAACACAGTTCTCTTTACCCATTTTCCATGGTTGTCCTCTTCTTTTCTTTTTTTTTTATTTGGTTGGGGTGTGTGGAGGGGACCTCCAAGCCTATAATGACTTAAATAATAGCTTTGGAATTATCTGTTGGCAGAAAGTAGACTGAGATGACAGGGCATCCTTGACTTCAGATTGTTGTACATGACAGCTGAAAAGTGCTGCGGGATTAAGCAAAAAGGGTTAGGGATGAGGCGGGGTAATCGGAAATAAACAGCAACTAGATGTTGACATAGGAGGAAATTGTGATGGTCCTCCTAGGTATATCTAATTACACTATGCAGGAAGCAGTGTACCAATTACATAGCCATTGATGTTAAACCCTGCAATTGTTGACTCTGGAAATATAGCAATCAAAAGGGATATTATAAGTATCCAGTCTTTTGGAACGCCAGCAACACGGATAGTAACTGCTCCAATTCTGCCAATTATCAAGAAAATCAAGAAGTTCAAGACTAAAGCACAGAGTGCATTAGAGGGAAAGATACAGAAATTCAATTGAATATGTGCATGATTCATCTGAGATTTCACCAGCAGATATCGAGGTAGGAATAGAAACACAAAATTGTGCATGAAAAAACAACAGAAAAAGTAAGATGCTTGCAGTTGGGCATTGGCTTCAAGCCAAACCGGACAAAAATTTGAAAATTATCTTTTATACAACACAAACTATATGAGTTCCTACAAGCATCAGATGTCAGGCTTGAGTAATTTAAATGATACTAGTAACTCATGATATTGGCACTAAAACGTTGGACATCATTTTTGTTCCTCTCCTTTATTTTAGAATAATATTCTTGGGCACTTAGAATTATCTCAAGAAGAAAATTACATAATATCGATAGAATTGAAAAATGACAGCCGTGTTCAAGAGAACCATTGCTATCTCAATTCCTGAAATCACTTGTGTCCAAAGACACCAAACATAGTTTTTCTTCTCCATTCTTCTTTTAGTTGTTCTCTACATCTATTCCAACAGGAAGGTCATAGGGGTGAGGGGTTACATGGAGACTGGATCAGATTCCTATGATTTACAATCTGCAACTGAATTTATACAAATCCGAATATTACAACAAACCACAATAGTAGTTCAATAGAAATGATAACCAAAGGATGGGAGCTACCTTGATTCACTAGCAAAAAATCTCAAATCCTAACCAAAGTACTAAAGGAATTTTGTACAAGCTACTGAAACTTGCCAATATGTTCAACCCACTTACCCCAGGAGCCTTAAGCAGCAATGTTGGAAATCCCAAGATTTACTCCTCTAATATACATAAAATTTACTCCTGTGGCATAAGAAAGGTGATCTATTTATGTTGTCCTATCCCTATTATACTTTTATTGTTTTTGAGAGAGAGATTTATAAAAAAATTCTGACCGTATTAAACCTATCTAATTAAGGTCATTCCCATTCTATAAAGACAGCAAATTTCATAAGTTAAAGACAAGAAAGCTTTTTTCTTTCATTGTATTATACTTCATTGCTGAAAATTTTGATAAACTTGATTAATATTCACCTTCTGTATTTTTTTTTTCCCAGATTTGCTGTCGTTCCTGTCTGCTTCATTGCTTACACAAAAGCCATCCCAGTATAAACCAATTTTGATCACAAGTATTGAGCAACCTTACCATGTCCCAAATTCTGAAACTGAATTTATTTTATATTAACCCAATAATTAACTTAAGCTTAAACTTCTTATAGCTAATCGTGGTTGGTGTTTGCAAACAACTAACTATGTGGGTTTCTTATTGGATAGAAGGTTCACATCCTACAACCGCACATTCTCAGAGGAAATCTAGTTACTTGAAGAAGCAAGAAGCAACTCGTAGAGGCAAGATAGAGTGCTAAGGCTGAATCTAGAGCTGTTGAATATGGAGTATGTAAACAACTATGTTAGAAGATCATCCTTGTTAACATGAAAAAGAATCAAAACACCAATGAAGCTCTGCTGTAATAATAAGTGATCTATCAATATTATACACAATCTAGTACAATACAACCAGATAAAACTTATTGAAGTGGACTGGCATATATGAAGGAGAAGATTAACAATGGTCAACTAGCTAATGTACTTAGGAAGGATTTAACCACTACAAAATACCTCAAACTTACAAGCAAGATGAAAATGGAAGACACTCATTCACCAACTAGAGGGGGAGCATCGAAAATCGCAAAATTTACTCTTCTATTATACCTGAAATTTACTCCTATATTATAAGAAAGGCGATATAATCATGTTGTATTCCTATCATTAACATCGTAACTCTTTCTCTTTTGAAAGATTAACAAATATATTCTCTCCTTATTCTTTAGGATTTAACATCTCTAAATAAGGTTATTCCTTTTGTATAAGAAAGTACATTTCATATGTAAAAGACAGGATACAAATAAAAGTTTTTCACTCAAATAAGGGCAATGGCCTTTTTAAGATTCTTTACAAATGTTATGAAAATTAAAATATGCGAATAATTAGGAACATATAAGCAGTTTTCCAAAATCTTACAATTTACTTTTTGATTCATTTTAAGCACCAATAAACTAATAATAGCAAGAAGAAAAAAAGGCTTGAAAGCATTAAAACTCCATACCTGCATAGAACTACGTAATATAAGTTGGTTATAGGATTCAGAGTCAAGCCATTGTTTCAGAGGAAGACTCGAGTGAAGTCCAACCTAAGAGCTTTAGCAAATATTCCAGCAACCTGGTACACTGTACTAATCATATTAAAATGTATTTCCCCATATGAGGAAATGACAACTTCCAAACTAGCCAGCACCATGTTGAAGAATATATTAAACCTTAGTTTGTCAGTGTCACATACAATAGCCATAAGAAATGTTGCCACAGGCTCCGCAATAAGCAACCTAATTATAAGACTTTCAAAAGTGCACCAAGAAAAGTACCAGTGTAGGACATTATTTTCACATAGTAAGAGCTTTAAGCATTTGGACAAAGGCCACAAATACATGCAAATAATAAGTGTTACTGAACTTGTAACCACAAAAAAATGAATAAATAAGAGTATTTTTTTTCTTCCTTGTGTACAGGGAAAGCATTGGCATAGATCACATAGATGATATGTGACAACAAGCTTAAACATCATCAGGCAACTTCAAAGGCAGATCATCAATCCAATCCCTGTAAATGCAATTGGTCTTCTTAGTTCCTTTCCACTTCAAAAGGCGCTTCCTGCCCTTCTCTATTTTGACATGACACCCATCTTCATTGAAAGTGGTTCATTAGCAGGGGCAGGAAGGAGTCTAGAAGCACCAGAGGCTACATTCAGTGGTTAAAGCTCGATAACATGATTGTTATGAGCCTGCAATACTGGTAAAAGGATAGCGGCTATGTGAGTTCAACAAAAATTCTTGCCCTATCTATCATTCAAATTCTCGCCCCTAATTGACAAGGATTGTGGTGTAGCCAATGTAAGAAACTGTAACATACAATACAATTGCTTCAAACTTCAAGCAAAGCACAAGTGCAGAGCTAGAATGGAGGATTTCAAAGATAGCAACAAATGCAAGCTAATCTCATCAGTGGAAAAGGGCCTTCCCAAGGAAAACAGCCTTCTAATACTTTTGAAATTGACATGCTAAAAAAGGGGATTGATAAATTTTGATAATTCCTAAACTCTTTGAATGGACCCTATGGCATATGCTGAATTGCTAAATCAGGTGAGCACTTTAACTCTTTTGCTTTCAATGCCTCAAATATAATCAATACATTCCCTGTGCATTACATTCAAGGGCGACATATCATATGACTCATTGCTCCACCTAATTTGACACCTACAGATCATGTCCTAGAAATAGAAGATTGCGGCTGCTAATGGTTCTTCCATTTTAGTTGTAGGCCGACAAATAATAAACCTCATCCTCTCTTTGCTCTTATGCAATGTTTTACATGTTCCAAATTTTCTGCTGACCTTCTTTCCATTCATCACATTACTAAGAGAAATTGTAAAGTAAATTTCTTTGATACCCATAGTTTTTTTATGAATTTCAATGTCATTCTCGGATGGTGTTTTGAATCGTTCATAGGTTAGGCAAAACAGCTATTAATATATTTATCGATGAATTACTACATATACTTATTTTTTGAATACATTTGAGAGTTCTCTTGAATACTTTATCCGCTAAATCCAAATTTGCATGCTGCGAATGCAGTTCGCACCTAAAGTTTGAGATAAGAGTCAACGCTAAACTAAAAGTTGCACAAGGCACTACAATGGTATCGAAAGTCGAAGATATTAACAGTATGTTACCGTGATGTCTAACGTCCGTGCTTTGATTGTGAGCAGAAGTCCAAGTGGAAGCTTCTTATCTTCTCACTGAAGATAGATCTATAATAGATCAATATTACGGCCTAACAAATAGAAATGAAATCTATAGAGAGATATACGGAATAAACTATGGCTTAATCATTACTCACACGGAAGCATTCGTTTGACGGTTTCTTTAATTTTACCCCATCTTCCCAACCGCATCTCCACCATTGTCTTCTTAGGTGCTTTCAAATCCCACGATCGTTCCCTCTAGATGCAAGATCACTACAATCTGCAGAATATTTTGTCAGAAAAAATTTCATCTTAACAAAAATTTTCAACCATTGTCGATAACCTTAATCCTAATCCTGTCCGCGGAGACCTAAATTGAAATCTAAACCCTAATACTTAACCCTATCCTATAAGACATAAAAAGCTATGAGTAGGAATGCAGCACAGTTCAATTTAATGTCTATATGAATTTAAAAGTTGGTAGTATAAGAAAATTCGTACCTCGACAATTTAGCAAGTTTTCTGCGTGCAAAGAAAAATTCATATAGAATTTCCGTTTTGCCTATAGTCACCTGCAACAATAAAATTTTTATCATATAACAGCATGTATATTTTCTATGCGTACCTGCTTTTGAAAAGTACTTGATACCTTCTTTCACGTATTCCGTTGTCAAATCCCTACAAACAAAAAGGATGCATGCTTGACTCTGTCTGTAATATTCAAAATAAATGGCACTATTTTTTCACATTTTATACAAAAGTCTAACAACGTCCAAAAACTACCAACATAAAAGAAAGTTTATCAATTATTTACCTGAATATTATTTTTGAGTAAGCGCCTCTGTCATTTCACTAAAGCATGCGGGTGATGGGTTCACAACCTGACAAAAAAGGATAAGTCATTCGCAGCTATATAAATAGATATTTTCATACAGTTGGTTAGATACCCATAAACTGTCATACTTTGGTTAAATACTATCTTCTTTATTTTTAGTCATCGAATAGAGTCGAAACTCTTTTCTTTCTCTTTGTTAAATGACCATCTGAATTCACATAAATATTATGAATTTTAGTGTCATTCCCGAATGGTGTTTTGAATTGTTCATAGGTTAGGCGAAATGGCTATTAATATATTTATTGATAAATTACTACATATACCTATGTTTTTTAATACATTTGAGAGTTCTCTTGAATACATCATCCGCTAAATCAAAATTTGCATGTTGCGAATTCAGTTTGCACCTAAAGTTTAGGATAAAAGTCAACGCTAAACTGAAAGTTGCATAAGGCACCATATAGGTATCAAAAGTCGAAGATATTAACAGTACGTTATCGTGACGTCTAATGTCCGTGCTTTGATTTTGAGCAAAAGTCCAAGTGGAAGCTTCTCATCTTTTCACTAAAGGCAGGTCTATAATAGATCAGTATTACAGCCTAACAAATATAAATGAAATCTAGAGAGAGATATACAGGATAAACTATGACTTAATAATTACTCACACGCAAGCATTTGTTCGATGGTCTCTTTGATTTTGCCCCTTCTTCCCAGCCGTGTCTCCACCATTGTCTTCTTAGGTGATTTCAAATCCCACGATCGTTCCTTCTGCATGCAAGATTGCTACAATTTGAGGAATATTTTGTTAGAAAAATTTTATTTTAACAAAAAATTTTAAACCATTGTCGATAACCTTAACCATATTCTGTCCGCGAAGACCTAGAACGAAATCTAAACCCTAACACCTAACCCTATCTCGTAAGACATAAAAAGCTAGGAGTATGGGTGAAGCATAGTTTAATTTAACGTCTATATGAATTTAAAAGTTGGCAGTATAAAAAACTTCGTACCTCAACAATTTAGCAAGTTTTCTGCATGCAAAGAAAAATTCACATAGAATTTTTCATTTCACATGTAGTCACCTGCAACAATAAAATTGTTATGATATAACAGCATGCATATTTTATATGCATATCTACTTTTGAAAAGTACTTGACACCTTCCTTCACATATTCCGTTGTCAAATCCCAGCGAACAAAAAGGATGCACACTTGACTTTGTTTGAAATATTTGGAATAAATGACTCTATTTTTTCAAATTTTATATAAAAGTTTAACGATGTCAAAAAACTACCAACATAAGAGAAAGTTTACCAGTCATTTACTTGAATATCAATTTTGAGTAAGCGCCTTTGTCATTTCACTAAAGCATGCGGGTGATGGGTTCACAACCTGACAAAAAAGATAAGTCATTTATAGCCATATAAATAGATATTTTCATACAATTAGGTAGCTATCCACAAAATGTCATACCTTTGCATCTCTCCTATACTTTTTTCTTTATTTTCAGTCCTCGAGTAACATCGAAACTCTTTCTTTTCTCTTAGTTATATGACCATCTGAATTCATACAAACATTATGAATTTCAGTGTCCTTCCCGGATGGTGTTTTGAATCGTTCATTGGTTAGGCGAAATACCTATTAATATATTTATTGAAAAATTACTACACATACCTATGCTTCTGAATAAATTTGAGAGTTTTCTTGAATATTTCATCTGCTAAATTCAAATTCACATGCTGCAAACGTGGTTCACACCTAATTTTAGGATAAGAGTCAACGCTAAACTAGAAGTTGTACAAAGCACCACACAGGTATTAGAAGTCAAAGATATTAACAGTGCATTACCGTGACGTCTAACGCCCGTGCTTTGATTGTGAGCAGAAGTCTAAGTGGAAGCTTCTCATCTTCTCATTGAAGGCAGGTCTATGAAAGATCAGTATTACGGCCTAACAAATAGAAATGAAATCTATAGAGACATATATGGGATAAACTATGGCTTAATAATTAATCACACTCAAGCATTCATTTGGCGGCCTCTTTGATTTTACCCCATCTTTCCAGCCGCATCTCCACCATTATCTTTCTAGGTCCTTTTAAATCCCATGATCGTTCCCTCTACATGCAAGATCGCTACAATTTGCAGAATATTTTATTAGAAAATTTTCATTTTAACAGAAAATTTCAAACCATTGTCGATAACTTTAACCTAATCTTGTTCGTGGAGACCTAAACCGAAATCTAAACCCTAGCACCTAACCCTATCTTGTAAAACAAAAAAAGCTAGGAGTATGAGTGCAGCACAGTTTAATTTAATGTCTATACGAATTTAAAAGTTGGCAGTATAAGAAAATTCATACCTCAACAGTTTAACAAGTTTTCTTTGTGCAAAGAAAAATTCACATGGAATTTTCTATTTTGCCTGTAGTTACATGCAACAATAAAATTGTTATCATATTACAACAAGTATATTTTATATGCGTACCTGCTTTCAAAAAGTACTCAACACCTTCCTTCACGTATTCCGTTGTCAAATCCCTACAAACAAAAAGGATGCACGCTTGACTCGATTGTAATATTCGAAATAAATAGCAGTATTTCTTCACATTTTATACAAAAGTCTAACGATGTCCAAAACTATCAACATAAGAGAAAATTTACCAATTATTTACCTGAATATTATTTTTGAGTAAGCGCCTCTGTCATATCACCAAAGCATTCGGGTGATGGGTTCACAACCTGACAAAAAAGGATAAGTCATTCACGGTCATATAAATAGATATTTTCATACAGTCGTATAGATATCCATAAACTGTCATATCTTCACACCTCTCCTATACTATCTTCTTTATTTTTAGACCTCGAGCAGCGTCGAAACTCTTTTCTTTCTCTTTGTTCTGCAACCATTTGAATTCACACAAACATTATGAATTTCAGTGTCATTCATGATGGTATTTTGAATCGTTCATAGGTTATGCGAAATAGCTATTAATATATTTGCCGATAAATTACTACATATACATATATTTTTGAATAAATTTGAGAGTTCATTTGAATACTTCATTTGCTAAATCCAAGTTTACATACTGCAAACGCGGTTCAAACCTAATGTTTAGGATAAGAGTCAAAACTAAAATAAGAGTTGCACAAGGCACCACATAGATATTGGAAGTCATAGATATTAACAGTACATTATCTTGACGTTTCACGTTTGTCCTACGATAGTGAGCAGAAGTCAAGTGGAGGCTTCTCATCTTCTCACTGAAGGCGGGTCTTTTATAGATCAGTATTTTGGCCTAATAAATAGAAATGAAATCTATAGAGAGATATACGGGATAAATTATGGCTTAATAATTACTCACACGTAAATATTCGTTCGGCAGTCTCTTTGATTTTATCTCATCTTCCCAGCCAAATCTTCACCATTGTCTTCCTAGGAACTTTCAAATCCTATGATTGTTCCCTCTACATGGAAAATTGCTACAAGTTGCAGAATATTTTGTCAGAAAAATTTCATTTCAACAGAAAATTTCAGACCATTGTCGATGACTTTAATCCTAATCCTATCCGTTGAGACCTAGACCGAAATCTAAACCCTGACACCAAACTCTATCCCTTAAGAGTATGGGTGCAGCACAATTTAATTCAATATTTATACAAATTTAAAAGTTGGTAGTATGAAGAAATGTGTACCTCGACAATTTAGCAAGTATTCTGCGTGCAAAAAAAAAATCACATAAAATTTTTCTTTTTTCCTATAATCACCTGCTATAATAAATTTGTTGTCTTATAACAGTATATATACTTTGTATTCGTACCAGTTTTCGAAATGTACTCGATGCCTTTCTTCACGTATTCCGCCGTCAAATCCCTACAAACAAAAAGCATGTCTGCAATATTCAAAATAAATGGTACTATTTTACCACATTTTATACAAAAGTCTAGCGATGTACAAAAATTACCAAAGTAAGGGAAAGTTTACCAACCATTTACGTGAATATTATTTTTAAGAAAGTGCCTTTGTCTTTTCGCCAAAGCATGCTGGTGATGGGTTTACAACCTGACAAAAAACGATAAGTCATTTACAGCCATATAAATAGATATTTTCACACAGTTGAGTGGATACCCACAAACTGTCATACCTTCGCATCTCTCCTATAATTTCTTCTTTATTTCCAGTTCTCGAGTAATGTCGAAACTCTTTCTTTTCTCTTTGTTATGTGACCATCTGAATTCACACAAATATTATGAATTTTAGTGTCATTCCCGGATGGTGTTTTGAATCATTCATTGGTTAGCGAAATAGCTATTAATATATTTATTGAAAAATTACTACATATATCTATGTTTCTGAATAAATTTGAGAGTTCTCTTGAATATTTCATCTACTAAATTAAAGTTCACATGCTGCAAATGCGGTTCGCAGCTAATGTTTAGATAAGAGTCAACGCTAAACTAAAAGTTGCATAAGGCACCACACAAGTATTGGAAGTCAAAGATATTAACAATACGTTATTGTGACGTCTAACGTCCGTGCTTTGATTGTGAGCAGAAGTCCAAGTGGAAGCTTCTCATCTTCTCACTGAAGGCAGGTCTATGAAAGATCAGTATTACGGCCTAACAAATAAAAATGAAATCTATAGAGAGATATACGGGATAAACTATGGTTTAATAATTACTCACACGCAAGCATTTGTTTGGCAATCTCTTTGATTTTACCCCATCTTCCCAGCCGCATCTCCACCATTGTCTTCCTTGGTGATTTCAAATTTCACGATCGTTCCCTCTGCATGCAAGATCGTTACAATTTGAAGAATATTTTATTAGAAAATTTCATTTTAAGCAAAAAAATTTAAACCATTGTTGATAACCTTAACCCTATCCTATCCGCGGAGACCTAGATCAAAATCTAAACCCTAACACCTAACCCTATCTCATAAGACAAAAAAAGCTAGGAGTATGGGTGAAGCATGGTTTAATTTAACATCTATACGAATTTAAAAATTAGCAATATAAGAAAATTTGTACCTCAACAGTTTAACAAGTTTTTGTGTGCAAAGAAAAATTCACATGAAATTTTCTATTTCACCTGTAGTCACCTGCAACAATAAAATGGTTATGATATAACAACATGTATATTTTGTATGTGTACCTATTTTTGAAAAATACTCGACACCTTCCTTCGCGTAATCCGTTGTCAAATCCAAGAAACAAAAAGGATGCACACTTGATTTCGTTCGTAATATTTGGAATAAATGGCACTATTTTTTCACATTTTATACAAAAGTCTAACAACTTCTAGAAACTACCAACATAAGAGAAAGTTTACCAATCATTTACCCGAATAATATTTTTGAGTAAGTTCCTCTGTGATGCGGACATCCAAGACAAATATTCACTTTTATTTGCCTTTTGAAGATTCGTTTTTATTTGCCTTCCAAATTAGTTATGATTTTATTTTCATTTATTTGATTTTATTTGATTTCCTTTTTTACTTTTTCAATTATTTGATTATGATTTTGATTTTAATTTTCTTTCACATCAGATTCTCTATATAAGAATCCCTAGGGCTATTATTTGGAGAAGAATTGATTGGTTGATGAATGAATATTTGAAAGATTGATTGCAATTGAGCAATTATGACTTTCCTTCCTCTCTCCCCCTTGGTTTGATCCATTTCTTGTCTCTACCCCTCTAGTCTAATTTCTTATATTTACCCCTCTATTTTCTTCTCTCTACTTTCACCCTCCCTCTACATCAAATTGGTATTAGAGATAAAAATCCTATATTTTTGCCGCCAGCAATACCTTCCCGCCATCAGCCACCCACCCTACCACCACCACCACTGCCCCACCACCCTACAAAGTTCTTCTGTGCATTTGCTAGTAGGTCCATCTCTATCACCACTGCCTCCTCTATATTGTTAAAAAAAAAAACTTTTGTTTCTGTCCCAATAGAAGAAAAAAACAACAAAAGGTGTGGGTTTTTTTTCTCTTGTGCCCGCCTCTGTCAAAAAAAACAAAAAGAAAGATATAGAATAAGAAGCAACAGGCACAGAAGCAGAGAACCGTCTTTGCATCCCTGCCTCAACCAAGGAGGCAGCACCAGTTGAAGCAGCAGCCAACGCTAACGAAGCCATCACAGCCGATGCCGCTGCCACAACCAGAGGAAGAACCCCCATCCCCGCTAACCACCACGACCTCCAACACTCTAGTACCTGCCCAGTCAAGCCAAACCACGCCCAAACCCAAACCCAATTCTGCCATACTACGAACCGACTGAAATCGTAAATGACCACCTTCATTAGACAACCTGAAACCAAGAACCCTAACTCGGAGGCCTGCGCCGCCCACACCAAAAACCCTAGCCTCCACCTTCCTTCAAAAAAAAAAAAAAAATCGAAGAAAGGGAGTAGAAAGAGAAGTCATGAATCGGGTGTCCCAAATCTTCGTCTTCATTCTATGTCTTTGTCTTCGCCCTCGTTCTTCTTCGTCTTCATCGCTTCATTAGATTCATCTCCTCCTCATCTTCTTCGTCTGAGTTCGTCTTTGTCGTCATCCTCTTTGCCGCCTTCATCGTCGTCACCGTTGCTCCCACCTTCATCGTCGTCGACGTTATCGGACTAAGCAAGTGCTACCATCCCCACCTGAGCAGCTGCACCACTTCATTCCCTCTCTCTACGCATGCTTTGAGGCCATATAGGTAAAGAAAACAAGGGGGCAACAATAAGCGAGGTAAGAAAAAAAAAAAGAGGGAAAAAAAAGGAGAGAAAAAAAAAAAAAGAGAGGAAAAAAAAAGAGGAAAAAAAAACAAAAAGAGAGAGAGAGAAAAAAAAAGGTAAAAAGAAGGAAAAAAAAATTAAACAATAGCAGATTTCCGTAGATTTTTATCCAATCTCAAACAAGTGGGTCAGATTATTTTCCGAGGCAGTTTCAACAAGCTGGTCAAATCATCTCCAAGTGTGTTTGTTCTATCTTCTTTTGAGTATCATATTTTGTTTATCTTTAATAATATTTAGTTTTATTTAAGTTTGCCATTTTATTGAAAACAATAAAAAAAAAATCGTTACGCCCTCTCACTACCATTTGACACACCCTCTCGCAATTGATTATCGCTCTATAATTTTAATAGATTAATAACACTAGCTTGCCTAATCGGAACCATACAAATCTTACAAAAGAAAAAAAAAATTAATAATATATTTTCGTAAGTAACTTATTTAATTAATAAGATTAAAGACAATATAATTGATATAGTTCCAAAAATAAATTAAAAACACATTTTAGTAAGTAACTTATTTAATTAATAAGATGAAGAATGCACAGAAATATTTGATTAAAGACAATATTCTCTTAGGTCATGTATTAAAAGCTTTGTTTGGGAGTTGAACAAATGTCAATTACAAAATTACATGATTGTCATTCAAACCGACTTGGCCACCACTCATAGTTAAATTTTGATCTTGCAAATTGGGTTGCCACTTTAGAACTGGGGCCTCACTCATCGATGCTAAAAACTCAAAATTTTTAAAATGGGGCCCATCACATTTTAAATAAAGCTCATTAAATTTTACTAAGTTAGGAGAATTATATTATAGTTTTATTTTTATCTTTATAGATAAAGATTATAACTCATATTTTATTATAATAATAATATGATGAGGTTTTTAAAAAAAATAAAAAATCTCCTACTTAGCTTATATAAAAGTATTTATATTTCATCATTATATTCATAAAAAGTAAATTTTAGAATAGGCTGAAGAATACTTATATATTATTAATAAATTTTTTTATTTTCAGTCACAATGGTACTTTGTTGAATATGACTAAATAAATATTTAATTTGTTTTTTGATCTTATATTATACTTGTATATATAATTATTTGTATAATATATTTTTAATATTCTAAACAAGTTTAGTTAAACCCTAAATAAATTATATTTTATGCTAAAAAAACAATATGTATTTGCTTCTCCTTATAAATAAAAAAAATACTAACAAATACATTGAAATTATCAAATAAATATTTAACCTATTTTTCCAATGCATTGAATAACTTAAATTACAAATAATATTTAATATTTATGCAGACTAATAACACAATTAAATAATAAAAAAATTAAAAATATTATACGTAATTTTTTTTTTTTTTTTTGAAGAACTAGGAAATATAATAGCGATGGAGGTATATATCACTTGATCCAGAAGAAAAAATAATTAAAAATAAAGATTAAAAATTTTAAATAAGATTATTTAAAAAAATTAAAAAAAAATTTTTAAATCTATTTATATTTTTTAACCAAACATTATCTTTTATTTTAAAGGCTCAATGGTTACTCCTAAATAATCAATAAAATATTTTTTTTGTCAAAGTTTTAGATATAATAAACTAATAGAAATAGAGTATGCTAAATTCTCATTTTTTTTAATATTAATTTGTTAATTTAATATATATTTGTTTGGTTTAATAAAAAAATTTAAAGTATTCAAACTTAATAAATATATAATATAAAATAAAAATGATTAAAATTAAGTAAATAAAATTAAATATTATCAATGTCAATATTTTAAAATTTTTCAGATAAAACATAAAATATCAAATTTTTTAATATTTAAACTCGATGACATAATTTATATTGACTTTTATATTTCAATCATATTATAAATTTATTACTCAAAATTTTAGTACTTACTCCAATTAAACTTTAAATTATAAATATTTTCTATTTATTGATTTATTTTTATAATAGTGATGAAAAATTGGTCAACACAATAATAATTAATTGACAATAATTAAAATATCTTATTTATTATAAAATATTATTATCAACCAAAATTACCACTATAAAAAATATATATAGTCATATCAAGAGAAAGTGTGCAAATATGTATGTAGTTAGTTGACAATAACTAGATGCAAGTCATTTATTATTAAAAAAAAAATTACTTTATTTATTAACATTGTTTTTTTTTAAAAAAAAAAAGTATTTTAGAAACCTAAGAAAGCAATAATTGAAAATTAAAATTTTAAGTGACTTGAACTTGAACAAGTTAAATTTGAACTTTTAATTAAAATTTTAGAGCAAGTTTGAATTATAAGAAAATTTACTTGATATTATTTTATATAATTTGAAATTTTTAATACACATATAATAAAATTTTAAATAATAAGTACATAAATTTTAAACATAAAAATATACAATTATGTAATCTAAATCATAATAAAGCAAAAAAAATAACACGAATTAACTAATATAGTAGTAAATAAAGAAAAATAAAAAATATTAAAATTTTAAAATATAAAGTGATCTTGATATAGTTCCAAAAATATATTAAAAATACATTTTAGTAAGTAACTTATTTAATTAATAAGATGAAAAATGCACAAAAATATTTGATTAAAGACAATATTCTCTTAGGTCATGTATTGAAAGCTTTGTCAAAATTTTTAAAATGGGGCCCTTCGAATTTTTAAATATTAAGTCAGATTAAATTTTACTAAGTTAGGAGAATTATATGATAGTTTTATTTTTATCTTTATAGATGAAGATTATAACTCATATTTTATCATAATAATAATATGATGAGGTTTTTTTAAAAAATAAAAAATCCCTTACTTAACTTATATAAAAGTATTTGTATTTCATCATTTTAGTCATAAAAAGTGAATTTCAAAATAGGTTAAAAAAAATTAGAATGGTAGCTAAATTAATATAAAATAGAAGTATTTATATGGGCAAAAAAATAGAAATTAAAATGCAAAAAAACAAATCATAGAAGACTAGTGCAAGTGCGTCAATTATATCAGCACATATATAACCTTTATACTTATATCAGATGTTGATTTTTGTCAAGTCTAAAAACATGTTACTCTCATGTTTACATTTGGCATCAACTTTATGTTTATTCTAAACATGTATATTACTTATTTTAATATCCGACGTCACAATCTATTTTATTTTAAGTTTTTTAAATATCAATCAATAAAAGAAATATTCAAATATAACTTGATTAAACCATTATTTTGTTATAAAAGTAAGCAAATATAATTAGTTTGATATAACAAAATATTTCTTTCTACCTAACAGTAGCTTCACAATATATTTGATTTTGAAAATTAGATAATTATTATAATAAAATATTATAATAGAGGATTATTTTAGCTTTTAATATTTAATAATAGCATAAAATAAAAAATAAAGAGTAAATTTTTAACTCTTCTCACAATATTTTACTTTTAATAAATTATTACCATAGTTTTCATATGATATCACCACAGTCACATCTCCTCAGGCATTTGTCACAACTTATCAATATAAACACTTAATATATTATAAATTTGATAAGTATAAGATAACTATTTGACTTGAAATAGTGATTTAATGCAGCATAACACTTATGCAATGTGCTACAACAAAGAAAAATACGAGCCATGGAGAAGATTGTTAGCCAAAAGTCTTCATTTTTGAGAAATTTTGGTTCTCTTTTAAACAAATTGATGTGAGCAAAAACGAAAAATGAAGTGAAAGAAGAAAATATTACTAAGGAAAAGGGAAAAACATAATCTTTGAATGACAATTCAATTCTTTAATAATTTTAAATAATAAAATTAGGATTTTTTTTATAGAGATATATTATATTTAGGATTATTAAAAAATAGTATAATATTTTGAATAGCACTTAACCTAGAATAAAAAAATAATAATAATAATGAAAATAAAGCATACAAGATACTATTAAATTCATAAAATTTTAATATTTCTAAAATATGAAAAAGCATGAAAACCGATAAAATAAAATATCTATCATATTTATAAGATATTTATATTACAAACACTGAAAAGAAAGGTACTTAAAATGAATATATCATCTAATACATGGCGACTTCTCTTTTTCATATATGACTGTGTTAATAAATATAACAAATATAAAACTCTTATAAACGCGAAAAGAAAGAAAGCTTATAAGAGCTTATGAAATGCTAAGATTAGATAGAGAATGATTTGGGTATTACAACTTGGTTCCAGAGCCAGTCGATATTCCTTCGTGTGCCCATGTAGAGATAAGGTGGTGGGCGATAGCGAAGGGCCCAGGAATGAACATGGAAGCAAGCTCTCCGCTTTCGACATTGAAATCCGAGGAGAGGCTTTGCCCTTTCTTCACTCCTTTGCACATTTCGTCGACTTTCGATACAGCTGTTCTTTGGGCCTTCTTGTATTCGGTGACCAACAAGGCTTTTTTCACATCTCCTCTGTTGAGCCATTGGGCATCTAAAAAACAATGGCATATGTATTCAAAAACACATTGAGAATAAATACAATTTAGCATTAAATAATATTATTGGTCAATTATATTCTCGTACCTATAAATAAATTATGAATTTTAGTCAACGCATTCCTAACATATCATGTCTTAATTTTTAGAAAAATAACTTGCCAACATGTCAATGTGATATCATATCAGTGTCTCTTATTCGTGCACATGCTTCTTAGTGGACAAGTAATAAAACAGAAGAGGAGAGTGGTTAGCCAAGAAGTCAAAAAGGGAGACAAGAAATACACACAATATCAGCGTTAGCAAAGCTTTTTAAGTAATATTAGGTGAAATCAGCTATGTAAAATTATATATGTCACTCTAATCAGTTTACAGCAACACCTTTTGAGAGAATAAATAAAAATAGCTCCGGAATGTTTTGCATTGATATATACCTTCTAGCTCTTCTTTGTCCACATTAATGTCAAGTGATTTTGCATATGCAAAGAAACCCACCATCAATTGGCATGGCATGCTGCTCGGTCCAACTGAAAAACAGCGATATAAACCACCATGAATATTCAGAAAAGGAGGCTCATTTATTTGCAAGATAAGGTCTTCGATATCAATTGCTTTGTCAAATGAATTCACTGTCTAATCTCGGTGAATAGCATTTAACTATCACATAGCTCTGATTTTTTCAAGTTTGTGACTCCATGAAAACCCTGCAACTAGAACATAAGTTGCATATATATTTATATATAATGTAAAGCTTGTCTTATAGCCAATCTTTAGAAAAAGGATTTTCACTCCTCGATGACTCATTGCTGAAACTTCTCTTACTGATCAAGTCGATATAGGACTTCTTAAAGGACCAAATAGGAGACAGGCCCCTTCATTTTTCAATCCTTCGGTCCTTCTTTTATCTTAATTTTTGTTCTCAAATGATTTATAGTTGAAACTTAATATGAGTATGCTTTATGTAAAACATAAAGTTGAGAAAGCTTCCAAACTTGTTTCCTCAGCATTTTCAAATTGCATCTAAGAGATCACTCTATCTCATACACACACATAACGATGGTAATATTAGAAAGGATATGAGAACATGACATGAACATAAACTAAAAAGAGGTACGGGTATGTATCAATTGTTTCATATCATCAAAGGATTAACACATTTATAATACAAAATATTGTGTCATGATTCATGCTGACACATTAACTTGAAAATAATACGATATAACATGATTACTAAATGTTTCTTATTAACATGACTATAAACTAACATGAAAACCTATTATCCATCCAAATTTTGTTGAATTCTTAATTTTGACCAACATTTAAATAAAATTAGATATTATTTCCACAATTCCCACACCATCCATCACATGGTACATTAGCAGTCATAACCTCTAGTTTTGTGGTTGCATGTATTTTTTCAATGGTAAATTATTAAACTAACAGGTCTTAAAATATTATAAATTAACAATTTAAATATTACTCCCATGTAAAAAATGTATTGTCATATAATAGGTCTTGTGTTATAAATGTGTCTTACCATATATAAGTTAAATGTATCTTATTGTGTCAAACTGATAGCAAAGTCTTTGTAACATGTTTGATGCAAATAATTACCTGGCCATGGCTGTGAGCTATGATACACAACTTCCCCCACTTCAATGCCAGTTTCTTCCCATGTTTCTCTCCTCACTGCTTCTTCCAAGCTCTCTCCTGGCTATAGGAAATTAAGTACTTTAACAGAGCTTCCAAATTTTAAAAGAAATATTTACCCAAAAAATCACATCCATACATTAGGAAAAGAACAATAACATTTGACTCTGGATGGTCACTTAATTCAACCTAATTTATAGTCATTTAAAACAAAAGGCCATAAGTTTTCACGAAAAAATAAGATCATAGATAACTTATTTTTGCATAAAAAAATGCCTATTCTAAAATTAGTAACCAACACACCTCCATAAAACCAGCTAGGCAACTCCACATTCGAGGTACAAATCTTGATTGCCTGCTTAGAAGTGCCCGGTCGTTCTCTCTATCAATGACTAGCATAATCACAACCTGTTTTTAGCACAAAATGACCGGAATAATCAGCATTACACACTGCATTCCTTAGATGGGATTCTGAAATTAGCTTTAGGAAGAGATGGGCATCACTATACCGGATCAACACGGGGGTAGATCCTCTTTTTGCACAACTCATTTGAGCATTGCATCCTTCTACCAGCTTCTTTGGGGATTGTTTTGCCCCCACAAGACCCACAAAAACGTGATGAACCATGCCATTCTAGCAATGCTCTTGCCTAGTGAAATGACAAAATGAGAAAAGAAAAATACTCACTCCAACGGATCCAAGATTTTTCTTTTCAATGTTTTTGACAAAAAAATATTGAAAAATCATCTAGTTTCAGTGGCATAAGTTGACAACATTCGCCAATAAAAAATTTTAGTAGAGTTAATATAACATTACAATTCAATTATTAACATAGTTATATTTAACTTTTTTATTTATATACAATTTTTTTAGTTGGGTCATCTGATCTCCTCCCCTTATGTAGATCCACCCAACTAACAAGCTTCAAATGGAACTTCAAAAGACCAAGGATACCGAATGTTAAAGCTTCTACTTTAGCTAGGCTTGGGAAATTAGATTGAATAAAAGTACAATTTTAGGGCCAGTGATTCCATTACTACCTCAAGCAACTTCAGAATGTGCTTCCATTTTTTAACGTTTGGTACTTGCAACTGTTTGGTAGATATAAAAGTGAAGAGATATACAAAGTTACTGAAGCATACATATTAATCATGGCATATTAGTAACACAAAACAATAGATGAGTGATGAATCCGATAATTATATACATTTCATTTTTTCTTTGCGGTATGAAATCATATTACAAAAGCACCAAACATGGAAGCAATCCTCATCCCCACATTGAACTAGGAAAGAAAAAGCAATAAAGAGATCTAATATCTAGCTAAGCTTACTTGACTAAAAGAATTACACAACATATCTATCAGATAAATCTTGCATCCTTCTGTAGCTGTCTTCTCATTAAATTCTGCAACACATCTACCAGATGTTTTTTGCAAGCTTATCTCTCTCACTAAATTCATTTTGCGGTAAGCCCATCACAAGAATGGAACCAAGATCTCGAACAGCTTACACTAGTGTGATTGGTGGTTTGTTTGGCATATTGAAATGTGCAAAATTAAATAAATACATGCAAAGCTGAGTGCTTTTAAAAACATGTAATACTTGGTCAGTAGAGAGGAAAATTGAAAGTATGAAAAACCATAAAAATTGTGGAGATCTAGTTATATTTTATCTAAATAGGATTCTACGTTTTCCATCTAAGACTGATGAAAGGACAGTAAAAAGCTGATTAAAACCTTTAATAAATTTTATGAATCCCATAGGTAAGAAAATTATATTTTTCTCAATTTTATATCATATAAATTAAAGAAAACACATTTCATAAGTTTCAATAGTTTCACATCAAGTTAGTTTTCCAAAGTTGTTAAACCAAACATAGAATAAATGTAAATGGATGACAATAAAACTGAATGATAATTTATAAATTCTCCACAGTAAGTATCAAGGAACCACTCATCCCCATTGATGGGTTCGGTAAACCCGACCTAGGAAGAAGGACCACAAATGAAGTAGATGTCCAGTATAATTGGAAGCTCAGGAAGTGCACAAGCAGGCCCCAATTAATAGCCTTTATTGATTCGGCCCAACGGCTCAACAATTCTAACCCAAAAAACGAGCCCGTACAATTTACCATAACTCGCTGGACAAATCTCTTCAAAATAACCGCCGTACAACGGAACCACCCACTTCCCACTAACCTACCGTAACCAATTGGTCGGAACAAAACAACCGCCTTATCCTATTCACGGGTGGTTAATCCAACCGCCCTTCACCTCTATAATTACCCCTTTCATTCTCACAAAAAAAAGGAAATGGCTGAAACGGTCAGAGAAGAAGAATCCATAAAAGGAGGAAGAAAACAGAGAAAATGCCAATCACATCTATCCCAATGAGGCCAGCCTCTAGCATCCCAAGAAGGCCAGCCCTCCATCTTCCCGCAGAAGCCAAAAGAACCTCTCAGGAGTCCATCCAAGCAAAGACTCTCCCTCCAAGAGATTTTCCATTCAAGTAACTAACTATCCCTCAAGAGCACTCCAATAATATTCAAACAGACAATTTGCCCATCTAGGCCACCCCTCTGCAAGCGCATCTCTAAGCCGCCCCTTTGCCAGGGGACACTCTAAGTCGTCCATCATCTGGGCGCACTTAAACCCTCAATCTACCGACACGTGCATTTACGGATCCTCCTTACATCTTTCTATTCTCTTGGAAAGACATCGTTGTCCTCTGACATATTGTTTTCAGTTGTGTTGCACATGGTTCAGGTTCAAGGCTATGGAGACCGTATCCGTATCAAATCGACTCAACGTGAAAATCCGATTTGCAGCCCCTTAATCCGTAAGACGACGCGAATTCGTGGTACATAACATTAGCACTGACCTGGAGAAGCTACTAAAAGGCCAACTTTACCACCAAAAACCACAAAAAACAAAACTGATACAAGCGCTCTTGTCAAGGAGACCACCACTCCTAGCCATCTCGCAAATAGCCATGAATGAGACCGGCGAACATTTTTCATGAAAGAGATCAATACTCCAATATACAATATATCTACTCCAGGCTCTTTGCACACGATGTGGTCATCAAAGACTGGGGGCTCTTTCTTTAACCGCCGACACTGTGACTTTAAGAAGAAGAAATGAAAAAAAGCCTGCCTAGAAAACATACAAGCCTAACATCCAAATCCAAGTTGGCTTAAACAATCGAATTTCATTCGAGGTAGAAGGCTGAGGGGCAACATCCTTGCCACTCCCAAGATAGTCGGCAACCTCTTTGATCACAAAGAGGTTAATGCAGCATTAGAGGACAATCTAATATTCGGACCTCTACTCGTGAGCCATCTCACTGGAGCAATAAGCCTAGCGTGAGGACATAGTATGGCTAGTCAGGAGATACCATGCCGGGGGCTTCCCCTCCGACACTAGTATCTAACACCTGCAAAAGAAGAGGCCTCCCCTCCAACACCGGTATCTAACACCTGCAGAAGAAGAGGCTACTCTACTATAGAAGATTAATGGTCTAACAAATTTCAGCCAGAACGGTCACAGAAGAGAAAACCTGGGTGCAATCAAAGGGCTAACCAAATGTAAGACGATAAGAAACACTTTGCGAATAAGAAAAGCTCATAAAATATTAAAAAAAAATGCAAAAGAGCCCGGATTTGGTCCATAGCTGGTTTGACTTAATCAAACCTACTCTAGAAGATCCATACAGGCATTTTATGTCTCAAAATGCCGGCTGAAGATCCATTCCGGCATTTTATGTCTCAAAATGCCAGGTCACGGTGCCAAACCAGCACCTCCTCTCACAAAAAGTCGGTTCCAGTTGCATACCGGCGCCTCTTTTCACAAAAAGCCGGACGCAGTTGCATACTGGCATCTCCTCTGACAAGTAGTTGGCCAAAGTTGCATTCCGTAATTCCCACTCACAAACCGTAGGTTTGACTAAGTCAAACCAACTCCCGCAGATCCATACTGGCATTTTCCTCTCTAAAAATGCCGGACGCTCGTTCAAACCGACATTTCCTCTCTAAAAGTGTCGGATGCTCGTTCAAACCGGCATTTCCTCTCTGAAAATGTTGGACGCTCATGCAAACCAGCATTTCCTCTCTGAAAATTCCGGACGCTCATGCAAACCGGCATTTCCTCTCTGAAAATGCCGGACAGTCGCGCATACCGGCATTTTCTCTCTGAAAATTCCGGACGCGGCAGCATTCCGGAACTTCCTCTCACAAGCAGCTGGCTAAAGTAGCATTCCGGAATTCCCTCTCACAAATGCCCGGTCAAAGCATTCCGATATTTTCCTCTCATAAATGCCCAGTCCCAGCATTCCGGTATTTCCCTCTCACAACTACCCGATCAAAACATTACGGTGTTTCCCTCTCACAAATGCCCGGTTCCAGCTCCATTCCGAAAATTTCTCTAACAACCACTCCGGCATGCTGGACCTGTGCCAGAATGAGTTCGACCAACATTTCATCTCTCTGCAAGCCGGATAGCCACTCCGGTTCATTTCCATACCGGCGCCACCCGGTTCCAGATTTAGTCCATGCTTAGAATCGCAAGCCCAGATCCACTCCGGTGTTTTGTTTCACATAAGCCGGCAGAGACACTCCGGAGCCCAAAAAGCATTCCGGGAATTATTTCCACTTCTATTGGTTTTCACTACGGAGACCAAAAGGCATTTCGGTTCTCTACCTCTCTCACTACCGGCAAAGATACTCCAACACCCAAAGTCGGAGTTGTAGCAGTTAAGTATGGCGTTCAAATGCCACTTCGGCAGCAGCTCAGCCAATCAAGATTCACTCCGGTAGTAGTTCAGCCGGTCCATATTCTCTCGGCATATTACTTCTCTCAACTAGCCGGTTTGATTGCATCCAATCCAACTTCCAGACGGTTGGAGTCCATTAAGTCTAGAATCCCATTCGGCGTCCAGCCGGTTGACTCATGAAGCATTCAATCCAGCTCCCAGAATTGAGCATCCAGCCCAAAGCTGGTGGACTTAATGCAACCAGTCCAGCATCCTTCCACTACAACACCTTAGATTCGCTCCGGCTGCAAATTCACTACGGTGCTCTAGTGTTCACTCCGGATTTTGTCCACTTAGGAAGTTTGATCACTCCGAGATGATGGTCACTCCGGATTTTGATTTTGTCCACCAAGGAATCCCATTCCAGGAATTCCACTCCAGAAAATTATTCACTGCGGAATTTTAATCCACTCCGGATGATCGTCACTCCTGAAGCTTGTCCACTCTGAAAGTTTGGACTCACTCTGGAATCCCGGTCCACTCTGGAGGCTTGTCACTTTGGAGGTTTTTTCACCCCGGAGGTTTTGTCACTTCGGAAGATGGCCATTCCGAAAATTTGTTCACCTGGGAGCTTCATCTCTTTGGAATTTCATCTCTCCAAAATTTCATCTTTCTAGAAGTTTGGCCACTCCAGAAGCGGCCTTAATCCACTCCAGAACTTCATCTCTTCGGAATTTCATCTCTCCGGAAGTTTGGCCACTCCAGAAGTGGCCCAAATCTACTCCGGAATTTCATCTCCGGATTTCATTCAGTCCGGGATTTCATTTCACTCCGGATTTCAGCCACTCCGGAGGTTTCAGTCACTTCGGATTTAAACTACTCCGGAGGTTTCATTCATTCCAGATTTCAATCACTCCGGAATTTCATTTCATCTCACTCACCGGATTTTCACTGGAATCTCTCCCACCGGGGTTGTCAAATTCTCTGATTCTATCCACTCCGGAATTTCATCATTCATCCAAATTTCATTCACTTCGAAAATATCACTCTAGAATTGTCACTCCCGATGTTTCATTTTACTCAGATTTCATCACTTCTATCTCCACTTATCCAGGGATGTTGTCACTCCGCAGGTTCCCATCCAGGATTTCCATCCATCAGGAAATTTCATTCTCTCTAGAATTTCTTTGGAATTCCATCACTGAAGAAATTCATTGAAAATTCCATCTCATTCCCAAAGTTTTATCACTCGAAGTTTTATCTTTACTCCTGATTTCATCATTTACTCCGGAATTTCATCTCACTGAATTTTATCTCACTCGCTTATCCACTTGGATTTTGCCCACTCTAAACTTCATCACCTCATTTCATCCCATTCCGGATTTCAGTCACTCCGGATATTTCATTCACTCTAGAATTTCATTCACTGTGGAGGTTTTGTCACTCCGGAGGTTTTGTCACACCAGAAATTCATCCACTCCGAAATTCCATCTCATTCCCAAAGTATATTCATTCCGAAATTTTATCTTACTCCGGAATCATCCACTCCAGATTTTGTTCACTCCTAGATTTTCACTCTAAGAATTTCACTCCGAAAATTCTACTCCGGAAGATAATCCACTCCAGTTAACGCCGATTTTCGTTAACTCTAGATTTTGTTAACTCCTCGGATTTCCACAGGAATTCCATTCGGAGACCTTTCGTTCAACTGATTTTGTTCACTTCTAGATTTTCACTCCGGGAATTTCACTTTGAAATTCTCTTGAGGTCACATCGCCGCACACACGAAACAGCACAACAATGAGTGACCAAACTCAACACAACAGCCTTTGTTGATTGTCTTCAACAGCTAACCGCTAAATTTACCTAGGAACTTCATCTTTGGAATTTCATCTCTCGAATTTCATCTTTCTAGAAGTTTGGCCTCTCCCGGCGTTAATCCACTCGAACTTCATCTCTTGAATTTCATCTCTCCAGGAAGTTTGGCCACTCAGTGGCCAAAATCCCTCCGGAATTTCATCTCGGATTTCATCCGATCAGGGATTTCATCTCACTCGGTTCCAGCCCTCCGGGGTTTTGGTCAATTTAAACTACTCGAGGTTTCATTCATTCAAATCGAGTCACTTGAATTTCATTTCAAGTTTTCTCACTCGAATTCTCACGAATCTCGGTCCACTCTAGGGATGTTGCCAAGAGTTTTCAATTCTAGAATTCTATCCACTCCGGAAATTTCATCCACTTTGGAATTCCATCCACTCTGAAATTTCATTCACTCCGAAAGTTTTATCACTCTGGAAGTTTTGTCACTCCGGATGTTTCATTTACTCCGGAATTTCATCACTCTGGAATTTTATCTCACTCCAGAAGCTTATCCACTCTGGATTTTGCCCACTCTAAAACTTTATCACTCCAGAATTTCATCCCATTCCGGATTTCAGTCACTCCGGATATTTCATTCACTCTAGAATTTCATTCACTGTGGAGGTTTTGTTACTCATAATTATTTTGTCTGAAATTCATCGCATCATTCCATCTCATTCCCAAAAGTATATTCATTAGAAATTTTATCTTACTCCGGAATTATCCATCTAGATTTTGTTCACAACAAATTTTCACTCCAGAAAATTCTACTCGGAAGATAATCCACTCGGGACATTCAGTGTCGATTTTGTTAACTCCTGGATTTCCACTTCGGGAATTCCATTCGAGATTCTGTTCAATCTGGATTTTGTTCACTTCTAGATTTTCACTCCGGGAATTTCACTTTGAAATTCTCTTGAAGTCTGTCGCCCATGCGCACCCGAACAACAAAGTGACAAACTCAACACAACAGCGACCTTTGTTGATTGTCAACATGAGATTTCATTGCTTAAATTTACTTCTATCCCAAGATGTTATGCTGGGGGCTTCGCCTTTCAACTCCCACGTAATTGAAACTATCGATATTCGCGAGAAAAGCACAATGAACCGATAACCAACCTAGCCCCGGTGGCCCTGACGCGATAAATCGAAGGCGGCTAAGAAATCGATTCAGTCATCAAGCACTGATGGAAGCCAAGAGCAATATGGTCCACGCCGCTCCAAGAACATGGCACATCATCTACTTTGAACACCGACGACAATTCCAAGCCGGATCCAGGTCAAGTTTTGCATGCATCACGCTGCTTGCTTGAATCATGTTTTATTAATAGCATAATTATTTTATCTGCTCATACAAGTGCTCGCATCATTGCATATCTTCGAGTGACTTAGGCTGCTCCTAAGTCAAGTGAATTTCCATTCACCTGTCAACAAACCTTAGTTCCAAACCAAGCGGCTCAGATACGGTCGAATTTAAGCCTTGGTCCAATACTGAGCAGCACTTATGATGTCAGATTTGAACCTCAATACCTTCACCGAGCGACCCATGCGTGGTCGAATATAAAACCTTAAGGAGCTTTTCAACATGAGTGCGGCGACCTCTTCCTGAAGAAGTGAGCACCATCAGTCAACGACGGTCAACAACAAACTGGGACCAGACGCATAAATACCACGACGTCCTTTAATAGGACTGAGCACCGACGGGTACATGTGGACGACGATCTAGGTAGTAAAAGCCTAGCCACAATAGCCTTAAGGCTTAGCCGGCAACCACCCTTTTGTCAGTGTTACGGCCTCCTCCTGGCAAGGGCGAGCGCGACCAATCAGACGCACGTGTAAAAACTCGACAATGGTAACCGTAATGTTTAGACAGCAATATTATCCAGACCTACACATAGAGTCCCATCAGAAGTATGCTAGGGGTTGAAAATTTCAAACCACCGGCATGGGGAGCTAGTGAGGGGCTTAGTAAACCCGACCTAGGAAGAAGGATCACAAATAAAGTAAATGTCCAATATAGTTGGAAGCCTAGGAAGTACATAAGTAGGCTCCAATTAGTAGCCCTTATTGATTCGGCCCAGCAGCTCAATAATTCTGGTCCAGAAAACGAGCCCGTATAATTTACTATAACCGGCTGGACAAATCTCTTCAAAATAATTGCCGTACAGCGGAACCACCCACTTCCCACTAACCTACCGTAACCAATTGGTCGGAACAATGCAACCGCCTTATCCTATTCACGGCACGGGTAGTTAATCCAACCGCCCTTCACCTCTATAATTACCCCTTTCATTCTCATGGAAAAGGGAAACGGCCGAAACGGTCAGAGAAGAAGAATCCAGAAAAGGAAGAAGAAAACAAAGAAAATGCCAATCACATCTATCCCAAGGAGGCCAGCCCTCTATCATCCCAAGAAAGCCAGCCCTCCATCATCCCAGGAGCCAAAAGAACCTCTCAGGATTCCATCCAAGCAAAAGCTCTCCTCCAGGAGATCCTCCATTCAAGTAACTGGACATCCCTCCATAGCACTCCAGCAATATTCAAACAGACAATCTGCCCATCTAAGCCACCCCTCTGCAAACGCATCTTAAAGCCGCCCCTCTACGAACGCACCTCTAAGCCGTCTATTATCTGACGCACCCAAACGCTCAATCCATTGATACATATATCTAAGTATCTTCCTTACATCTTTCTATTATGTTGGAAAGACATCTGACTTGAGTGTCGGAGGATATACGGTGGGAGCAATTTCTGTCATCCTCTGACCTCTTATTTTCAATTGTGTTGCATATGGTTCCGGTTCGAAATTATAGAGACCGGATCCACATTAGATAGACTCAGCGTGAAAATCTGATTCGCAACCCCCTAGTTCGTAGAACGACCCGAATTCATGGTACGTAAGACCCACAATTATCAAGTGAAGCGCCAATTATAGTGGTTCGATATTACACCTCAACCGAACACACTTCAAGCATGGATTAACAACAGTCGCACCCTATATTCAAAGTTAGGACCACCTGATCAAAAGTGCTTTGATCCAATGTCTAGCCTATAATATCCTTCCTAAGATAAAGGATTCACTCTTGATATTTTGTTAATTGACATATCCTAAATTAGGCTATATAATTTGTATAATTAATTATTAGCTTCCCTTTTATGTAGTTAACCAACTTCCATATAAAATGAAAGTTTATTGTACAGTTCAAACACACGGAAATTTCAGAAACATTTATTCATCTCTGTTTACATGTTCAAACACGGTGAACAAGTAACCACTTCATCCCAGAGGCTTAATCCCTATAAGCTAAGGCCTTAGGTGAAGGCCAGATAATCGTTTCATAGTATAACGGTAACGATGGATTTCACACCTCAAATAAGTATAAACAATCAGACTTACATGGCCAGCAACTGCCAATTCACCCATGGCACGAGCATCAGCCCAATCAGTAGCTACCATCAGAGTCCTGAGCTCAACAAAGCAAAAAAATCTCGTGCCCAATTCTTCAACCAATTTGGCATCGTCAGACAAATCAATTGCCCAGTAAACCTCTTCCTCCTCCGACCGTGAACCCAGATAAACCAACGATTCTTCACTCAATTTCACCTCGGAATCAGCCAACAGATCTCTGCATTCAGCCAAACTGAGCCAACCCAGATGCCAATTTGGTGAAGAGTCGTCAGTGGAACCGGCCAAAGGGCGGCCTTTTCTGAAGGGCAAGACCTTAAAATTGGGAGAAATCCGGTCGTGGATATTGCCCAAAAGGTAAGTTTTAATGGATTCAAGAGCTGAATTCGGTGAAAATCGATCGGTGGGTTTTGCGGTTTTTGCCCTGATCGGGTTGCCGGCGAAGGCATGGAACCTGAGATTGATGGACATGGTCGAAAGAAGTACAGAGCGAGGGCGGATTACAGCGGGCGTTCGGAGGGAGACAGTTTTAGCGAGCAACAGAAGAGTAGGTGTTTGGGATGAGTAGAGGAACAAGACCATCAGTCTTCCCTTTCATCTGGTCTGCTGCGAAATTTTGACGACGTGAAAGCATTGACGACGGCGAAGACGGGCGACGCTGTTGAGTGCTGTGTGCTTATTCAAATTTAAACTGTAATATTTTAATAGTCAACTAAATTTAACACATGTTTAAAACATAATTTATGTATTTATTACAATAATTATATATAGAGATAAAAAGCCCCTTAACATTCCACATAATTTTATTTTTTGAAAAAACAAAAGACAATATGTAAGAATAGTATGAAAAAAATAATATTTACTTATATTTTATAATTTTTAAGAAATAAAATAGGGATAGTACTTTTATTTTTATTTTTTTAATTTTTCGTAATCAAACTGTCTTTGATATTTTTAACTTTTTGGTTCATTAACCTTTCACATAGCTAACAACAATAGTAAAATATATTGAGTTGTATTTTAGAAAAAACTATTCAAATATTTTAATCAATTTGGGCTCAAGTTAGTATTTTGAATCAAACGACCAAATTGATATTTTAAACATTAGTAGATGAGCCAGCCATTGAATGGGAGCTTAGTCAAAAAGCATGGCCGACAGAGTAATTCTTCCTTTTAATTATATGATAACATAGATTTTATGTGATGCTTATGAAAATAGTTACATAATTTTTGCATGAAGTGGAGTGATATTAAGTCAAGTGGATTGATTACTCGAGAGAGAATTATGGTTCTCAACATACGCACTTGACTCCAAGTATGGAAATAAACTTGTCTAATCGTAGGATGAGTTTGATATTCGGTAAAATAATGGCCCTTTAAACTTACTAAAAATTAGATCCTTTTCATATTTGGATAAAAATCTGTATTTGTAGGTATTTATAAAAGTTGTCTAAGTCATATAAACATTGCATAATCTGTATGACATCAAGGAGATGTGTACTTTCCTAGATTTGATTCCAAACGTTGCTAACATATCTTATCAAATCTTGTCCCATCATGATAGGCTATCATGACTGGCACATCTCCTTCAAGTTAACATATATATCTGAGAGCTTGCCCATTGGTCGATGCTTGTGTGGGATTTTTGCTAATGTGTTCCTTTATGCTAGAATAGAAACTATTCAATGTGGAGTGTCTCATGATTGGCCGTCTACAATAGAGATTAGATGCGAACCAAGTAACTCCAAATCAGAGGCTCTTCTATGAATAAAGATACTTTTTGGTTTAAAACTCTCCGATACTTGATAAGTATATTAATATAATCGTCTTTTATATTATAATTTTTTATTATATTAAAATTGCTTGTGCATTGTACAATAAAAAAATCATGTATCTAATTAATAAATTAAAAATTCCGAACATCTTATTTTTAAAAAATTAATATATAGTATAATTTTCCCAAAAATACTTATGCTCCCCCCGCCCCCCAAAATGCTCTTTCTGGTTTCTCATTTTAGGCTATACATATTTTCAATTAATAGAGATTATTTGTCTATTTTATAATAAAAATATAAATTTAAAGATGAAAAAAATTATTAAATGGTTATTAGTTACTTTGAACTTAACATATTAGAACATAGGATAATCAAATAGCAATATCATGTATAGAAAGCTAAGTATTACAGATATAAATTTATTAAAATAAATGTACAAAGCTATACTAATGAATAACATAAAAAAATATAAGTATTTGTAACGATTTAAAAGTTATATCTGTTGAAACTAAGATGAGAGAAGTAAGTTTAAGATGGTTTAGGCACTTAATATATATGCCAAAGAAGGAGTAATAAGAAAATCTAATTAAATTGTGATTAAATAAATAAATAGGTCTAAGATAATTTAGATAATGTAATAAAAATAATTAAAAATCATTTATATTCTTAAATAGTATAATAAATCAGATCAAATAATAAAAATAGATTTATAAAGTTAATCCACACTTAACTAAGATTTAAGACTATATAATTAGTGTTTTATGTTATTTCTGTTTTTTTTTTTTTTACCCTTCAATTTGTAAATCAATTATTGTGGACTACTAAGATCTCTCAATAATTCGTCATTGTTTCGTGCTTGAATTTGTAGACTGCTAAAATCATTTTATATTTTAGACTCTTAAGTAAATCTAATATTTATGATTAAAAATTAGATAAATAAATAATAATAATAATATATTAAATAATTTAGATAATTATTTAATCTCTATTATTTATTTGTCTGATGTATAATTTTAATTGTTGGGTTGACAAAAATTTAACACACAGAAAATATTTTAACAATTCTCCAATTTGTGGCTTCAACCATTGGATCAACCATAATTATAAATCTATGGACAATTATAATCGATTGTGACTTCAGAATCACCTTGGCCAGTTGGAAGAAAACAAAGATGTGGACAATGATTAATGCTAAATGTCCCAACATATATAATTGATTTACAATACTTTTTAAATGTATAATTCATTTTAATTTTAAATTTTTAAATTTTCAATGGATTAAGTATGAATCTTAAAAATAATAACTGGAACAACCAAATTTTTTGTCGTGCTTTATATAATTACCAATGGATTGTCAACCAATTTCATCCGTTATTATTCAATTTTTTAGATTTTAACTTATACTTGTGAATGTTTATGATTTATTTGTATAGTTTAATAGTATTGTATTCAAGGATATCAGATAAATACAAAATATCTCAAATTTAATTCATTAGATCTCAATAAACTCTGCAAAACCGAGCTCAACAATGAACTTCTCAAAACTCACTGTTGAAATAATGTTTTGAAAATGCTTTGCAGGAAATAAAAATTAAAAAATATCAGGTTGCTGACATTTCTTCATAAGTTAAACTGACTTTGATGGAGAGCTATTATTCATACTCCTGTTATAGGCCATTCATACAGAAAAGTAACTATTTTATCTCCATTTTGGGTAGTTTTTGATAAATCAGTTGGTAAAGTGAGATTCCAAGTATACTTCATCAGATGATTTCAGTCATGATCTTTGAATCAATTCAGATGAATGACAGGGGAAAACACCAAAGAAGACAGACCAAAGGGAGAATCATAATTGCATTCGGGAACTACAAATTGACTTGTAGGAATTGCAATATTATCACAAAGTTTAAAAAAAATGCATCAAATTTGAAATAACAATGCTGTATATTTAACATCTGCAATCAATTCTGTGAAGGGTTGCTACAATGAATTATTTTACTTCCAAAAACACAAAAAAAAAAGGGTAAAATCAATGAAAGGTTACAATTGAAAAGAAATAAAATCACTATTCTCACTGCATAGAAAAACCCAAAAGCCGAGAAATACACGAACATGAATTTTGAATTTTGAATCAAATTTTAGAAGAAGAATGGAAAATTTTCTCGATCTAAAGTGAAGAATCAGGTATTAGAACTCAACTTTCAAATTCCAGAAAAATCTCAAACTTGAGCTTCTTCTTTAAACATCATCAGGGAATTCCAGAGGCAGATCATCAATCCAGTCCCCGTAAATGCAATTGATCTTCTTAGTTCCTTTCCACTTCAAGAGGCACTTCTTTCCCTGCCCTTCTTGATCTGACACAGCACCCGTCTTCATTGAAAGCAACTCATTGGCAGGGGCAGGTAGGGGTTTAGCAGCACTAGAGGCTGTAATCAGTGGTTCGAGCTCAGTAGCACGACTGCTATAAGCCTGAAGTTCTGGTAAAAGGGCAACGGTTACGTGAGTTCAACAGGAATTCTTGCCCCATTTAGCATTCAATTGCAGCTGAATTATTGAAATCTTACAATATATTCTGAACAGAGAAACAACAAATATAAACAGAAGATGATTTTTGAAAAATACCCCAAAAAAATGGGGCAAAAAGAGACGAGGCTAGTCATTTTACCCACATCAATCGCCAGTGTCCACTCACACCATTTCTTTCCCAAACTCCAACCAATCCAAAAGAAAAATAAAATAAAAAACAGAGAACATAACTACTAATAGCATATGATTTAGATTTTCAAGACATTTCTGAGAGCATCCATTAATAAAAATATTGGCATCGGTCATAGTCATATTACTATCAACTATATTAGGCAATATATATCAGTATTTGACATATTGGATGCAAATTTTATTGCAAGTCGAAATGTGGGGACACAATCAACTGATATTAGGTGTGTCAACTAATAGCGGGTGTATTGAGTAATATATGGTCAATACAATAACATATCAAAAATTTATCAAAGTATCAAAAATATCGATACCAGAAGACTAAAAACCGTATATACTAGTCAACATATCATTCTATGAGTGTATTAGTTAAGTTGTTGGCTGAGAGGATTCCCAGGTAATCATTTGCATAGAGTCTAAGACTAGCAAAATGCTACTCGGATTTGGTACAAGTATCAAAGGGGATATATGTACCTAAGGTCAAACACGCGAGCTTGATTTGTATTGTAACTGCTGTAGGATTTTCCACCGATTAGCCAAGTAATTACATAGGAAGTGAAGAATGAAAGAACCTATACTTGTCAAAAATATTACGGTCAACATTTTAGTAAGCATAAGAGTTACCATTTTACCTTGATTTCGGTCAGGTTATGTGAGAATTCATCATATGGCATAATCAGGATATCATAACTTGCAATCTCTACAAATACAAATTTTTTCTCTGATCCTGGAGAAACAATTTGGTTGAACTAAAACGCCATAGTAACTCAAGAATGTTCTCATATTTAAAAAATTATAAAATATCCTTAAGATACATGATTAAAGAACCCGCTCATAAGTCATCATAGCCAAGATAACCAATAGCATTATCACTTACTATATATACAGATTAATTGAAGATGACAGATCCTCAGGGGAAAATGCATTTACATGAGTTAAATCTCTTAATCTGAAGGAGAAAACCATCACTATTCATTCACATCAGAAGACAGAAGAGAATTTAATCCAAATTAAAGTGGTTATTTACAGAAAAATGGATGAAGAGTGTTTCATAGTAATAATAAAGTACACCAACACAAACTTCAACATTCATCCTGAACACACATACATACAACTTGGATCGTTGAAGAACATAAGTCGAAATATCAAATAATTAGAACAAGACATAATCATCAAATAATAGGAATAAATTGATCCAATAAAAGCAAGCTGAGCTCCAATACCTGCTTGCCCATGAGTGTAATGGCACTTTTCGCCGAAAGGGCATTGACCCGTCATCTCCCATTTAGTACACGGCCTTCTCTTCCAATACACGGGCCTCATATTACCGCTCAAGGGATCTGGAAACAGCTCAACGAACTTACTAGCATTAGATTGATCCAGGGCACTTCCTTTCACTATAGGAGGCCCTGGGGTAATAGTACCAATGCTAATGGCATAAGACTCCCTAGAAGCATGAACATTCTCCCTAAACCTCCCAGAAACATCCCTTGACTTTGAGGGAGGATCTCTATGAAGAAAATTGCACCTCTCCCCGTAAGGGCACTCTTCCCCATTATAGAACTTCTTGCAAATCCTCATCCTATGAATAATCCTCTCATCATCATTCCAATTCTCATTCCCAGAATCTTCCTGTATACCTCCAGCCACGAGCTCTTGCCAATTGGGAGGAGGCTTTCTCAGATCTTCCTCCCCATGAGCAAAATTGCAATTCTCGCCATTCTTGCATTGCCCAATTCTAAATTTTGCACACAAACGGGTCTTGAAGAAGATTTTACCAACTGGCTTATTGATCGGATGATTTGGTTGGGTCGTCCTAGGGTTGATCGACGAAGTTTGAGATTGATTATCAGAATTTCTGGGTCTTTTGAACGGAGGGGTGAAGTCAAATTGCGCATGGGATTCGGGTTGATCGTTGTCCATTTGAATCTGAGGCCAGAAACCTAGATAATCAAAGCCATTAGAAATGGAGGGAGGTGGTACAAATGGCGGCAGAGGATCCGGGAAACTCATGTCTATCTCTGAAATTTCTTGCAAATTAACTCAAATTTTCGTCCAAGGGAGTATATGTATGAACTTTCTTGTCGATCAAGATTGAAACTTTTCGCACTCACAGTCAAAATCTATGCACTGTTTCAAAATCCTAATCGCGTTCTATATTGGGAAGCACTCTGTTGAGAAGAGTTTAGGGTTTTTTGAAGCGTGGTTGTGGCCATCACAGCAAAGCCGGTCAAAACCCTAATGCGCACTTGATTAATTGACACGTTGCTAATTGATCAATAACAAATAATATTTTTATATTAATTATATATTTATTTATATTAAAATTATTAAAATTAATATAAAAATACAAATTTTATATTTATTTTTTTATAATTTTAATATGAATTAATATATAAATAAATACATAAATAATATTTCTCCTGTTCTAATCTACAATCTCATAAAAAATGATAAGTACTTTGTGAGATGTAACACAATTAAACTTATTCTCAACTATTTCAATTAAAACCCATTTTATTGTGTTATATATATAATTAATTTCATAGTTGATGGGTCTCGGAACCCAATGCCCAAAATTGTAATTGCAGGCCCAGAAGATCATATGGGTAAGTTGGCCCAAGAGGCCCACAAGCCCACTAGGCCCAAATGATTAAGTCTGTTCCGAGCGCTTACAGAACTGAGCTAAGCAATCAAAAATAACACCGGCAGTCCGAGAGAACACTTTGGCCCATGTAAGAACGAGGACAGCCAGAAAAGCCAAAGTGGCCAAGATGTCACTGACGACTTGCGCAACACGCGCCACGAGTGCAATCAGCGGCCTCGACAAGCCCCGTCGCACAGGGCATTCGCCTGCACGCCGCATCTGCGCAGGTTGTGGCGGGTGTCCCTGTCCTGGTGCATCTACAATGGTGGTGGTGATGGCGGCGGCTGCATTGATGGTTGAGGTCTGCGTCGGATGGGGAGGTGAGCGAAGCGTCCTATAAAGGCATCGGATGGGCGCGTTTTGGGGCGAGCGAAACGAAACCGTGCGGGGGTGCGTGTTGGCGCAGGACGCCGTAAGTTCCTCAACCCAAAGCGGACAATATCCACGGTGTGGATGCGCAAGGGGACGTTACGGATGGTATCGAGGCCGGGATCCCGGTCCGTATGCGGCGGGACCACAGGGTCCCGGGGGTGGATCAGCAGGGTCACATCGGATGGGGAGGTGAGCAGCGTGCGCTTATAAAGGCGTGGATACCTCTTCCATTGTGGGACGCGTTTTGGGCGGCTCGGCCGTCTATCGAACAAACCGCGTGCGGTGCGTGTTGGGCGAGGGCGTAAGTTCCCAACCCAAAAGCGGACAATATCCATTGAGTCACCGGATGCGCGGAGACGTTACACCAGTGCCACGTGTCGCTTCTCTAACAGTACCACATTCCCTATAAATACCCCCTTTCAGGCTACTGAAAAAGGATTCAGGAGAATTTTCATCCGAACTTGCCTGAGCAGATAACCATCGAGAGAAAAAGAAAGAGTGAAGGGAGAAAGAAAGAAGCCAGATTGCTCACGCTGTAATTCCCTGTAAAAGAGAGTAGCCTCACAGGTTCTCGTTGTACTCCTTCGCCAAAATAGTGAAATTTCTCGGACCTCCCGTCCGTCTCCGTGGTTTTTTGCCTCCTTTTATATAGCGGGATTTTTCACATAAATTTACGTGTTCACTTTGTGTCCTCGTATCCTTATCTTACCGTTCGTTTTTCATTCACTCTGTGTTGTCCGCTTCTGTCCGTCCGTAAACATACAAAGCTGCTCGGGCACTAACAGACGGATGGCCAGAGAACGTGAGCGCAATAATAGTGTTCGGTCCAATCAAAGATATTTTCTGTATATTTTATTTTTAAAATAAAATTCATGCAATCTTAAAATAAGTTATAAATAAATAGTATGTTATCATAAAATAACTATTTATTCTTATTCATTGACAATTAATTATTCTAATTGTCTAGTAATGCATATTTTTGAAGAAAATAAACATTTTTTTGTGATATAATTTGGCCACTCTTGGTATACCTCTGGTGGTGATCTAGTTTCTATATATTTATTTATTTTTATATTAGTTTATTAATTTTTATAAATAGATAAAATATCACGTTATTAAAAATATCAATAAAATATATTTTATAATATTATTTCAAATATATTTAATTAAATAGACAAAAGTTTAACTAAAAAATAATTGGCTAGAAATATATATATATATACAGATTCCCCCATACTTTACCGTATTTGTATATGAAAATATAAATTCAAAACCTTCAATTATGAAAGACTTGAACCAGGCCAAATCATTGTTAAATTCAGATTAATTTGTGTTATTTTAATAAAAAATAGAACAATTTTTTTTTTTTTTTGGATTTGTCAATTTAAAAGAAGTGATAAGTTACTTTTTTTAGGTAGCAATATGTCAATTGTAAGTGTTTGATAATACAAATATTTCAACGCCCGATACCCTCACTATTTGTATTGTCCGAAAAAAAGGTTGGAATACTCCGAATATTTTACTCGGTTTTACGATTTAAATTTAAAATTATCGAGTCATACAGTAATAAATTCACTATTTAGTAAATATTTATATATTATCTAACATTAGAATCGTATCTAATAGTCAATGCGTTATAGCAAAAGCAACTCAGAAATGCACAGTTGATAATGTGTATCAGGTAGTTATTAATCCGACCCCAAGCGGCACGACACGATGAAGACGACCATGTCTATTATATGAAAAATGAAGTGAAAAGCAAGAAATGGAGAACAGAAGGCAAGGGGTTGCCCTACTGCATCTATGCTTTAAAGCAGGAGCATCTGGTTCTTATCCAAGTAATTATTGATTACCATTTGAAGATGTGATGCCTAAAGGGATGATGCAGATCATCTCTTTTGAAGTGAACAACTCATATTGAATCTAATTTTAGCTTTATTTCAAATTATTTTTATTATCATAAATGATATAACTAAAAATAAAATAAAATCTTTTCTAATACCTAAAATATGATAAAGTATGTGGATAGATTATACTCCATAATAACATTAGTTATGTAACATTAAAATAACACAATAAAGAATGACTAATAGATTCTTCTACTCTTAAATCATGTTACACTAAATTGAGCAAAACAGCATAAATAAATTGGCAAAATTAAAAAAAAAAAAACCCTTCAAATACATAAACTATTATATAACATATTCAATTAATAACTCACTCATTTCCGATGTGGTCACGAAATATGTTTATATCCACGTGTAATATAGCCACAACCAATATCCAGAATATATTCCATGATAAATTAGTTATGTAATATTGATGGGCCGTGATAATGATTGATCAGTAAATTCTTTCAACTTTCGGATCAAATTATACTAAATTGAGTAAAATGACGTAAAATAACCAATATGACTAACCCCTCTTGATGAAACATATATGTCCTGCTATTATAATAGCATTAGCTTTGCTGATGAGAATTACAGCAGAAACCATTTTCAAGCTTTTTGAGAGATGGAGTGATGTCCTGTGAAAGTGATGTCAAAAGAAACACAATTTTTTCTTTTTGTAGCAGTAAACAAGAGAATGGATTCCACATTCTGTTGGAACATCTCCCTTATGACTCTCCTCTTCTTCCTTCTCTTCTTCTATTCAACTGCTCCGCCTACAAAATAAAAACTAAACTCAAAACTTAAAAAAATATCAATATCGGTATTAATTATAACTATATTAATATCGACCCACAAAAACTTTTGCTCGTATCTACATCAAAATTAAGCTATACAGTAAAATTTGACCATTTTTCATATATTTTCACATTAAAAGGGTTATAGTCATTTCATTATAATCGAACTTGATATCCTCATTGGTTATTAAAAAAAATAGCCCAAAGGATAATAATAATAATAATAAATAAAAGCCAATATATAGGCATAAGATATTGCAATTAAATCATCTATAAAGCAACATAACGAATTTCACATTGGCTGATGCTAAAATGCCGGATGATAATTTAACCATGCTCAGTCTACATATTAGTTAGAGGTGAGGGAGATTTCTCACCACAGTCCCTAGGAAATTTGCACCTGAAGCATTCCATTCTGCTTGCATAATTGTGTACACCGCAGCCTGGCCTGCAGTCACAAAAATGCAGTCATTCATACTTCATGCTTGGGCAAAATGAACTTCTTCTGTTGTAGTCATCAAATAGTTCAATTTTTTTTTTCCATTTATATTATAACCCTTATTTTTTAAACAAAAATACACTAACCCAAATGTCTAAAGAGCGTCGGAGCATGTTGGTCAAAAAGAAAAGAAAATAAAATATTCTAACAAGTGTCGGACACAAACAGCATGTCAGTCCAGGAAAAGTGTTGAAGCTCTTAGGCAGATGATCCAAGATAGAAACTTACTACTGATCTATGACCTACTATCAATCATTAGCATAAAATGCACGTTGGAATCAAAATTGGATCACCTGGTGCAAATCCAGTCACCCGTTTTCCACCCCGGGAGGAGATTTTCTGACCCAAAACCTCCTGAGCCAATCATACCACCCCCATAACCACCAACATAATCAGCTTTGAGGGCACCACATTTATAGCAGCTCGTTCTGCTGGCATAATTGTGTGCATCACAGTTCACAGCTGCACAGTACCAGTCTCCAGCCAAGACTTCCGTCCGGTTGCATGTGTAAGCCGCTGCATCAGCGTGGCTACCGAACTTTGGGAACCCGCATCTTTGGCATGAATCCCGCTTCTTGAAGTTTATGTGTTGGCAAGCGGCACACATCCAGTCCCCTGCCCAGCTCATTCTTTGGCCTTAACAATCTGAAATCACATGAAAAAGCAGAATACATGATGGACAATTAGTTGGAAATTGCCCCATTTGAAGTAACATATATATAGCCATCAATGAAATGATCAAAAGTTACAATTCTATGCAACTTAGTTAGATTTTATTGGAAAAGTTATTTCCTTAGTAGGCTCGATCTTTGATGAAAAGAATAAATAATTAAAAAATTGATACTCTTTTTATTCTATAGATGACAAATTTAACTCAACTTGGGAGTTGTTATAGTCCTCTCATTTTGGAGTCCTCCATACTCCAAATTACGAGAATCTCATCGTGATAATTTAGATAGCTAGGATTAAAAGATGTATCCATCACATTTTCATGTGTTGTAATAATTCTAGCCTTGCAAGTTGCTCGGATGAAATTCTAAAAGTTAAGAGTATGAGAGAAATAAAAATGGTAAGACCTTAGTGAAATTCATTTAACCCATTGTGTGGGCATTAAGGAGCAGTTGTTTCTACCACAGATAAACGGAAGTTTTGCGAGAGTGGACAGTAACCCTCATTTACTTCTGATTTCAGCTTGAGACAGCATAAAAAAAGAAAAAACTAAGGGCTCTTTAACACATTTTCTGCATTCTCATCATTGGCAAAAAAGAGGGAGAATGAACAGAAGCTACCCCTCTTGTTCTTCAAGAAAGGAACAATTATCGCTTGACGAAAACTCATACATCAACTATGAAGATTATAGACAGATTTAAATACACTGTTCTTATGTAATTCTGCATTATTATATTTCTTGTGAGTTCAACGATAAGAAGAATAGTTCAATCTCATAATGCTTTTACACAGTTACATACCAAGCCTAAATGAAAAGCAACTTTATTCTAACATCCTTTCACTTTTCAGTTCAAAGAAGCAGAAATTTACCCGAGGAAAGGGCGAATGCTTGAAGGGTAAGTAATAGAAAATACTGTTGAGTTCAGCTAGAAGTAAGATAGTTGATGGCAGTTGGGAGATGTAGGAATGAGGAAATCTTGAGGCTTTATATACTTGTTAAGGGCTTCCTGTGGGGACATGAATGTTCACATCATGTTATTCTCCTTTTAAAAGTGTTTCCTTAAAATGTGATTCCCAAACCGGAGATTATTGAGGGCATTTCCAACAAATCAACTGATATATATTAGTATCAGGTCCATCGAGACAAAATTATGATACGTCACCATATCATTGATATATCGTGATATATCTATAATATCCCTCAATCATTTTGTTATGTTTGAAAAAAAATTTGCCCCAAATATAACTGATACTGCTACGCATCATTTGATATATCAGATACTGATATTTTTATCTATGGTTAAATGTAATGCACATTTGCCGACATACAGGTAGAAATTGATGAAGCTAAATTACCGAAATCGGCCTTCTTTTTGTGATTCCTTTCCGCATTATGCCTCAGCACAAATCTTTCCACATGGTATTCTCTTTATGAAATATCCAATCTGATTGCAAGGTGCTATGAGGGGGAGCTGGTATTCAAAAGGGCAATTTATTGGGAACTCAGGTCCTCCCATCCCTTATTTGGATAGATTGTGTCAAACTACACAAAGCAAAACTTTATCATTCATTGAATTGCTGAATTATCATATTATTTTATAAAATAATATTGCAGAATGACACATAAATAGTGTACCTGAATAGGTATTTATGTTATTTCAAGTCGATGTCCAAGATCTCCAATCCAAACAATGCAGGAAATATCTGTTCATTATCTTGAAGAACAAGTGGACGATATCTCTCCTTATACCTTTCTCTCTATCTTTTATGAGATTGCAGAGACTATTCTTCTTGCCTCGAGTTATGTGGATGAGGCTAAGTAGGCCCAACCTACAGTGGAAAAAGCAAAGAAGACCTTATGTTGAGCCTGCAATAAATTTCTCTGATGCTTTAGCAAGCAAAGGTTTGTGTACTGTGGACATGAAGTGCTCCTTGCTTGGCTTGTCGGGGGATGAACCAATAGGCCACATGGCAGACTATCAAGGAAGTTATCCCCTAGATGTGGATTTTCAATCATGATTGCGCTAATGATGCAATCCTGAACACTTGGGATTTCAACCATATTGAAGTTCTATCTTAAAGCACCATCCTGCAGAATGGGAACAAATGGGTCCGGCTAAAACGGTAACAAAACATCCACAGTGAATTCTTTTGCTTGTGCTTGTTTTGATTCATTCAAAGCAGTAGTTCAAAAGGCGTTAATTAAGATGAGAACCATTAATCACTATTATACTAGATGTTCATATATTCTTAAACACTATATCATGCCTCATTGAATTTCAAATAGTTTACCGATTTCAATGGACAAAAATCACAATCCTAAACATTAAGCTAATGCAGAACATACTAAAATGGGCATCACATAACGAGGCGTTTGACCACAGCATGTGGGACTGACAACATGCCGATGTGGCGAACATTGTAAGGTCAGCATGAGCAAGAAACGGGCCAGCAAGTGCTCGCGTGTCGACATACGATTTGATAAGAGGGAATCTTAGTGACTGTTTTTAGCCAGGCACAATGGGCATTCCGCGTGAAGAAGAAAACCTTAGACAATGTCTTCTTTATTCTCTATGGCCATGGTCACTTTCAGGGCAGGCTCATCTCTCACCTCAATAATACTGCAAAGAATCTCAATCCTCACAGCAATCAGACAAGGTAAAATAGCCGTTGCTTTTGAAAATTTGAATATTCTTCTTCCTTTTAATGAGATGCTTCATCTATTCATGAAACCAACAGCAGAAAACACGTTAGTCACAAGCTTTTACATTAGTGATCTGTAGATAATGGCCTCACCAGTTAGCAAATAAAAACATGCTGTTTCGAGATGCCTCTGAAGTAAAAAGGCAATGTTTGCATCAATCAATGCAAAAGGGTAATGTTTACTCCCCATTACTATCCTTGTGGAATGAAGTAAGCTGTTGTAATTCAAGTAAATGATATAATTTATAGACTCCAAAATAAGGATTCAAACGATTAAGTAGTCTTTCAAGCTCAACATTATAGAATTCAATTGGGGGTTCAAAAATTCAAGAAATTTATTTTCTTCAAACGAATGGATTTAGAATTTAAGTAAGTAATTTAAGTAATGATAAATATGAAGATAAGAGACTGTTTGAAAAAGTTGTGAAAAAATGTTGACTAATCCATAGGCAAGAAAGAATCATAGTAATTTGATCCAATCCGAAACATAAACAACAACAAGGATAATCAGTTTAGTAAAAAGTTCTAATTGACTAGGACTCAAAGCATAGCATCATTTCATGCGATCCAACTCCAAACCCATGTGGCCCCACACACACCCCCACGCTAGTGTGGGGCCAGCCTATTCCATTTGGATGACAAGTGACCAAAATCCCACAAAAAACACCAAAAAGAGCTATAAAAAACTACGTACCTGCACCAAAGCTTTAACCCATGAACATCTAACCAAGTAATAAGGAGCATCACCGTATAGCATAAGACTGTCGACGAAACAGTGAGAGTGTTAATCCATGACAACCATATGCCATCTTCGGGTAGCGGCATCTTCAGTCTATTTTTTAGCCTTTGCATTTGCAGATTGTACCCGGTCAATTTCTCTATAAAGGGTGACAAATTTCTTCTCAGATTAGTAAACAGTTGGCCAAATACCCTGCACATGTTTTTAAGAGTCATAGTTGCAGGCAAACACCTTGATGTTCTCAAGAAGGTAAAATGTATTTGAACACAAACCCTTCTTTATCGTCACTTCAACTTTAAGGAATCCAACAAAAGTTCTCTCTATTTTAACCTTTTTATGTTATGTGACATAATATATTATTAGGATATGTCCCGTGCACGATACCCTCTTATTCACATGTCTAAATAATGGTATTATACGCGATTTTATCATTAATTATGAATTTTTTACTACTCAAACACAAAACGAATAGGACACCATTCAAGATTATGCCGATAGGTATAGTGTTGAAAGGCGGGTAATTTGCATTAGCCAGCTTAGTTAGAAAGTAATTATGCATAAAATTTAGGTAACCCTAGAAATCTAAGGGCACAATCAGGCAAAAGAAAGTCGAGTAGATAAAAAGGAAAGAATGACTCAGATGCTTACTTGTAAAACTTCATAATGTGAGAGGAAAACCCATGGGGATGAAAAGGAGGAGTGCTCGTAGATGAACACAAACTCTCAGACCTTCCTCTCCAAATTACCACTAAAAATTTTCCCTCTCTTTCTCAAAAGCTGCCCTCAAAATTCGATGGCATATTGTGGAACAACGCCCCTGAAGGCCAAATCACTCTATGCTACAATCCTTTTAATCCGAATCAGGTCTGTTTAAAAAGGGTGTAGGATAGCTAGGACTGCATATGAATCAACCGAGTTATATATGGTTTGATTTGATTTTCTAATATAATAAATGGGTTTTACCGGAGCTCAAGTAGAAATTGTTTTGACAGTTTTAGATTTGCTAGTGAAATATTGTTTAACTTGAGCTTGTCATGTGACATAGTTTGTTTATACACAAGATGAGTTAGAATTTGATATCAGTATTGACTTATTTATGCATAAACGAATAAAAGTAAATTTATTTATCTGATTAAATTAGAAATAAGTCAAACTTAAACATTTAAACCGGTGAATTTGTAATGTTTATAAATAAGTAAATGCTTAAGATTATAGATGATAATATTATTAGCATTATTTATTCATGATCCTACAAAGTAAATTTGTTCACAAGCTCATAAAATAAACTTAACTAAGTTATCCGTGAATTTAAACAAATCAAGTTTGTCAAATTCATATTCGGCTCATTTAACTATCGAGTTTAATAATTAAGATTGGGTGTTGCTTATCTTCGTAAATAAATAAGTTTGGATGAATTGGGCATCCAAATTATTTAAAAATGACTTGACCTATTTTGTAACCCTAAGTTCATATAAATACAAGAGCCATTTAGATTGTATAAATTATATCGGGTTTATGCTTCTCTTTAATTTTACTATAACATTATCAAGTATATATTTTTTGAATTACATTACTAACGGTCAAAAAACTAACAAGTTAATTATTAGCATATATCAGTTAATAATTTTATATTTTAGCACATTCTCTCTATAAAATATCATTTTTAAATTTATATGGAAAACAGAAAAATATCAATAACCTATAAACTTATTTTCATATCATCGATATAAATTAAACTCGCGGCGAATTGATTAGAAATACGCAAACTCCTCTCTACACCATTAATTTATGCTCCAATAAGCATTATCAATGGCATCCACACATAGTCTTATCGGCGTCGAAGGATAACTCAAACTATCAACTTCGTTCCACTATGATGTTTGTGGGGGTTGTCATGAAAGAATACACAATGCCCGATATGTGCAAATATATATAGGAGTTACATATATGTTAGATATCAACTAAACCCAATAATATAAACTATTAAATTATAATATAATCATTTTTAAGATCTTTAAAAATGTAATTTTAATCTAATAGTATTTATCAAAATCGAATGACTTGTGAAGTCCATGGTTGTTTCTTTGTTCCACACACGCACATCATCGATACAACAATGGGGATTCTTCAAACCTAGTCAAAATTATTAATATTATCACGAATCTAACTTAATAGTTTTAATATTTATACATTTAAATTAATCTTACCTACATAAAGTTTTTAGACAAAAAAACACAAAAATTTAATACACAATTCAAATTATATTACTTTGCAATAGTTATAAATAATATATAACTATTATTAATAAAATCTATGGGACATATGATTTGTAGGGTAATTTTGATTACCATTTTGGAGGCTTGATATTTGTATCCTATGCAAAGAAGGAAAAAATTATAGTCAACGTTACATGTCCATATTTAAAATATTATAAGATGATTTAGCATCTTATATTCATTTATATTAGTAAGCACAGATATAGTAGAATGACCAATAAAATATCATATTGCCTAAGATAGTTTCCAAAATATTTCTCTAATGTTATATTTGGTTATTAGAATGAAATAAAGTAATTATTATAATGAAATAAAATAAGATAAAAATAGAGTATAAAATTAATATTTAATTATTTATTTAGTCACTTAAAATATATAAATTTGAATTAGAAATTAATTTTTAAATATTTAATATATAATACTAACAAAAAAATAACTAAAAAATAAATATAAAATGACAATTTACTCTTATATAAAGAAATAATATTTCAATATATATTTAAAATTTGAATAAATCTGACCAAAATTAAATCATTTCAACTACATTGTTTTACTGATCTAAAATTTTATAGGGATTTAGCCATGTATGTTTAAATTATAGAAAAATACGATCAAGAATGCACAATTATTTTTTTAAAAGGGTATGATTATTGGTAAAAGTAATCGATTCAGGCGGACCGAACTTGAATTATGATTTTTTTATAAATATATATTTTATTTTAAAGAAATGCCAAAATTTAAAATAGTATTTCAATAAATTATATTTTTGAATAATAACAATTTTTATCTAAAAATTATTTATTTAAATATACTTGGATATATATTTATATAATTAATAATTTTTATACGAATATTTTTTATTTAAATATATAATTAGATAATATTTTAATATATAAATTATAATTTTTTTAAAATACTTTATATTTATAGTTATTTTTTATATATCCATAATTTATTTAAAAAATACTTAAAATTAAAAAAAATTACAACCTAACCCGAACTGACCCAATTTAAATAATAAATATATTTGACCCGTTATAATTTATCGGTCATAAATTTTTATCTAACCCCTTCCCATGTCTATTCAATTTGAATTTTAATTTAATCTAGTTTGGGGTAAGAATATAATGTGTCTTTGATATTCGGGTTGTTGTACGAATTAGAGAGTCACTTTATTTTTCATTGTGGGTCGAATTGGAGCAAGTCGAATTTTTATCTCTATTAATCTGAAACTTGTGTATCGCAAATTATAAATAAGAGGTTAGAAAACTGATGGAACTCATGTTTCAATTTATCATCCAATATTTAAGTCAGAAATCTTTCAAATAAAATAGAAAAATATATGGAGAATGTGAGAGAATGGGATGAAACACACATATTCGGGAGATGGGAGAGAAGAACTAGGCTTCGATAATGTACTCGACGAGGAGCGGTTTAGAAAGATGGAGGAATGGGCTCCGATGCATCATACTCGATGGGTAGCTCACTAATGTGTACTCAACGGGAAGTGACTGTTGGAGGTCACCCCCGTGTGAAAATCCTGATGACCGGAGGACTCAAATGGAGTACGAGGACTTGTGTGCTCAATGTTCACGAACTATGCACAACGAATTCCAATCAACAGAGTTGATCAGAAGTTTTGGGGGGGACAAAACTTCCGGTCAACATGATGTTGATCGACTGATAACATGCGGATCTGCTACAAGATAAGTAGAAAGAATTTCGATCAACTATGTTGACCGAAAATATTTAGACGGGTAACAATGACCAGTCAACTGAGGCATTGGCCAGCCATGTAGAGAAGACAATCAACGAGGCATTGATAGGCCTTGTGAAGCACACGGATGGAGGTCTGTTGGCCGTCCACCAGTGAATTCAGAAGGATACCGGCTCAGAAAATTTTCTGAGCGTGTATGATCTCATAACCATTATTTTTGGACAGAGTATATTCGTATTGTTAGTAAGCATAGATTTATCAGGGGAACTGAATATTCCTCAGATTTGTTTCATTTGTATGTCTGTATTGAAAGGAAGGAATTTGTACTTTGTGAGAAAATACTTCTAAGTGTGAAAATTTGAGAGAGTGAAAAAGCAAAGAAGAAAAAGAGAATAGTAGGCAAAAACAAAGTGTGCCTTTTGTCTTCCTTGTATTCTATTTTTCGGCTCTTTCTTTCTCGTGTGCCAGTGTAATTGTGAAAAAATTATTTCCCAACTACACATAGTAAAATTGGTTTGTGGACGAATATCCCGTGGTTTTTTCCTTCAGGTTAGAGAAGTATTTTTCATATAAAAATTTGTGTGTTCATCTTCTTCTTCCTCATTCCCTTTACTATGTCTATTTACTGGTGGTTGTTTGTACGACAAGTTTGGCGTCCTGCTGTCCGACCTATCACGCCTCCTTTGAGCTTACAGTGGCTTCCCGAGGAGGAGAGAGAGCTGCCCTAGGAAAAGAGTACTTGATTCTTTCTGAGCTCTTGTGTCTCACTCGAAGTTGCCTTAATTGGAAATTGATCGATCTCTCTTTCTGCGAAGGAGAAGGATATTAATAGTACTTCTTGGAGAAGGCTTTAACACCAAGACTTGTGACTAGTGTCTTGCCGAGATTTGTTGGCCATTAGGACATTGTTGAGAGCTACCGTGTGAAATATTATCTTGTGATGGTTACATGATCGCAACTGGTGGTAGCCACCAAGGGTCAGGCTGCTTCTCACGTGGGTTGGTTGGTATGGTAGTTCCCCATAATTGATCACTATCACTATTGGTTGGGACTTATTGCGTCGACGTCTTCTACACTGTCAGACTGTCATCGATAAGGTGAAGGGTAAACTTTGCTGTAATTGGCTGAGTAACAGTGGTTATCCTCTACTCTGAACCGTCACTCATTCTTAGGCCTGTTCTAATGGGCTGATTGGATGGTTCCTGGGCCTTGCTCCACGTTGGGCCTAGTGGCCTGGCTGTCGGATCAACCCGCATCGTAATTGGATCAGCTCGTGTTATAACTGGACCCATCAGGATAAATAGAAAAAATATGTTAAAATAGTTATTCCTTAATAATTAAAAATAAAAAATATCAATAAAAAGTTAATAATTTTTATTTATCATTTAAAAAATAATAATAATTTTATTTAAAATTATTATTTTTATTATTAGAGCAATTAAATAGTAAAATAATAATTTCACTGATAATAAGACATAAGATAAATTTTCTATTCATTTTTACTGATCAGATTGTAATGATTTGGAAAATACTTTGTGGATACCTTTAAAATAAATTTAAGCGATATGATATTTTATTCATCCATTCAAAATAATAATAATCTACATATAAATAAATAAAAATATACATATTATACTAAATATATATCTAAAGGGTGGTCTTATAATGCTATTTATAAAAGTTATCGAAGTTTCCCGAGTCCTATAATTTACCTAACAGTCTATTTTTATTAATGATATTAATAAAAGACACCCTTTCACCATTGGAAAACACTCTAATATTTAGGACTTTATTGACATTAACAACTAAATAAATAAATAAACCAATCGATATTAACAAAATGGTCCTCGTATTAATTAATGTCGATTTGAAATAATTTTCAAAAATCAATTCTCAATCGTATCACACATTGTCATTTGGATATATGCCCAAATGTGCAAAAATCACTCGGATGGCACCGAACATTGAGTTAATTTGTTTTATACGGTTTGCAATACTCATTAGCCTAATGATATAACATTCACACAATATTTTAGTAGATCTCGCATATAGAGAAGAGTTACAGATGAATTATATATGGGTAAGGCAGATAATATTTTATATTTCTAACAGTAGAGTTCCTATTTTGCTCCCTCGTCTGAATTTAATTAAAAAGTTTTACTTATATATTAGTATCAAATGTATGATTTGTAACATGCGGATGTAATTTAACTAATGAAATTAGATATTATTAAATATTAAAATCCTATAGTTCTTTCTTAGGAAGTACGGATACTCTTCAGGTTCAAAGTGTAGGTATTCGATATGTATTGGACACTGACGTACCCCTAATACGTTAGGATACGTGTCGGACATTCTCTGGCATTTATTAATTTATTTTTTTTGATGTATTTTAACACGCTCTGAACATATCCTAATACGTTTTTAACACGCTCCAAGCATATCTCGATACGTTTTGGATACGTTAAGTAAGTTTATAATTTTTTAAAAATTATGGACCATTTTATAAAATTTTGAAAAATATAAATTATTTTATAATTTTAAAAATTTAAAGCCATACATCTCTCTTTTATTTTTGTCAATAATTCTCACTCCCCAATATTATCTTACAGTGAAGAGAAACTCCTTTCGTGGTAGACGATACTTTTATTTCGCCAAATTTTCATAGAATATAAAGTCATGATTCGATAATGAAAAGATGAATATGGAGGTGAAACAAATGAAGATAATAACACTGCTAACCTTTCGTGGAGTAACAATTTAATTTCTTTATCACAAATCAAGACAAGAACCCATAAATCTAGTATAAAAGGTAGAATTCATTAATTTAAAAAATTATAAACCATAATTTTAGTTTATTTATCCCAACATGTCAGTTCCTTAATTTTTAAAAAATAACATGTCGGTGTGTCGATATCGTGTCGTGCTCGTCTCCCATGTCGGTGTCTGTACTTCATAGATTATTCCCCTAAACTTGACTTTTTTTCCTTTTGTGGATGCCCCACCACCTTAATTCCATATAATATTATTTAAATTTTTATATGTTTTCTTATGATTATTCAACTATTTTAGTATTTTTATCCCAATCTATATCACTTTTAACACATATTACAATTTAACTATAAAACACTCAGCTCCACTCAATATTGTTATGAGCTTGAACCCAACTCAAGAGTATTTTTTTCTCTTTTTGGAGTTGGTATGATCAAATTGCATATGACCAAAAGCTCAGAAAAATGGATATTAATGTTGGACATGGACATAATAAGATATCGATCCATCCATTGTTACTTTTTCAGATATGAGGCTATAACCGGTTAAAAATACGATAACTAAAATTTATAAATTATTTATAAATATAAGAAATACGATTGAAATCAATAACATTACTTTTATACTAAAAAAATAATAAACATATATATATTTTTATTTTTTAGCTAGAAAATTTTTACAGAAATAATCAGCTTTTGAGTAAGTCAATATAAAATACTTATACTATGACATATGTGACAATAAAAAAAACAACCGAGGTTTTGGTTATTAATTGTCCAAAATTATAAAATAATTCCAATATTCTTTGGTTTATAGTGTGTATAGAAATTTTCTAATTAATTATATATAATTCAATGTGTCCAAAACAGGCTACAACATATCAAATTCAATAAAATGCTAAACATATTTTGATACGTTTCAGAGTGTGTCAATTATATATTAGTTATTAATATGCTAGTTCGAGAAAAGTGTCCATACTTATTAGATTTAAAATATCAATTTAATGGGATCTGATATGAAATCAGAAACGTTAATATTCTGATTGTCTGATCCAAGCTCTTGACATTTCTTTTTTAAAGTGACAAAAGAGATAGGGGCCATATTGGCCACATAAACATTAGGTAGACTCTATTGAGATTAATCTACCTTTTTTATTTGTTAATACAATGTTATCATCTTATACACACCAATTCAATTGAAGCCCATGGATGGATAAATTTTAATTCCCAATTATAATGTTAATATATTTGATTAAAGTATCATTGAAGTAAATGAAAGTAATTTGATATTCATTATAGGCAATGTTATATTTAAAATTTTTAAAATATCATTCGTATAAAAATGCTCTTCTTAAACTGTTATATTTAAAAAATTAAACTACGGGTCAGGACTAATGAGACTCCTTAAACTCTTCTATCATCCATACTCCCTATTATCGACTACTTTTCCATGTTATTTTTCTGGCAAAACTATTACCTAAAAGTAAAAACTATCATATAAAATCATATTTTTAAGATTATTTACATAAAAGCGGACCAAATCAAAATCGAATCATTCAATTAATTTAAAATTTTATAGATTTGGTCCATATATATAAATATTATGAATAAACACAACTAAAAACGGATCGATTAATTTTTTGGGTCGAGCACGTTAATCGGTAAAAGCGATCGTTTTAACTCTATCTAACCCAGATTATAATTTTTTATTTTAAATAAATATTAAATTTTATTTTTGTATAATTAATACTTTTTAATATTTTTATTTTTTATTTAAAAATATATTTAGTTAAAATTTTAATGTTGATGTGTAGGCCCATAGCATGCAGGCCCAATAAGAAAAACGGCCCAAAATCCAGAAAAGCCCAGATGCGTGTTAGACGATCAACGTTAGCGTTGACCGCATGAAGCGCCAACTAGGCGGTCAATGCGTTCCCTCAAGACGGTCAACATTCCTATTGACCGGAAGGATTGTAGTAGTAGGCCACGAAAAGATGAAAACCTAATATGGGTCAAGTCTAGTTTGACGGACGTTTCCATACACAACAAGCAACGGTCATTTTTCCTGATTTCACGCCTTCCTCAAAACCAATCTCCTCTAAAGAAGGTATCAACAGATTCAATGCCCTTACTATTAGGAAGGTGCCAGATTTTATCTTCCTACCTACAATGGACTCTAACGGTAACAAAAATATATAAGGAAGGCAAATAATCCGGAGACCCATTACCTGCTCAGAAAGGAAACGATTCTATTAGATTGCGCCAGTCAAGCCTTCCTGCTCAAGGAAGGCCACCCAACTCGAGGTAGGGATCACGCCTTCTTGGCAAAGGAAGGTCGCCCTCCCCACTGTCTATATAACCCGACAGAATCTCTACTCTGGAGGGACACGATCACAGAAGCAAAAAAGACAACACAGTGCTGCTACAGAAAAATCCTTGAGCATACTAACGCTCGTACCTAAGCGAGCAATCGTTTACTTCGCTAATCACACTTTCAAGCCTTTAGATTTTAGAGACTTTGCCCACTCCCCGAGATCCGTTTTTCTAAGTTTCCACGCTTTCAGGACAAAGTTTCCCACTAGTTCCCTGCGAACATCAAGTTGAAAAAGCATACTCTCGACGAGTCATGGGAACGTCTCTTATATCTAACGGTCAATATTCCCACCAATCTTAATCTCGCTCCCTATCTCGTTTTACATTTTAATGTACCTTCTTGTAATTCGAAGGCTTGTTGCAAATTTGAGCGTCGGAATATTTTCGGTGAGATATCTTACCGACATCTGATCTCTTGTTTATTGTAGTTGTGTGCAGGGTCTAGACTTGGTTAATGGAGTCGGATCCAAACGATCAAGCGAATTCGAATATGTTCGAAGTCGGATACAGGTACACCTTAAATGTATATATTAAAATTTTAAAATATTTTATATTTTTAATAAATATATATTTTAAAATAAAAATATTAAAAAAATTAAAAGATTTTGGCCGATCTAAATAAAAGATTTCAAAATATAAAATAAAAATTCAAATAGAAACAAAATTCCTAAAAAAATATTTTTACAATTAATTATTGGGCTCGTCAACCCATTTATTATCCTTCATTAATATATTAAATCTGAAATTTCATCATTTACACAATTTTTTCCCTCCCAAATTCACAAATTTTTGTATAATTCAAATAATAAATCTCCTATTTAATCGACGATAAATGCAACCTCTTGCAATTTAAAAAATAAATTAATTAAATATTAAAATTTAATAGCTTAGTATTAAATATTAAAATACAGAACCTCAAGGTGATTTGCCTATAAATACATAACCTCAACCTCTCATTCCAGCCCTTGGCGTGCCCTTCTCTTTCTCTACTCTCTCGCTGGCGAGCTGGAACCCTATGAGCGACTGAAGACTTGATTAAACGATCGGCGATACTAGATTGCTTATTCGTAGTTTCAAACATCCGGTAAATCCCTTAACCGGACCTTATTGTGTGGGATTCCTTTTCGATTGATGTCGGATCAGCTGAATTTTACGTTGCTTGTGTTGTTTTCGTTGGTTCAAGGTCGATTGAAGGTTTGATTTTTTTTAAAAAAAAATTTGATGTTGATTGTGATTTTCTTGGTGTTTTCGTCTTCGTTGGGAAAATTGAAGTTATTATACTGAGGGGGAATTGCTTCTTTATGTGGAAGTTGAGGGTTTGAGACTATGGGAGTTCAATTTCTCTCATTCTGGAGCGTTTGAGGGTTGGGATTCTATTTGATGTTACAGGTGAGATATTCGAATGCGTCGTTTGAAGAAACATTCTTGAGCTGGTAGTAGTACTGTTTTATATCTAATGTAACACTTGGAATTAGGCGTATGAAACTGTAAGCTGGAGGTATTGGCACTTCATGAATTTGAATCTTATAAACTTCGGTGAAATTGTGAGTGCTAATTTCTGCCTTACGCGATCTTACACTGCTCTTGTTCTTATCGATGATTTGTTTGAGAATTTTTTTTTTTGCCTTCTGTGACCGTCTTGAATAAGTTCATGTTTCTTGACCCTCTTGATATGTTTATCCTTAGGATGATCAATTGATGTTTCTCGTTTAATCATAAAGATCATATAACTTAATCACGAGCGCTGTCTGTCAACATTTAACTTATTGTTGGCTGCACCAGTGTGTAGTAAGATTTTGATGTCATGGGCTTCTTTTTCAATGTTTTGAGCTTTCCAACTAAGTTGTGTATAAAGGTTTTGGAACTAAAAAGTGGAAAGGCTATTTCTTTTGGGGGATGGGGAGGGGAGCATTTTCCTTTGTGTTTGATACCTTTAGTCAGAGGGAATCAAGAAATCTAGTGGCATGACATTCTATCTTGGAAGAGTTGCTGATTTTGTGCACACATTGGAGCTAATGGGATGTATGCACTTTACGTTTTTGGAAATCCATGTGTGTGATTAGGACAATTGCTGTTATAGTATGAATAGGGTCAACATGGAAGATCTTTGGTGTGCACCTGCCTGCAAAGAAGTCCTCATCCAGGACATTATACCAAGATAATGAGAAGGAATAAATTATTATGATGAAGTGAATTTAACATCTGATCCATGAAATTTGGCTCAAAGGTTTGATCTAGTAACATTTCGATGCAGATGCTGGCTTTTCATGTAATTCCAAAGCGGCAGTATGCTATCGATGGTATTATGCTGATTTGCGGTATATTTGGACTGCATAAATTTTCCTTGTGAGTTTAAGTTAAGGAGCAAACACTGTTTTCATATTCAAGATTTTTTCAGATATGCTACAAGAATGTGGAGCCGCTATTCCCCTCCCCAGCCACTTACTGGCTTGAGTTTAGTAGTTAACTTCCAGCTATGGTGGTTGGATTGGTTCAAGTGTGTAAAGATTAAGCTTGCTATTTTAGTTGAAGGTTCACGATGCTTTGAAGTTTTTTGTAGTTTTTATTTTTTTCCCTTTTGTCCAGTTGATCTTATACTCACATTCTAAGTAGTTCTGTAAGATTTTGATTGAGAATGTAGTCATGAGTGCACTGGAGAAGCAAAATGAGTGGTCGTTTTGATTAAGTTTTGCAGTTAGAAAGCATTGGAACAGCAAACAGAGTGAAATTTTGTAGCCTTAAACAGAGTGATATGTCTAAGGTTTGTAGCCTTTGACATTTTTTTAAGCCTTAAACAGAGTGATCTGTCTGAGGTTTGTAGCCTTAGACATCTTTTGTAGAATGATGACTTTGTAGGTTCAAGAAAATTATCTGAGTTTTATGCTTGGTGTTTACTGAACTTTGTTTTGTGCAATTTCTTTGCAATTGGTACTATTCATTATCTGCAGTCTCTCAGCCCCTGCTTCTTTGAAGGGCAGCTGTTAAGGTGAACTCAAATATTTAGGTTTCATGTGAACCCAATGATTTGGATTGAAAGTTAAATAAATGAATGATGGAGACTAAATTAAGTGATTTAAATGATTATTTAATCTTTATCGTTTATTAATCCAATTTTTTTATTATTGACTGTTGGGTTCATTGGAACCATAAAAAATTTGGGTTCACACCTTAACAGCACTCTCTTTGAAGAGTTCTGAATGTAATATCACTCTAGTCACTTGTTTCTCTTTCTTTTAGGCATTTCATATCAAGGTTTTGTCTATATATATTCTTGTTTGGATAGGATCTATATTCATATTGTGATTGAATTGACATTTCTCAAGTGAGAAGTGTTAGAGGATTGCTAATTTAGAAGGTTTAGTATGAGGCTACTTACTTTCAGTTGTTTGTTTTAAGTGATTAAGGTATCAAAGTACTTGTATTTTGTGAGTTATCAACATGCCAAAGGCAAGAAGAGACAATTCTGTTTCTTATGAGAGGTCTAGGCAATCTCCAATACCTTCTAGCTCAAATCATGCCAGACAATCAACACCGAATTTCTTGGGCAACAAGGAAGATGTAAAAGAATGGGAGGAGGCAAGATGCCCGGTTTGTATGGAGCATCCTCATAATGCCGTCCTTCTCATCTGTTCATCTTACGAGAAGGGCTGTCACCCTTACATGTGTGATACTAGCTACCGTCACTCGAATTGTCTGGACCAATACTGCAAGTCTGTAACAGAAGCCTCCTTGTCTGCACCGACACAAACTCTAGATCTTGCTCAGTCATCTACTGGATTAACCTTCGGGAGTATATTAAATGGTTCTCAAGACAGAAGAAATCAAGATCATTTGTCTAATCCTGATTTCTCGGCCATGCATAAACTCCAACATAATCTCGTGTGCCCACTTTGCCGCGGACAAATCAGTGGGTGGATTGTTGTGGATTCTGCTCGTTGTTTCATGAATGCCAAGCTGCGAAGTTGTGCATGCGAGACATGTGATTTTAGTGGTAATTATACCGATTTGAGGAAGCATGCACGACATGAACACCCTCTTGTAAGGCCTTCAGAAGCTGATCCAGAGAGGCAGCGCAACTGGAGGAGATTGGAGAGGCAAAGAGATATTGGAGATGTGCTAAGTACCATACAGTCAACATTTGGTGATGATAGGGATGACGATGGCCTTTTTGATGATCGGAGTTGGCTGACCGTCTTCCTTCTTATTCGAGTCATCCGACCTGCAGCTCGTTCGAGGAGCAGTAGTTGGTCTGGTACCCCAAGAATGAGGGCACAGGCAGGCAGTAGAAGGAGATCTATAAGGCTTTGGGGTGAAAGTTTTGATGCAGAAATCGGTTCTCGTTCCAGAGATGAGAACCATGAGTCCTCAGATGGCAGTTCAGATGCTCAGAGACAACGTACGCGAAGACGAACAACACCTGATGAGCAGATGTGACTGCAGAGTGCTCAAATTCATTTGATGGATCTTTAAAGAGTTGCAACTGTAAGCATCTAGGCAGCAGCAACACTTTTCCTGGGCTAGTGTTTCTGTGTTTGACACTAGTGGAAAGATTTTTTATTTTTTTGACTATTATATATTTCGACACTGTTTTGAACAAGTTGGGCTGTTTTACTATTTTCAGGAATATAGAGTTTTTAATATAATATAAAGAAACTTGAAGTTATCTGATAATTTGAAGAGTCTTTTCGTTTAATTTTATTATGTAATGTATGTTATTGCACAGCCTTTTTTTATATATTTATTGTCTCATTTATATACTGGTTCCTTCTTTGATTTCCTTTTTGTTTTAATCAATTTTATTTTGTATCTATAACTAGACGATGAAATTCAGCCTTTTTTTTCAAGGAAGAGCATGTCAGTGTCTTATCTGTCCCTAGTGTCTATGCTTCCTGTGCAAGCATTATGATCATTACTTGTCATTACTCATTTCGCCCTGATGTTTGGGAATAACTTTTCCAATTTTTCTTTCTGTAGTTTAGTTGAGTCGATGACGGGCCAATCAGGAGAGGAAATAATGATTCTACTGCTGCAATTTCCAATCAAAGAATGACTGCTCCCTGTCAAGTCCTCTCAAGTTCTGTTTCGACTTTTGAATTGGTTCCTCCATGGTAAATTCAACTCTTCCCTTAAACTACCCGAATCTCATCGAAATTTTACTAAAAATTTGTAATTTTTTTTAGTATCAAATGGTCAGTCAAAAGATTGATATGATTTTCTTAATTATGCTGTTGTTCTCTTGTAATTCAGTTGGCATTAGTCTCATCTTCAATTTAGACAAATTCTTCTTCTGTTGAATGTTAAATTGCAGTAAATGATTTCCAACTTCAAAAGCTGTGTTGCATTGATTACAGTAAATTGCTTTGATTTGCTTCTATATTTTGTCATTGTATAATGCCACAGATGGAGGGGCTGTGTTGTAGGGTGAGAAGCAGTCCATTTTCATCACAAACCAATCCATACATTTTAATATAAAAGGTCAAGAAACGACCATTTTTTATTAATTACAAAATCAACTAAATTCAAGTATTATAAATTTTTATAAATTGGTTAAATTTCAACCATCAATTTTCAGATGGATGATTAGGATTGTGAGAAATAGGGGCAGTTTTTCCTCTTGTTGTCTGCACTTCTTTTTTTCTTGGTAGTTTTTGCTAGGTATCTTGAGAGGGGTATTTAGTATGGCACATCTTAAAGTTTGTGTCTAGTACTGTATGGTTCTACTTTCCAAGAACTTCGAATCATTCTCTTGAAGTGCCTCTGGCTCAGTATGGTCTAATTGAAGTCTCATATGCACTGTTTTAATCTGTATCTTTTGTTATTTTTTTAATGACCTCAACTATATGTAACTGGTTTTGCTATCCCATGACCTATATACAAGAAATTTGATACATCGAGTTGTCTCTTTGTAATGGGTACTGTTTCAACTTAGTCGAAATCTTGGTTTTGGTCATCTGAAAGCACCCATAATTGCTTTCAAGTGATAATATAAGGTGAGAGGAATTTATTGGGGTGACCTTGAATAGTGTAATATTGTATTTATTCATCTATTTGTTTGTGGGTCATTTCTTGCTGAGACTTGCGTGTTTACCTTTGTTGAGGAAAGAGTATCGAGGATAAGCTAGTTGCCATGTGCTGAGTTGCTAGAGTCTTTGATTCTATAATTTGAAAAGTCATCGATTGAATCTATCAAATTTGTTTGATTTGGGTTAGAAGCTTTGCTTGTGAACTTGTCAGAAAACCAACAAATATGATAAACTACTTGCATAAAATATAAGTAAATATTTATATAAAAAATTTCTTTTCAAACTAAGAGAAAAATTAGAGGGCATTGGGTTTATCGACAATGTGCTACTATCGGTACTCATGGCTACACACATCGTACCATTCGACATGATTTTGGTATGCATTTCTCACGACGATAATGTTACTAAAAGCTTGAGATTAGTGTAAAGAGAGAGCAAGTAAAAAAATTTAGAAAATCGGCTAAGGTGTCCTACACCAAGTCCAAAATAACAGTCACTGTTTAGTAGAAAAAGGGACATATAAATCATTGTCCTAACAATTGACAAACTCTTATTCTCCAATTTTTCTCTTCTTTCTTGCCCCATCTTTTAAAAGAAACCTTTAAATATTGTTTGTTGGCCTAATTTTTGTGCTTAGCTTTCGCACTGCTTATCACTTTGCTAGTCCTTCATGGAATCCTGGGCGCTAAGCCCCAACAATCTCGCGCCTGAGCTCACCTTGATTGTGCATCAAATGCTTAGCCACCATCAATCTATCATTCAAACTTCGATCGAGCTGCTATCATGTGTTCTTGGTAACCATGATGGCAGGATTAAAGCGGCCAAACCCATAGCAAAAGCATTAGGGGTAGACGTTTGGTTGAACCAGGAAATAGTTTCGCAAACAATGTCTAAGATGCTGCTCAGGGGCGCCACTGACTCGATTGACGACCTGAAATGAACAACAAAGTGAAGGAGTTCGAACAAACAGCTGAATGAGTATTGATGGTTCAGTTGGGTGTGCCGCCCGCCCTACTTCTAATGATAGATAGAAAAGGCAGGAGAGTGTCACCTTTGAAACCGTTTTCGGTAAACATCATTCCTTCTTTTTGATTATATTGTAAAGCTCCCTAAATATCATTTATAAATTCAGAAACGAAAGATATATATTCAATAACATAAACCTGAAATTTGCATGATTGGAATTTTGGGCCACATATGGTTATGATGAAAAATGAGGTCCAACAGGTCTTAGATTTCAATGAATTTATAATTATATAATTTTTTTTTATAAAAAAAATGTCCATTGTAAATATAAAATTTTAGTAAAATCCATGTTTTGCCCTACATATTTTGATGATGGTTTAGTCTTTTTTAATACAAATTATATCTTTAATTTGGTTGCGTCATTTATTTTTCTAAAAATATTTATCCCGTATAAAGTATTTTTAAAAAATATTTTTTATATTTTTTTAAAAAAATATTTTTAAAGGAAATAACTTTTATTGATAAATTCTTTAGCATTTAGAATATATAAAAAATATTGAGTACCACACAAATTTATCGTCAATATTGAATATTTATTGTTATTGATTGTAGCAGTATTTTTAGGACAATAATGACATTTTATGATATAAAATATTTAAATTTATCGTCAGTTAGTATTAAACATACTCATTTTTAGTGGAAAGGTTGGGGACATCGCTAATTGGTATTGACGGCTTGGTTGTAGTCATCGATGACAAACAACTGTTGTTGGCAATTAGCGAAATGGGGTCTAGACGAGTTATCCAATGACTGACATGATTGTTTGAGGCATTATTGGCCGATGATGAATGAAGAAGAAGGACAAGCAATAGTAGCGGTTAAAGTCATTATCGCCTGATAACAGACGATGGGTTTAAGGATGTCGATAGTTGGCGACTGATGATGAAGGTTTAAGGCAATCACATGTCCGTCCCACGACTGATGGTGTTGACTTGATGTATCGTCAGAAGGTGCCCAGTAGTGGGTCAAGACATTATGGTCAACAATGGTATTACATTTAAATATAAATTTTATAAATAGGTGTTGATGATTATTATTGATCACATGAGCTTCGAAAAAATTTTCTTATATTGAAAAACAAAGTCATTTTTCAGAATATAAACCTTATTTTCTTTTGAGTAGTAAAATATTTTTACTAACTTTTTTTTGGTATATAGCAAATGTCAAAAAATATAAAAAATAATTTTTTGCATGTCAAATATTAAAAAATAAAAAATAATTTGTAATAAATTATTTTTTGACAATCAAACAAATCCAAAAGAGCAATTTCTAAATTGAATTTATATTTTGATAGATATTAAACAAAATTTGAATGGTGTCAAAAAATTTTTAAAAATACTTTTTATTAGTAATAATATTATAATTTAATTTGAGTTTTTTTTTTCTTATGAAGTCACATATGTGAGGAGCCGTTTATTCACATTTTTTAAAGAGAGTTATCATAGGACTATTTTGTCTGATTTTCTAAAGAGAGTTATTTTATTTTCAATAGATTTGATTAAAATTAGATCATTCAATAAATTTAATCTGATTGATTTAAAATTTTATAGAATTGATTAAGATATGAAAGTATTATAGGCGAATACAGTTATAAAATTATATCGAAATAATTTTTTTAGCTAGACATAATCATAGATAAAAGTCTCTGATTCAACTCATATAACATCCTAAATATTTTCGATCGAATTAATTTTGTAATTAAATTATGTGATTAATTTGTGATAATTATTTGAGTATTCTTAATAGTAATTAATTTATGAAAAATATTTATTGTTACGTTAGCATAGCTTTTGAATGACATTCGAAATGCCATTTAAAGTAGTGCATGTAAGTTTATTACCACACTATACAATATATAAAAATGTGTTGTAAAGTAAATGGGTTCCACTACTGTCATGTATAGTAGTGCATGTATAGGAATGCGACCATGTGGAGTATTTGGATGCTCATATTAAATTACTTGATTTTCTTGCTGTCCATAAGTTCATTTGCGTTATCTTTCAATTTGTTTGATTATACTTCTTTGTTATTATATTACTAAGTAAATGAGTATATGTAAAAATTATAACGTATCTGGACCAATGGGAGTTCATGAGATTTTAGGATAGTCTACACTTTTTCAGTTTTTAATCTATTCTGATAGTTGAGATCTTTAATATTGATGAGCCACACTTTTACAGCCTGGTAATCATCATAGAAAGTAGTATCAGAAATATTACAATTGAAGTGTATCATATGTTGTATAAATATGCTACTAGTGCAGTCTCTGACAAAATTATAGGAATATTGTAAAACCCGATTCCTTGTCCAATTGATTCAATATTGTTAGTTTATTTTGAATATATCAAAAATAATTGTATTATGTGAATTTGAAAAAAATTTAGAGTAAACAAGTAGATTTAGTATCTAAGGCATGCCCGACGTGCACTTGTATACACTTGTGCAGATTGGACATGCCCAATGAGTGTCTTTGGACCGCCTGAGCTAGATTCGGACAAATTGGAGGATGTCTAATTCACACTTAAGGCGATGCTCGAACGTGGCTTGGCAAATTGCTTACGTTCAAGAAACACTTGAGTTGGCACTCGTGCGTGGCTGAGTGAAAGTTTTGTACTTTTATGTTAGATAGGAAAAACTTTGGACATGTGATATGGAGATTTTTATTGATTTGTATTTTTATAGGAATCATTGTAAGAAATTAAACAAAATTAATATATTTAAATATCCTAATATATTTAGATATATTTGAGGATTGTACTTATCATCCATGTATGGCAAAATAAAGAGACATTTGTCCCAATCTATAGAAAAGAATATGTAAACAATCCACTTACAAGTTTAAATAGTAACTTATGTATTAAAATTATAGAGAATATGTATAATCATTCCTCAAAGTCAGTCTTATGATTTTGGCTCTCTGATTTGAATATATTTTAAATTCTTGATATATTTTTATTTGTATTTTATTTGAATACTCAAAACTTTGATTTAAAATTCATAAATTTTGATTACAATTTGGATTTTAATATTAAATTTAGTTGGTTTCATACATTTAGACCATTTGACATCTACTTTTGGATTATGGATTTCATATACAAAACCATATTTAGACATTTATTGATTTGATATATTGGATGTTTGGAGTTTGACTTTTTGGATTTAATTTTATCGATTTGTTTTTTCACATTGATTATGGACGTACTAATTGATATATATATATCGATATATGTTATATACTAATACTTATTCAGTATTCGAGTCATATTTTTATTATTTATTATCTCTTCAAAATTAAAGGGTTATGGATATTTTGCAGGGAGCTTGGACGAGTTTGTTGGAGAAGATTATGCTTATATTTTGAATATTAGTTTTGTAGTTGAATTATATTTGTGTTTGATATATTTTAGTACTGATTGGACCGTAGATACATTGATATTAGTTTGTAATATTGTTATGAAGTTAGGGTCTGGAATATTCATGTTTGGATATTGTGGCGTCTGATTTATATTGGATCGGTAATGTGATTAGTCATTGTTGGTTTGTCACTTTTTTTAACAGACTTTAGAACAAGTAGTGATTATCTATTTGTCTAGCCGATTAATACTAAATGATTCTATGAATGATTAATATTATTATCTATTATTCTCATTATTGTTGTAGTTGTTGGATGTTTTGCCTGGTCACGCTGAGATTTGGGTATTCGATTTGGGGCATTGTTATCTTGGAATTTTATTTTGTAGATTATAATTAATATTAATTACTGATATTACCTACTTTTAATACAAATTAATGATAAATAGTGAAACTACCATGAATATCAGAAATCTTGTAAGACTTACCCAACTAATGTGAGTATAAATACGTAATTTTTGGCTCTCCTAACAGAATAAGATCAATAAAGATTTTTATTATCTTGTATAAGAGTGACCTTGTGTTGAGCAATATTTTTAAAAAAATCACATAAGGGCCTAAGCATATAGGATACTTCAAAACCTCATAGCATATCAATTATGATTTCTTAGAATCCCATAGATATTCCTCGAAATATCGCAGTCATTTCTTGAGTTAACTTTTGGAATTATTTATTAATATTATTTATTGATCTGTCTTTATTATTGCAATAAATGCCTTTTATCAATATTTATTATTTTTGAGAATTATTATTACTTTGTATACTTTGTATATTGCATTTTGGTTTGATTATTTATCGGCAAATAAGTTTTCGAAATAACTTGCTTTTTACTGTCATTAATTTTGGTCAAAATATTTATTAAGCATTTGATTCACCATTACTACTTCCTTCTTTTATAATAATGTAAGAATAGTGATAAATTAATCTTAGAGTTAAATGTGAGCTATAGGGTCAGCAGTTATTAGAAAACCTAGTTAGAAATCTAGACGTTTAATTTGAAATACATTATGAGATTTTCATTCTTTTTATTATGTTGGTTTTCAAAATTATATTTTTTTCTTTAGACTGTTTGGATGCATTCAAATTATTGACTCGAGATATCTCTTTATTGTTATTTATATTACGATATAAATGTTGTTATGTTAACATTAATAATAACTTGTATAACTTGAGCTTTTGCATGGCCGGATTTAAGTCGGGTCGTGGGACTTAAGTTTAGACCGTCACATTCTTGCTCGATTTAAATTATAATTTTTTTTATGAATATATTAACCATCTCCAAATTGTGCCTGGTCTACCTTTTGTTGATGTTTATATGAGATTTTATCCTCAACCTAAAAAAAAAAGGCTGAATAATTATTACGTCTGCGATTTTATTAAAAAAAAAAAAAAGCTATTTGCGGAATGCTTGCCCTAAAATTTGCCCTGTGTCTTCGATTCTCCACGCAACTCTTGTCCCTCTCGTAGTCGGTTTTCTGCTTCAGCCTGCGGCTACATGGGAAGCCGGGGGAACGGTGGCGGGGGTGACCGCACAGCCACCACCAGCAATGGTGGCGCTGCTGTTGTCGATAATGGCGTTGATTTCGCTAATTACTTCTGCACGTACGCGTTTCTTTATCATCAAAAGGAAATGCTTTCTGATCGAGTTCGCATGGACTGCTACTACAACGCCATTTTTAAAAATAAACACCACTTTCTTGGCAAGGTTTCTCTCTTCCACGTATTCTCTATAGTATTTGCTACTATTTACGAGGAGAATGGAGTAAAAATCTTTCCTTTTCATTTTATGCTGTGTCGATTTCCACATTTTTCAAAAAAGAAATATACGTGGAGTAAGTTGGTTGTTTTCTTTTCTTATTTCCTGCAATAAATCCATGTTGCCTAGCTAAATTCTTATTCGGCACTCGCTAAATTCACTACTTTTTGGCTATAGTATATGTGGATTTACTACTATTTAGCACTGGCTGAATTCATTGCGGCTCGTTTGTTCATGGGAAGATGATGATTAAAATATATGAACAAAAATGGATAATTGCAATTAGAACGGTTCAATGTTTAGTCTGTGGCGGTTGAGTGGTTAACCTCCTTCAACGTTTTCAATTCGTATTCATTTGGCATTCACTTTTTTTCGTCCTCAATGGTTTCGGAAGTGAGAATACATGAGGTTTTATTCGCAATTTTCCGTCGTTGGGTTGTGGAAATGTTCATGAAGCACTGCTCCCATTTCCATTCCTTGTACTCCCTTGTACCATATGGTCCATTAATGTTAGCGTCTGTAGAAACCATCCCCAATGTCAAGGCATCTTTTTGACGGGGAAGTCCTATTGGTTTTAAAAGCTTTTTGGTCATGTCATTGGGAATCGAGGCCTGATCCAGGATGTATGTGTCTTTTGTTGTGTGGAGAAGACTGTGTTGGATGTAGGAACAGGGAGCGGCATCCTGGCAATTTGGTCTGCACAGGCTGGTGCAAGGAAGGTTTATGCGGTAGAGGCAACTAAGATGTATGAACATGCTCGTGAACTTGTTAAAGCGAATAATCTTGAGCACGTTGTTGATGTGATTGGGGGATCTATGGAGGACGTCACTCTTCCAGAAAAAGGTCGGGTTTTTGATTTTGAGCTTCATAGTGTGCTACATCTTTGTTGCTTTTGTAACACTTTTTTGTCTACGGGTTAATTGGCAGCTAGATATTTCTAGTGGCTTTGAGTATTATCTAATTGGATGAAATCGATTGCTGGGCAGTTGATGTAATTATTTCGGAGTGGATGGGGTACTTTCTTCTTCGTGAATCCATGTTCGACTCTGTGATATATGCACGTGACCGTTGGCTAAAACCAACAGGAGTTATGTAAGTAGTTGTGCTTATTAGCTAACTGCTGCTCTGAACATTACTGTATTTTGTTGTTATGAGGAGTAAAATTCAGTTTATCTTGGATGTGAAGAAATTATAGTCCTGTCCTGTCTATTGCTGTTCCTACCGTTCATGTTAGAATTGAGATTTATGCTGTAGTGAGTGCTTTTTTTTTGCATCAAATCCAGTAAAGTAAGCTTTTATCAATGGATCAAAGAGCTTGTGAAAATTTTCCTTTGCCACGACCTTTTTCCTCCACAAAAATTTTAGTTTATTTTGCCCACATTCTGGAAACCTTAAGCGTGGGCCTCAGGATTTTGTGTCCTTAATTATGTTGATGCTCTAAGGCATGTGAGAGACATTACTGAAAAAGAGGAAAAAAATGACTCTTATCTGATGATGGATGGGCTGTCATGAGATGAGAGTATCTTTTGGTCCAATTCGCAAAGGGAGAAAGAAAGGAGAATAGAAATCCTAGTGAAGTACTCAAGTTTAAATAGGTTCAGTTTAGTACTAATCTCTAATTCTCTTTGAATATAGAAGATAAAGCGTTATGAGTAGCTAAAGAGGTTACAACCTTTGTTGTGGACCAATGAAAACCAAGTTGGTCACGGCTGGATGAATCAGTGGAATCACCGGAAGTGGAAAGGTTACTTCTTGGGTTAAATGAGGACTAATAAGTAAACTTTCTAAATATTATCGTAGTCATTTTTTATTTTTGAACTGTCAAGTTGGAGCATAAGTTATAGCTAAATACAGGAGATTATGCTTGGATCTTGGGAAACTGAAACTAGTAGGTTACAGCTAGATGATGGCTATGAACCCTGGTGAAGTTTATTTCTTTAGTTTTCCAAGGACTAGAAGTAAGTTTCTGAATGTATGAAATCCAACTGTTGACAATAAATAAACTGATGTTTAGGCTGACTTACGAAAATCTGCACAATGTTATTAATAACAAAGCAAATTTTCTTTGAGTGCATTGAATGTGTTGGTGCTACGATAGAAGAAACATGTGGCTGTTGTGTGGAATTCGGAGGTTATTGTATGCATGATTAGAATAAGTGGTTAACCATGCTTATTGGGGTTTTTAGTTTACTTGATGTGAAGATAATTTTTGCGACAAATGGATTAGGTGGATTCTATACATCTTCAATTAAAGTCTTGATTATTAACGGAGAACAAAAATGTTATTTACCTTAATGAGTCATCTAGGGGCCTTCTTGAGGTTGCCTAATTACCCCAGTGCTCTACATTATATTGTTCTTGTTCAATCTATTCGCAGAGTTGTTAATTGGAATTTTTTGAAAGGATTTGTGGTGCACGATCTCAATGAAAATCAACTGTATGCGTCATTTACTTCTGTGGGCTATAAATCTTATTTTCTGTGATGATGAGTTACTTTGGTCAGCTGTGTGGTAGCTGTTCTGTGAGCGGCAGTAGTATTTAGTAAACCATCCTGTACGTGTGCTTTTAAATTGCAAATTTATCACCAGATATCCGTAGATAGTTCATTTGTTGAATTGTTATTTAATTACGGCTTGGGTTAATATTGGATTATCCAAATCTCCCCTCAACTTCTCTATAAATCTGTTGTCCTGGGGGATTCTTGACTTTTAGAAAAAGCTGTTGTTGCCCTAAGCATACCAGTTTTGTGGAAGAGCAATCCAAAACGTGGGTTATCATATGTAGTCTTTAGTTGAGATGTATGCTTTTATTGTTTTGAGGTTTGCACATGGCTGAAATTTATTATGAGAAATTTTGAGCTGATTCCTGTTTGGATATGGCAGCAATATTTCTAGTGTTGATGGTTTGCAAGCTGGGCAGGGGTCCTACAAGGATTGGGGTTTGCTTCTGTGGCTGAGTTTAGGATGTTGGGATATGGGAACAGGTATTCAAGAAGTTTAAAAGGAGGGATGCATTGTGGGAAAATCTGCATCTTTTGAAGGGTGGAAGATTAACCTCATTAGAAGTACTTCAATCAGTTGCTTAGTGAGCTGATAAGATTGTGAAGATATATTACGGGGTGGTTGTAAGGCTTAAATTTTAATATTGTTCGGTTTGTTGGAACATCGTTGTGTGATGTTGAGTTTGTTGAATTGGGGATTGAAGACATACTGAATTTCTACAAAGATCCTTTTGCTAAACAGGCTTCAAGGGTTTTTTGAGAAAAGTGTGAATTGTTGGGAAGGGTGATTATCGCAAACTATGGTTTTGATGAGAACGAGTAGCTGTCATTCTCGTGTAAACCTATGTGGTTTCTAATTGCACATTTATACTAGGCAGTTTGGTGGATTTGCAGTCCTTTTTGCTTGTCTTGTGGGAATGGCTATTCAGATCAATTTTTAGTTTACGTAGATTGTGACTTCAATTCTTTGTTTGAGTTTCTTAAACCGTTTCCATGGCGGGGGATAAGTGCGCAACAATGGAAGATAATCGTGTTTTTTATTGCGACCAGATGAGTTGGCTGGCTTCCTATTTTTCGAAGTTCAGGTTTGCACACAACAATGAATTGCTGGGGCTGCTGGAGGAAGTTGATTTGGACCAGCAACAAAGTTTGATGGCATTTTACTGGATCATTTTAGAGTTTTGAAGTTTCTGTTGCTACCTTTACAAATCTGTAATGTAAGGTCAGTGCATTGTTTGCATGCAAGATCAAGTTGGAATTCCAATTTTCCTTACTTTCTTTTCTTGTTTGCGAACCAACTGGAAGAGAAATCTTATATTGGATGATTTATAAAAGTGAGGTAATGGTTAATGGCTGTTTTTCTGCAATAGGGTTTGCAAATATGTTAAGCATTTATTTACCAATTGTAATATAACCTATTCTTATTGAAATTATGCCTCAAGTCTAATGGGTATTCTTTGATCTGTGCCAGGTCTTTGAAAGTGGGACTTTTGTCTGGATAGTGGCTCCATGACTTTTGTCAGAGAAAGAGCTACCTTTAGGCTTATGACACTGGGTGCAATTTGTGGTCCATGTATGAGGAACAAATTGACATCATTTTTGGGGATTGGAGCCTAATTCAGCTGAGTGTTTGATCATCCACAGTGTGTAAAATGAAACATTCTCAGCACTTGATAATTGTCAGTAGACAAATTACTCGTGCTAAAACTAATTCTATACTAATGTCAAATGGTAAACAATGATATAGTAATTATACCAATAGAAAACAAAACAGATATATAAATAATACACAATATTTAAACTTGCAATGGTTGTGCTTATTGATCAAACTAATTAGATCATTAAGTAATATGGATTCCACAACCTGCAAATTTAGCACTTTGTATTTTCAGAATTAATGTTCTCTGTTTCAGTATTCTATTCTATTATACATCTTTGACATTTCTCTTTGGATGTCACATTTTCTTTTCTTTTGGGTGAAAGGTGCTTTCCCTCTATAAGATATAAATCTCAAAAGATTATTTTAATGATATTTAATTTGATTAATTGATGAATTTTCAAGGTTAATTATGGTTCCGGCTCAAAAATTAAATTTTAGACCGAAATAAGTTAGGACAAGTAGTGCCTGATATACGCTTAACCCACACATGAGCACATTTTAGGCAGAATGGTCACGTTTGAGGTACGCCTGAGTGGCACATGTGCCTGTCTGGGATAGAATGTTGGCGCCTGATTGCTGCTTGAGGAGCGCTTGTGCACGGTACGAATTATGCTTTGTTGCTAAATTTTGAGGGAATAGAGAGGAAGATGGAGAAGGAGAAGAAGGAATTAAGAAAATTTCAAGGAATCTTTTGTTAAAATCAAGTGGAGGCAATTACATCCAAGATCATTCTTGCTTTGTTACTGTTTAATTCAGATCTTTTTGAGTATTTCTTGTTTTAAGTACTCATATATATATTATTTTTTGCTTTGTATGCATGTAATTTTATTTCCATTTCATATAATTTTACTAAGCCCATGCCTTAAATTTAGGAATTTATATTTAAGTACTAAAATATCGGTATAATAGATCTTGCATGTCTTCAAATTTCATCTATATATTTCTTCATGTCAATAATTTCTATACCATTGTCACTATATGTTATCTATTTGTAAGAAAATATTTAAAAACAATTATACAAATTATGTTAATTTTGCATAATTCTTGCAATATAATTTCTACATGTCTTTAAATTATACATTAAAGTTTATGCATATCCATAGTTTTTTTTTTTGCATGTCTTATATTTGAAGAAAAATGAAGGAAAACTTTACAATTACTTTTTGCAAGGAATTAATTTATCCAATATGAGAAAAAAAGTAAGTATTTGCATTTGAATAAAGTCCCCAACTATAGGGATGATATATAGTCGGTCTTTTCACGGGTCGTAAATAATGGCGTATGGCTTTTGTCTATGTAGAAATAATTATATCCCGAATTTTGATATTTACCATTTGTTGGTGAGGTCATTAATTGATCTTTGGTCCTTCCCATGTTAATGTAATTTTTGTATTATTTATGTTTCTACGTATTTATCTGATTTCGGTGTGATTTTCATATTTGTGTAGATTTTAACATGATTTATATATTTGCACAATTTTGGCTTGTTTGATCATGAGTATAAGGATTTGGCATGATTTATTCGGAAATTGATGTTATCAACTTTCAAGAGTTCAATCATGTCATAATTCTAGCATGTTTTATTTGGTATGTATCCATATATAAAATTATATGTGCTTTGTTGAGTGTTTAGCTCATTTTTATTTATGTTTTTACTAACCTTTCATATTAGAGTATTCAATAAACTTGCAGGAGATTGGGATTGAGAAAAGACTGCTCAGGATTAGACTTTAGGGCGTTGGAACAATTAAATATTTTAAATTAAACTGTAATGTTTCAGATTAGCTGTTAATATTTCATTTTATTTTAGTTAGTGTTTGCTTCTAGCCGCAGACCGATAATGTTGGTATGATGGTGAAGTTTAAGTTGATTTCAGATTTTGAAAGTTTAGTTTTGATGCTTTGATTTCAGTTGAGATGCTTTTCCTTACATATAATTCGAGGTCATTTAGTTGTTGATGCTTGACCACTTTTAGATGTGGCTTTTGGGTCTTGTGTTTTAATCAATATATTATTATTATTTGGGTCGTTTAATGGTATTTGATATAGGATCGTGTCCCGGTATTGGTTTCGATTTAAGATGGTCGAATAAAGAAATGATATTTAGATTTGAATCTAAAATCTGATTAAGAAAATTATAGATTGAGGAGTAAGTTAATTTGGATATTTTGGGACAGGACCATGATAACCTCCATGTCACTCCTTTTTCTCTGGAGTTTTCTGTTGTGCAATATTGTGTTTGGCTAGCTTTTGGCCTTTGCTCTTAAGTTGTATTTCGGTGTACACAGAGCTTTGGGGCTTTTAAAGTTATGTTTTGGTGCTGGTGCTTGATATCGAACTTATAACTTATAGTTTGACTGGTTGGAAAGAAATAGATACTGGCAACCACTTTCAGTTTCAATACATGATGACGTTGTATGAGAGAAAGTCAAAGTTTGGTCATTAGAAGACAAAATAATGTTCCCATTAGAAGATATGAGTTTATAAGAGGCTCGTTGTGGAAGAGATAAAGAAGGCCAAAGAAGATTAAGAAGGAAGCCATTAGGCACGATGTAGCACATTTGCACTAGCAGGAGATATGGCTGACAATAAAGTTGAATGGAGGCAAAGAATTCGGGCAACAGAACTAATTATGGGAAAAATGTTTAATTGTATTTTTTTTTTCATTTTACTCGTAAAATATTTCTAAGGGCATGTTTTAAGGGTAAAAAATATTAGTAATTACTGACTTGACAATTAACTCAGGAAGCATTTGAAACCAAGAAGATTTCTTATGAATGGTGATAGACTTCGCAAAGTGATGCTTTTGCTCATTATGTGATGACATATTTTCTAGAAGTATTAGTGACACTCATTTTGCATTAATCATTGAACATTGCCTCTCTTGATGATATAATGATGTCTATATGTTCAATGGGAAATCATGCATACCTGTTGTAGTGTCCATGTAACCTCCAATATGACATGCATATGTGCAAAAGAGTAGAATTTGTGAACATAAATGAATAAACAACAATTATCCTGCTGTGCGTCTAACTTTTAGCATGAAGGTGATGCATTATGAGACAGTTATCATAAATATGATTCGCATTCTTATGCTGATTGTCTAAGTAGAACCAGTTTTGTGCTGTAGGTATCCTAGTCACGCTCGTATGTGGGTGGCACCTGTCAGATCCCGATTGGTAGATCAGAAAATGAATGATTATGAAGGAGCAATGGATGATTGGTTTTCTTTTGTGAATGAGACAAAAACTTACTATGGTGTAGATATGAGTGTTCTAACAAAGCCTTTCACCGAGGAGCAAAGAAAATACTACCTGCAGGTGGGTGCTGGAAACATTCACTTCTTGGGCTCTTGATAAGATACATGCAAATACTAGCTAGCCCAAATGATTGTATCATGGAAATAATATTAGTATTAGTATTGGTCATGGTTATATTGTTATGGAACATATCGAATGTACATATTAGTATCGGAGATATTAGAAGAAAATTTTTTTAAGAATCATAAGTTGACTCAATCGATATATCCACCAAATATTAGATATATCGGCTTATATTTTGAATATTAGTTGATATATTACAATATATCACCTATATGATAACATATTGTGACATTTTCCCGGTGTCAAGGAATATTGGTATCTTGTTATTGATACATATTAGCCGATGTTTACATCTATGGGTTTCATTGGTGTTTGAATTGTACTCTTGTTAAAAGTTCGATGAATAGGTGGCCTGCAAAATCTTTTCGTCCCTGTTAGTAGTGTGTCTTACTTTGCTGGATTTTTTGCTTCCTTCTAATGTGCTAGACTGGTAAAGGCATTCAGTTATTACCTTTTAACTACATATTGTGACTCAATTTAGATGTTTGGAAATGATGGGCACACACGCAGACTTGTAAATAGACCATGTGATCCTTATCCATTTGCCAAAATGTTATATGCCTGTAGTGGTTGCAAATACTTTAACGTGTTCTTTTACATATTGGAATACATAAATTCATTAATGCGTAATTGGCTTTACATTACCCAAATCTCGGCCTTTAGTCAGTATGTGAATTGATTCACTTGTCAATGTACCGAATTGACTTTGTGTCAATCTAGTAAACAAGTTTTGTTATGGTCCTCCTAAAAATTATACTTCCTTACCCTCTTAATGGTTAATATCTATCCTTATAAAATAAAATTCTAAGATTAAGACAACATATTAAAATGTGGTCTCAATCTAAACCCTTCATTACTTTAAAATAATCTCATTTATTAAGAGGATAAGAGAATGGAATATTTGGAAAGACTATAACAAAACCCCAGGAAAATCAATTAGCATCTCTACTGAGATGACCCCTTTTATGACCCTTGTCATATTTTTTCCCCCCCCTTGCATATATCTTAACTCTGCATTTTCAATGGAGTCTTTTTTTTTTGGCTGTTCCAGTACAAGAGTTATTTTCACTATAAGTTAGAATGTCCAGCTGAGATAATCTCTTGGATAACTGATGTGTACTGAAGAAAATTTGACTCCATGAGAAATTGAACAAAAAACTACCGAATTGGCATTTTTTCTTCACTTGTAAAAACAACCTTTCAATTCGTTGTTTGTCGTTAAGTGAGAGGGTTTTGTCTCAGAGATTGCTATCCTGTATTTGCCATGTCGTCGATTTACTGTCAAGAAGCAGCAAAAATTGTGAGAAATATTCTGACCTCTTTTATTAAAGTATTCTTCCAAATATTTGTTGCTGCATTTGACATTGACATTTTATTCACTGTCTAATTGTTCATCTCGAATCTTGATCAAATTGGCTATTACTGTTAACTGTAGACATCACAATGGAACAATCTTCACCCGGAGCAAGTTATTGGGACTGCTGCCATCGTGAAGGAGATTGATTGTTTAACTGCCACCGTCAGTGATGTTCTTGATGTCAGAGCAAACGTTTCATCATCTATCGTTGAAGAAAATACAAGGCTTTGTGGTTTCGGTGGGTGGTTTGATGTGCATTTTCGGGTGAGTTCATTTTTATCTTCTGTGCATATTAATGCATATACAGATCTGTATTATTGAATTATTAACTAGTTGCATCTTGCTCGGCTTCTCAGGGAAGAGATGAAGATCAAACTAAACATGAAATTGAGTTGTCAACTGCTCCGAGTGCAGATTATGGCACACATTGGGGTCAGCAGGTCAGTAAATTGAAGCAGAAATTTATCATCTTGTTCTTTTGATCTTTATTTTTGAATTGGATCAAAATTTAATGCGGAAAAAATGAATGACAGAAGGCCCTGTTTGGATGCGGGGAGAAGGAATTGGACCATAAAAATCAGAATGGAATTAGAATTTCATGTCTAACTGTAACCTGGTTGTTTAGCTTTAGACGAAATTGAAATTTTAATTCCATATTCCAATTTCTTGGAATTGAAAAATAGTGTAGGATCTGTTTTTTTTTGGATAATTTTTAGGGATAGAATAATGAATTATAATACTAAAGAATGTCTCTCATGTCAATGAGATATGATAAAATCGAATAAGGCAAGACAAATTACATAAAATGTTTCCGGTTGCATGGGTCATGTAGGTGGGTCGACTGTATTTATTTTTTAATTTATTTAAAAAAATTATATAAAAATATTATTTAAGAACTTAAAAGCTAATATTCTAATATTATTGTCGAAAAATATTTTAACATAATATATATCTATAAAATATTATTTATGTCCAAAAGTTTATTTTTTTAAAAATAAATTCATATATTATAAATTTTAGAATTTATATTAGGCTATTTATTTATTTATTTATTTTTTATATCGATTAAAAAATTAATCATATATTAACTTATACAATATACAATTTTTAATTCCAATATAATTAGAATTAGATTTACACTTTTAAATTCTAATTTTAATTTCATAATTCAAACATACCCTAAAAGGATTCTCTTTCATCTGTTTCTGCTTGTCTTCAATGGCCTTGCTTTTGTAGTCTTGGGATCATGTTTTTTGTTGTGTTAAAATACTGATTAGAAGCCGATACTCTTTTCATCTGCATTCGCTTGTCTGCAATGGCCTTGCTTTTGCAGTCTTGGGATCATATTTTTTGTTGTTAAAAATTCTGAGAAAAAGCCACCACTCTTCTATCCACGAGCAAAGTTTTCTTGGATTGAACTATTGGTGGCTGGGTTGGACATTGGTGTTTCAGTTGTAGGAATGGATAAAAATATCAGCATATATGTATCAGTATCAGAAGATTCTGATATATATATCCTGAAACTGGAAAATATCCTTATATATTTTCAAATATCAGTTTATATGGCCTTCGTTTGCTCCTAGAAATTTAAATTCACACGTTATAAATATATCTAAATCTTCAAAGAAGTCTAAATCTTCATCTTTAAAACATGCATTGATCAAAAGTGTTGGGTATTTTTCAAAAACCTAAGAGATTATCATCCCCTCAACATTGAAAATCGGGGCGCGGGGTTTATTGTTCATGGGGGACATCATTTTTTTAAAAAAAAAAAAAAGAATTTTTATTTTTTAACTCTAGAATTGAATGAAAGATCATAATATTTCGGATTTGCAAATGTTTTTTGGGATTTAGCCTCCCTGGGTTTTGTGTCCAAAGAGGCAGGGTGATGACCTTGCTGCATTAATTCATTCTAGAAGTTGCTTTGATCCTTGCAACTGCTTCAATGAATGCTTTCTCGAGACATTTGCCTATTATTTTATTTGTACGCTGATTCTTTAAATATTATTAATAATGAGACATCTCGTCCATCCATACATATTAATGGCCCCACACAAATTAGACAGATACAAATAGATATTACATCATTCTAGGGTGTTCTAAAGTTCCCGGAACCGTGCCTTACCCTTGTTTAATGTGAATGCCAGGTTTTCCTCTTTTATCCTCCGGTTCGAGCCAGCAAGGGGGATAAGTTGAATGTCTCTTTCGCAATGGACCGTTCTAAGGAGAACCATAGACTGTTAGAGGTGGAGTTTGGTTGCGAGATTACACAAAGCTCTGGCGGGTTGCCCCCACCGATGAAGAAGAAGTTCTACATAGAATGAGTGACATGAATCGATCCTTGCCGGAGTTTACGTGGTTGTTCGGGTTAGCATCAAATCCATGTTTATATTTGGGTTGGCGTTCAATATGCTTCAATCCAAAGCCGGCCAGAAAATATAAATATATATATGACCTTAATATATATGCTTGAAATATTAGGGAAATTTCAGTTGCTTTATGGACTTACTGAATGTCTGTTTTTGTTGGACAATGAATTATTTTTAATATATTTTGTTATAAATTATAATTTGTTTAAGGGATTATGAATTTAAAATTTAATAGGTAATTAGATTGACTTAATCGATTAAAGTTGGAATAATGTTGTCCAATTTCTATTTTTTTTTTCCTTTGAGGTAAAAAAATAATTTTGGGATTAATTTGAGTATTGGGTCGGTTTTGACTCCTCATGTTCTTAACTGTATAGATTTTTTTTTTTCGATAAATTAAACTGTTAAAGTTATGATATTATGTTAAATTATGTTATATTAATTTTATAATTATAGTTATTCAAGTTATGAGAAAATTATCATTGTTGGAATTATAAGTTTTTAAAATGTGTTAGCATAATGGAAGAAAATATAAATATTGGTGTTGCGTTCCAGGACTCGGGGTCCACGTGCAACACAAGTGTTTGAGATTTGGAGTTGTAGAGAGAGAGAGATTGAGGCTAAATTTTTACGTGGAAAACCTCCTTTTAAATAAGGAGGAAAAATAACGAGGCTTTGGTCCTTTAGAAATACTCCACTATTCAGATGGAAGTCTTTACAAAGTATAAATATTTAGGGTGGATTTCTTCATTGTCTCTTGTTTTGTATTTCTCTCCTTAAGGGCTTTGCTCATTGGGAAGCTTTGTCTTTCTTTTGTTCTCTCTTGCTGAGAAAAGAGGTGGAGGGTGCTAATGAAGCGCCTAGGCCTTTTTCCTTTGTGTCAGGGATGACTTGGAAGGATGGGTTTTTCCTCTGGAGAGAGAGGAAAGGAATGGGCCGAGAAGAGTCGTGGTCTTCTCCTTTTTCTTGAATAAGTTCAGAGAGGAGAGAGAGAGTTCCCTTGCAAGATCCTTTGCTGAGTATTTATAGGGAAAAATGTCTTTGTTGGGAGGACACGTAGCGATCGCGCGGCCCAGAGAAGTAGTGCGGTGTCCCATGGCCCATTTAATCTTGGCGACGTGTGTAGAAGAGTACGTGGTGGCGCATTTGGTAGGCACAGGCGTCTTGCCCAGAGGCGCGTAGGTCCCAGCGTCGATCTTGATTTAGCCAGGGCGTCTGCTGTTTAGGCAGCGGCAGCGGTGGTTGCGGAGTTCCTTGGAAATCGGCGAGTTTGCCTAGTTGGCGTTCTCGGCCGTGTATGAGGCGGTCCTCGTCCACGTGTGGCGTTCTTGTTACTGCGGGTTCGCGGACTCATCGGAGAAGGCGGCTCTCGGAGGATCCTTTGAGGAGAGTCCTCGAGTCTCTTCGACTTACCGACCGATCCGAGACTTGACAGACTTACGGGGTTAAGGCTTCTTCTTGTTCTCGTGGCTGGATGTCGTTAGTGATGTCCTCGAGCTTCCTTATGAGCTTACGGGACCTCTCGGACTTCTATTGTGACCTTGGCCTTTGGGATAGTGGCCTCCACTTTGGGCCTCCTGGGCTGTCCAACCTTCTTGGCCCGTGGGCGCATTTCGAGGCCTTTCGCTTGAGCCTTTCCTTTGGGCCATAATTTATGGACTCTTATATTGGGGCCCAACAATTGGTATTAATTATAGTTATATTAATATTAAATATATTAAAAAAATTAAAAATATAAGTTTATATAGTTGTGTTGATTAATGTTTTAAATATTAATTGATATATTATTAATATTATAAAATATTTATGATATTAAAAAATATTAATATTGAAAATTTAATGTTAATATATATTAATTAATATTTATAAGGACGGCCGATACTTTCAACTATGGCTGGCTCTTACTGGCTGAGGATGGCAGGAGGGAAATAGACACGAAGCGGAGAGGGGATGGAGAGGGGCGGAGGTGGGTGAAAGTAGGGTGGCGGGAGGGACTGGGGCAGTGGCTGTGGGTGAAGTTAATGGTTTTTCTCTCTCAAATCCGACAAAATATTCAAAAATTCATCCATTTTGTCACGTCATCTGATAGTTTTAGTTTAATTGTTAAAATTTTAAAACAATTGCGTAACAAATTCCGACGCCGGACTTTGTCTCGGACACTCGACTCACTTCGCCGCCACAGCTGCTGCTGCTACTCCGTCTCGGCTTTCTTCCTTTCAGATTGAATCCTAATTTTTCTGAAAAATCTTCTTTGTACTCTTCTTGTCATCATCTTTTCCATGGGAAATGTCTGGAGAAGAGACAAATCCCCAAAGCTCCTCACCTCCAAATCCCTCCTCTTGTTCTTCACACTCTCTTCCCTCCTCCTTCTCCTATTCTTCCTCTCATCTCGGCCAACTAATCCTGACCCTAACCCTGAAATCTCCGTCAAATCCCAACCCCAGTTTCATTCCATCGAACCCTTCAATTGCTTTAGATCTCCGCAAGCTCACCCTGTGATTGCCAACGTTGTCGAAGGACTCAAATATCCATTTCTCTACTCCCTCTCGGATTTCGGATCCTTACCCGATAAGCCCCACAAGAACATTGTGCGGCTACTGAAGAACAAACCCTTTAGAAAGCCCGATATTTCGGTGACGATTCAGGAGTTTCTGGAGAAAATTAAGGGTGAGGAAAGCAGTGGGATTGTTATAGATGTGGGTGGCAATGTGGGTATGGCCACGTTTGCTGCAGCTGTGATGGGGTTCAGGGTTTTGACATTTGAGCCAGTTTTTGAGAACCTGCAGAGGACTTGTGATGGGATTTACTTGAATAGAGTAGGGGAGTTGGTTACTGTTTTTGAGGCTGCTGCTTCAGATCGGTTGGGCAATATTACAATTCATAAGGTACATCCTTTAATTTTTAGAGTCTTGTAATTTGAGTTTTGGGTTTGACTATCTTATAGGAAATGCCATGGCTGTCCGAGGCTTTTTGAATCTCTTGGCATTGATATCATAACTAATCTTCTGAGATGCTGCCGGAAGAAAAGCTATCAAACCGAAAATACTTAAGTCTGCTCGCATAGATCTTCATAATATACATTATAATTCATTTGTTTCTGTGCTTACATCGAAATAAATCATTTATCTTCCGATGAGTCAAAATTATTTTAGTTGATATTTACATCAATGTCTTGTAGACCTTCCTGAGTTTCTCTTAGTAAATTAGAGTTGGGTTGGAGCTGTGTCGTCGTGTAACATTAAGCATTCTATTTCTTGTGGAAGGAGTTCAGTTCTCTTGATCTTGAAGCACCATTGCATCTTTAGGGGAATTAAAGATTACTTAGTTTTTAGAGATGACATTTGTGCATGTTTCTGGGTTTATTTGCCAGCAGTTGCTGCCCTTCTCTTAATACCATAAGCTTTTGCCAAATTTTAGAAAAGTTTTTGGTACATCCAATAGATACCTTTAGATAAGGTGATATCACGTCCATTTATCTATTTTACGTAGGCTCACTGGTGTAGTTGGATGGGATGCCAAGTTACCTGAGGATGCCTTAGTATGTCTAAAGGGTATTCCTAACATCATTTAACTTTTATCATGTATTTTCCTACGTGTTGGGTGGGCCATGAAGTTGAGCTGTCTTTTCAACTTCCGTGAAATGTATGTCACCCTTTGGTCCTTTCTGCCCCAACTAAGGAAGATCTTTATCCTAGAGTTTTTTTCTATTATATCTCCTATCATATCTTTAATAGCAGGTCAGTTAACTTATTTTGATAAGTGAGTTCCCGGACAAACGAACCAGATTTGTTTCAATCACAGGGCATCTCTATGATACATAAAAAATAGAGTTCGGAATTCAGCTGTAGTGTTAGCCCATTAGACCATTCTCTATGAATTTGTCATTTTGGCATAATATTGCCTTTCATCTCTCTGCATCATGTTTTAATGTGATACTGAGGGCATTCTCGTGAATCCTCTTTACAATGATCACCTTATGGTTGAAATTGTATCGCCCCAGATATTGTAATCTGGACGGCTAAGATTTATTTCCTTCCAAGTCCCAGTCTTATCTATATCCAGCACAAAGTTTTATTTCACTTGCTGAGCCAAGTATCCTTAAACAGTGTTTAATGGATTAGGAATGAATCCAAATGATTAGTTATCTGCGTCTACTGCATCCTTTGTTTACCTCTGCCCTGGTATGCTTCTTGTTTTGGTACCATGTTTTTTCTTTCCTTTTTGGTGCATCTGTTTTCTTTTCTCCTTTTTTTTTTGGGGGTGGTTACAGTCCTCCTATTTTTTGCCATCCCTCATACTGAAAATCCTAGCAACATGAATGGTTAGGATTATGACAACACTTTAAAATGTATTAGATTTATCATATAATTCTATCTATCCAACGGTCCAAATCATCATAATGAAATCCTCATCGTTAGGCATATGGAGGACTCTAAAATAGGAGAACATGACAATCTCCAAATGGGGTGGCCCTCCCCACCATGAAAACGGCCCAGATGCAGACAAGATTTCTGTTTTCTTCTTGTTTGGATATTGACCTCAATGTTTCTGCCTAGCTGAAGCCAATTCCAAAATAATGTGACGCAATTTAGCATCTTATTCAGGCCTCCTACCAGTAGAAGAAATAAAAAAATTTCACTGAACTTATTAAACTAACTTCTCGTTTATGTATTATTTCATCAAGATCCAATCCTGGCCACTGCTTGCTTCATGGATTTAATTTGAGCTATGGATGGGACTCCGAAATCAGAAAATACCCAAATTAATAGCATGACTTATTCCAGGGTTGAATAGATAACCCGTAGTATCACGACCTTGAACTACCAACCATAGTAAATATCAGCCATCTTGCCCGTTGGTCCACCCTCTTGACTCAAACTCATGTGACTTTGTCTCCGCGAGAAATTGAACAAGTTGCTGCTGAATCTGCCTTCCTTCAGCAGAAATCTTTTGTTGGTAACAAATTTGTAATTTTCAGCTAGTTTTTTGTTGTCGTGAATCATGATGTTAATTCCAATATTTTCCTTTTACTAGTTAGTTGGGCGGCTTGATAACAGTGCTGTTTCTGCTGCCGGTGCAAAGCTGGCTTTCAAATCCAATGAAGAGGTGTCGGTAACAGTGAGGTCTATACCTCTTGACGAAGTTATTCCAGTAACTGAGCGTGTGCTACTGATCAAGATCGATGTTCAAGGGTGGGAATATCATGTATTAAAAGGAGCCTCAAAGCTGCTGTCGAGGAAGGCAGGCGAAGCACCTTATCTAATCTATGAGGAAGATGAACGGTTGCTGCAAGCGAGCAACAGCAGCGCTAAGGAGATTCGGGAATTCCTTACCATAAAGGGTTATCGACATTGCACCCGACACGGAACAGATGCTCACTGTACAAAGGAAGGTTGAGAGATTCATATATTTTCCGGGTACTTTAAAAGCAATGCTGAATTTCTTTGAGAAGTTGGTTTTAGGTTTTAGTAGTATGTAGGAAATGATCTGTTATATTCTATGATGGCTTTAGGCTTTAGCCTCCCATTTGTTGTACACTTAGCCATTGCCTGATGAGTTGTATTTTGCAGTGTGATCAATGAATATAGCTTTTACCAATGGCAATCGTGAGAAAAATCTGAACCTGACATGATGTAATATGAATGGATCGAATTTTATCCGTTTTGATTTGCGGAAAACCCGGATTCCTAGTTGGGTTTTGGAGATGCTATATACCTAATTAAAACCCGACCCAAATATGATACTAGCATTTACCTAATCTTATTATAAATTTGATACTGACTTTAAAGTGGCGCGTGCCTAATAAGTTATTTGATACTAAAGAGTTGTGCAAATTTAGTTGCCTTGTTAGTGTAACTTTTATACTTTTTGTCTCATTTTATGGTTAAAAATATCTTTGATACTTTTTAATGAGCTAAATCATGCTTGAATGGATTATAAATTTAAACATTTATTATTAATAATAATATTGTTGACTTTATTAATTAAAAGTCATAATATATATATATATATATGTTTTGTTTTCCATTTTTTTATAAATAATGTTTTAAATATATTAAATTAGATGAATATAAGTGTAATTTAAAAAAAAAAAACAAAATTAAATGAAGGTCTAATAACAAAAAGTATTTTTTTTATTAATAGAGGCAGATGAACATACATACAAACATACATACTTACATCTCAAGATTGTAGTCAATACAAATATGATGAGCAGGTAACTCGGTAAAATTCACATTGGAATCTATTGAATGGTTGATCATGGAGCTCGATCCTTCACGGCAATTTGGGGCCACTGGTTTTCGATGAACCTGCTCGCTCTACCATCACATCATACAGCTGCTTTCCATCCTATTTCACCATAGACCGAAGAAAGTAAGGATCAAACATTTATGTCAAATATACAACTAATACTTTTGACATCTTAACCCCGATGAGAATAAAGTGGGACCCGTGATTTACCAATAGAGCTATCGATCTGTAACTTGGTAGTCACAGGTTTAAGTTGCAAATCAATATTTTATAATAGTATAAGGTAAGGTCATGAACAATAAATCTAAGCAAGTAGTCTAACCATGAAATGCAATAAGCGAGTAGTCTGACCATGAAATACAATACCGCATGGTATTGGCAGATAAGTCTCATATAGACACGTATAGACCGATATGACCAAAACTAATATATTGACACTTTAGAGCAAAATCTCTAAAAGTAGCAGATATAGTGCAAGATATCCACATGAAACTTTGGAAACAACCAAAGACAATTGCTAATCTCCAAGTCAGAGAACAATATGGCATGGTCTCGGATTAAGTTGAGGTTACAGAAAAGAAAACTAAGGTTGGATTGGGGCTACAAGACAACAAAGCCTAAACCCCCACTAATAAAGTGAGCAATATGGATCTGCTTTTTCCTATTTCATTTAATACAGTGTAATATCCTTTGAAAGTAGCATCAAGTTTGAATTTTACAATCTCACACTAAGTTTTTCAAAATCTACCCCTTATTGTCTTTTATTCAATTATAATTAGCTTACATTTCCTCTGATGTAATTCATTTGTCTTATGTTTGATCTTCAAACTGTCTTAGATGTTATTCCCTCATCTCCTCTTTTATAAATGCAACTTTTAAATGTTTGTGAATATCCTCATTTCTTATATTGTCTTTTGATAGCATCATACTCATCCAAAGCTTACTTTTCATTCATGTTTGATTACCTAGCATTTTAATCCATAAAGTATATTGGATTTAATAATTATTTTTACTATTAGATTTGGGTTATGCAACTTATGAGCCATATCTGGATCTGGGGTGACATCTATTGCGACCTGCAATCAATCCAAAGCATACCGATGTCAATAATTACCATTTCCACCCCTCTCAGTGTTTCAATTTCATGGTTTATTGCATTCGGGTTTGGTTAAGAAACATCTACAAAAAATTGTTGCCGTGGTTAGTGGCAGAAAGTGTCTCTCAAATTGCTTTATATCACAATCTCTCCCACAAAAAAAAAAAAAAAAAAAAAAAAAAGGCATGCATGAAGGGTGCAATTTGGTTATCCAGTTGGTACTCACAAATATTATAGGGAAGAAGTGAATTTGTCCTTCTGGCTTCGTCTGCGTTTCTTTGAAGTAAACCAAAATAGGAAAACTTGGCCACCAGAACTCCCAGTTCACAAATGTCGAATACCTGCAATCGAGTTGGTGTGTAAGCTGATAATGCTTTTATCGTCAATTCAATGCGATTATCAAAAACATACTCACTTCCAACGGTTCTTCCCACCCACAAACACATTTTCTCCTGAATCGTTGAGCTGGTCACCCAATTTGACTTCCTATATCCACAAATACATCCATACAAATTTTGAAACAGTCCTAGTAGATTTGAATAAAGTGGGAGATGATCAATATTTTAGATGTCCAACACCCGATCCATAAATGAAAATATTGACTGATATCTGATATATCGCCGACATATATCAATATCGAACTTTTTCGATATTGATATTTCTTGATACCATAACAAAATAACAATATTTTGTCATATCGATCAATATATATCTATTAGCTTATGAATATTAGAAATTATTTTTTCTGAGATATCTGATATTGATAAATATTATCTAATATATTCGATACTGATATTGATATTTTTATCCATGCTTGATTCACATTTCACAAACCATGATATAATTATGAATCACTTTATAATATTTGTTCAATTGCTTTGCATATCATGACACATATTTAGTTATTTATTGAAATGATTAAATACTACAATTCTATTCAATTTATTTGCCTAATATTTGACAAAAAGGACATTTAAGTAATTGAGGAACCAATTCTCCACCTATCTTATATGGCGTGCTAGTTGAAGGAAGTTTTTTCTGACTTGTTTTAAAGAGGCAGCTTTGCAAGTGGATGGTGACACCTTGTACACTTTATCATTCTGTTTTCAAAGACAAAAAATATCAGGGTCCTTCACAAAAATCTATGTGCACTTATATAATGGTAAAGGTAAAGGGAGAAGGGGAGAGAAAACCGGTTCTAGGTTTTTCAACGAAAGAAGACCAGCATGGATTTAGGTACACTAGTTATGTGTCTTTCCGTATCAAATTTTTGTGACGTGATATGGTAATTCAACAATTCATAAAACTGTTTCATCTCATAGAGTTTTACAACATATGCAATTTATAAAGGAATGATTCATTACTCTATCACTGGTAAAATCAAAGTTATTCACTGAGTTTTGTGGTTGTTATTTTATTTCAAGGACTAAAATAAACTGTGTAGACACAGATAGCCATAGCCATCACAAAATCATGGTGGCCCAGATGAATTTTTACCACAGTTCTGCTTTAGATCCAAAAATAATAGTCCAAAGTCACATTTAGTTAGTCTTTTTTTTTTTTTTCATTTTGTGAAATGGTTACAAACTTCAAAACAACGAAAAAGAATTTCTTAAAGAAAGCATGATTTTCACAATGGTTGCACACACTAACCAGAGCTTCATCATCGAAGACAAATCTCACCCTTGTAGTCTGAAGGAAGAAGATGACAGATGGTAAGTATTAACAAGTAAAAAGATGCTAAACATCACAGACATAGTCACTAAGAAGCATAATTATGCACTGTTCTTCAAACTAGTAGTATGCATTATGTGATTTTTGAACTGTCATTTTCTTTTTCCCAGTTATGGCAGTTCAAGTTGATATCGGCTGAAATTTGATCAGAATCAGGAGGCCTCGTATCAATTTTCACATACATTAGTCATTTTTATTGCTTCGGTTAGCTATTGAGAGATTAAAACCACACGATTTAGATATAACTAGAATCATAAATATTCCATGAAGTCTAAATCCACGTGTTTTATACAGGTTTAAAATATGCATAGACTAAAAATTAATTTTGATATAGAAAAATATCACGATTAATTTTCATAAAATTAACTAAAACTCTTCAAATTGATAAAACAAATGATAAATATGATCATATTTTAGTATATAAAGACTTTGATGTGGTCACGAAAAAAAATTTGTGACTATGGTGTCTAATACCGAAAAGTATAGCCTGGTACAGCCATAATCAATACCCATACCTATATTTTCATCCATGGTGATATTTCAAAAATCATTTTGCGTTCAATGGCTACCTAAGACCTGCACTTTTGTCTTGAAAACAAAAAGAAAATTTACAGAAACACAGAGCATCTGATCCTTCTAGGAGATTATCAACTCATAACAAGAAAAAATATTTCATTAGTCCCATTTACCTGGAACAAAAGGAGTAATCCAAGAAGACCAACTGGTACTGCTGGCACTAGATTATCTGAATAAACTAACCCACCCGCAAAACCTGCTTCCATCAAATAGCATTATACATAAGAAGCATGATATTATTACAACCAGTCAAGCTACTGGCAGTGCTTTCCTTTTGCACCGATCATCACTGTCTTTACTTGATGGCTCAGGTCAACAAGACAAATAATTAGTAAGGGCTAGAGCCAAAGGCATTAAGAAAGGATGCTGGAAGCTAAATTCAAGGATTTCATTGAAAAATACTGGGAAAATAAAATTCATTGAGGAAACTGCAGAAGTTATTAATATGATCAATGAGTTATTCAATAATAACAAGAATGCTAAAGAGAACACTACGACCCTAGCAGCAATTTTCTATTCAAAAGCTCAGTAATTACTTCAGTGGAAAACCCAAATGTAATAAGTAAAAAGTCAAGATAATCAATATGCTTCCTATCTTAACTATTCCATGTAAGCCATTTCTGTTCTACAACTTAAGCCACTCATTTCTAAGGGAAAATGCTACTAAATTGTTTGAATCCTTGTTCTAGATTCTACAAATTATGTTTCCTTTACTTGATTCATAACGTCTTATTTTAATTTTAATTGTATCTCAGTAAGAACTATAAATGCACATCACATCCTTCTATTCTGTCGAAATTTACAATATAGACACTTATGACCTCTCCCTTTATGCCTTGAGATAATTATTCCACTGGCATTTCAACCTTCACCACAATGATGCTGTACTAATTGACACCGGCTTGTGAAGAAAACAGAGAAGAGAAATAGAAGAACAATAGAAAACCAGGAACTAAGGGGAAGCAAGGCAACAGTGCCACATGAATGATGGCTCCAGTTCATCCCTTCCTGCACTATGGAATTCTTGAGTGTTCGTGGTCCTCCCAATGGAGAGGTTTTTATATCCATCCAACAGTTAGAAGTAAAAGTTGGGTCAATGAATGGTGAAGATTAAATAGCCATAGAAATTACTTGATGCAATCACTCCAATTGATCTATCAAACTCCTAATTCCATCTTTTGGATGGATATGGGAACCTCCCTACTGGAAGATCATAACAGCTCCTGGAATTCTTTTCCATGTTTCCAAGAATCTACACAATTTGTTTCGTTTTCCTTTTTCTTTTCATTTTTTTTTGTGCAGGAAGGTTTGGGCTGGGGGTGAGGTGGGTATCCTCTTGAATCACTAAAGGTGATTTGAACTCAGAATGAGAATGAACAAATCAACAATACTTCTATCCAACATGCAGACATATACACTAAAGTTCCCTAAACATAATATTAAATAGCATAATTAAACGTAAAGCAAAGCAGAAGACTGAGGAACCTACCAAGAAGGACAATTGGCAATCGATAATCAGGGTCAATTATCACAGTTTCTCGTTTAACCTTTCTTCCAAGCTGCAAGACACATCACTCAACTTCAATAATTCCAAATTTCATGCTTTGATGTATAATCAAAGACTTTTAACAAACATGTAGTTAGCATAAATGTTCACTAAATTTCTGATAATACACACACACTAACTCCAATTCACTACATTCTAAAGAAGACTAAGCACAACAAAGTTAATTAAGAGAAGAGATAATGGTTCCTCTACAGATGATGCAACTGCAACACCATTCCTGCAGCTGTGACTGATTTCTGTCTTAATAGAACTTCTGTGGCATATCGATCTGCCACTGAATGAGCTTTTGAGTTCCCTTAGTGTTCCATCAGCTTCTCTCCCTGTTTAAAAGAATGCATCATCAAACCCCACATAAAAGCCTATTAAGAGCATTATATGCAACAGTTTCCACCATTTGCATGCCCAGTTTTAATAAAAACAATGGCATTGTTAATAGTTAAGCAAGGGAAGAAGACTTCCACTGTGTTCTATACCCTTTCTTTTCGAGGCAAAAACCCAGATGCCCCAAGGAAAGCACTTTCAGTGAGTATGTTTTCTTAATTTTTTTTGTTTGATAATGGAAAATGAACTCCAGCAGTTAAAAAGATAGTTTTCTTTTTCTCTCGGAAGTTGAATTATTACCACTGCCACCATTACAACCCCACTGTGACCATAATTACCGCCCACAACCACCGCGATACTATCAACACCAGTCACCAACAATTTTTCATCTTCCTAAACTATAAACAGTATTTACGATGAAAAAAGGATGTGTCTTTCTGCCCTACCAAGCAAACAGAAATTTGGGAACGATTACTACTTTCTTCAAAATGATTTTCATGGAAAATATTCTCAAATAGAAGATGGTTTCCGTTAACCAAATAGAGCCCAAATTACCTCTACCCAGTATCTTACTTCCAGCAGAAATCTACCCAGAATCGAAACAACTTGTGATGCTTATAAAACGGTGATAGAAATAATTAAGCACACATTTGAAGTAATTTTTGGATGTAAGTCATTATAAACCACATTAAATTAGCGTAAAAGAAATTCTAAATGTCTTACTTTGAGAGGGATGAAAGAGCCGAGTAGACAAGAGGGCACTCGCCATTTTCTTTCGCTTTCCTTATCCTCTGATTGCAATCTCCCCCTCCACCTCTCCCTCTCTCTCTCTGCTATGCGAAACGAGGTGTCATTGTTACCCGGTGGCATGTGGTAGCTAACACAGGTAAATACTGTAATGCCCCGAAGGTAAACGAAATGGACCTGGGTGTGCGGATTAAACCATGGATGTAAAATTTGTGATTATGTATTTTAAATAATTAAATTTAAAATCAAACGGATCACGTTATATTATCCATTCAAAACATATGGGCCATTAAATTTTAGTGTACAGCTCCCAATGAAGGAAGAAGGGTATCATGGGTGGGTTGATTATTCTGTGAAAAATAAAATAAAATTATCAAAATAGTGGCCTATATTTTTTTCATTTTAGGGTATTTATTAACTATTTTATTTAATCATTGGATGATAATCATTTCTTGATATATTTCAATATAATATATATATGGAGCTTTAGGTTTTGGCCCATAATTCAAATATTATTATTATACATTATTATTAAAAAATATTAAAATTTAAAATATACAAATAAGTTATAAATTTATAAAAATTTAAACAACAGGTATTAATATTATTGTAGAAAGATTAGTTTTTAAATCTTTAATTTATTTTTACATTAAATCTACAAAAAAAAAAAATATTATATTACTTATGATGAATCGATTTTCATCCTAAGCTGTGGTCACACAATAATACCTCTCCCCCATCTTTCCTATAGAAAAGCCTTATCTTGGTTCCTCTCTTTGCTTCTGCCGCCGGCTACCAGAACACACACACACACACAGTCTCTTTCTCTCTGTCTCTCTGAATCTGATTCTGCAGCCGAACGCTCAGCAATTTTGCGTTAATGGCGAACTTCAAAGGTTTCGCTCCCGTGACTTCCCTTTGCTTCCCACATAAACCAGGTCTATCTCTTTCTTCATAACCTTATATGCCCACATTTAATTGAGGTAGGTATCGCTAAATCATCGTTGTTGTCTCGCGACTGCAATTGAATCGTCGTCAATCGAAAGCATTGCCCGGTGGTAGAACTTCTAAATTTCTGTCGGTCGAACTTCAGGTGGAAATTACTGCTGAAATTCGATTATCTTACCTGGATGTCTACTTCGTTTTAAGTTGGGCAAAGTAGAACCCAGAAAATTATTGCTGGCATTCACTCTGTACTTCAAATTGCAGGTACATTGCAGTACATTAAGAAGTTAGAGACGACGAGACTTCGTCGTCGAGTGTCTTCCATAAAACAAAACTCATTCTTTTTCTCGAATTTATTATTAATTTCTATTTTTAACTTATATTTGTCGTTTATTTCATTATCGAAATCAATCTGACGATTGAACATTGTATAATGCACCATTAACATCTTCGTTGCAGTGGGTGGTAGGGAATTTTTAATCATAAATAGTAATTTTATTTTCATCCTCTTCCTTTTTTTCACTCAATTTGTCAAATAAAATTGTAAAATTGTAGTCTCGAAGGCCCAAATGAATCAAATCGGTGATTTGATATCAAAAGTAATAACAAATTTAATATATGATATTGTATTATTGATTAATTATTGTTTCCTTTAATCATTGCCATAACCATAAATTGTAAAAATTAGCTTAATCTGCTTTATTTTTATTGACAATTGCCAATTTACTTAAAGCTTGGCAAACCGCATCTAGATTCTTCCTGTCAATTTTTGGGTAGGTACACCCGCAAAAAAAATTGAAAAAAAAAAACTTATTTTTATATATTTTTAAAAATATATTAAAGCTCCATAGTTGAATGGTGTAAAATTCATTAATAATGCCCAAGAACTCCAACTCACTTGCAAAGTGACTGTATTCTCAATTCTCAAACCACAAAATTATGTACTCAATTTGAAGAACTTAGCAAAAACAAATTACATTACTATTTACCAATTATAATAATATATCAAATTTCCCTCAAATTCTTTTCCTTGTAAATAAAAATAAAAATATAAGAAATTACACCAAGATCAGCTCTGGGATTCTACCATAATTCCTGCTTCACAGTCACCACCCTGTTCCCAACAAGACAGACAAACAAGTTTACAGTAATTCGCAAGGATCCAGAGGTTAGAAGAGAGTCCTCTGGGAAAACAGAGGAAGTTGGGAATATTAAATCATGGGGTCGTGTTAATATGTACAGGCCAACCTACAGACCACACGATCTCTGAGAATCGAATTGTAGAGAGCCGTCCGATTGGGCGGAATTCCATTGACCTTGACAGTCTTCGTCAACTTTGACGATGGATTCCCACCGCTGAGCCGTTGCGGCTGCCGCTGCCTTTTCCTGAAGAACTCATTGCCCCCCGTTTTATCCACCACATCTTCGGCAAATCTCACCCTCTTCGTCTTCGTCTTTGTCTTCTTCTTCCCGCTTGATTCTGCATAAAAAAACCAGACATGCATTTTGCGAAGCAAAATCGTCACAGCGAGAGTGAAGGAGCGAGAAAATGGAGGAATAAAGAGAGAGAGGTAAAATAGTGCAGAATGGAGGTGTGGGTTAGTGGCAAACCTGAAGAGATGCAGGGCCGGGGAATTGGGTTGACTTGGGATTGGTGGGATGGTTGCGGCCGTTGTTGCGGTGGGGATTTTTGAAATTTTAGAGCGAAGAGGATAACGGTTCCGGAAATAGCTGCCATCGCTGTGGCGACGACGACGACGACCTGCGGGCTGATCATGGAAGACGTGACGGAGGCGGCGCTGCGGTTGAGTGTGATCTCCCGGTGATGACTTTGATGAACGCTCCAAAAAAGTAATAGCCAAAAGCCCGACAAGGGAGAAAGGCCGGAGAAAGTGCGGAGCAAAATAATAAATAAATAAATAAATAAATAAATAACGAAAAATTGATTGATTTATTTAAAAATATATACTTTAAAAAATTCTATATGCTATTTTTACGATCGAGTGGCATTATACAGATTTTATTAAATATCATATAAATAAAAGTTTTTCATAATTTAAATTTAAATTCAGATTATAATAAAAATAAAGCCTATAATTATAAGATTAACATATAAAAAATAACTAAAATAGGTTGATAGCAAGTTGGCAACTAGTACCAGTGATCCCACTAGACTTCAATTTCCTATAGGACTGTTAATTTCACTATCACACAAGAGTAGTTCAAATTTGACTTTAATTTTTGCAAAAAACCCTTTTTTTTTTTTTTTTTTTTGAAGAGATTAAAATCATGTGTCACCTTCTAAGTTTTCAATATAATTAAAGCACATTTCATATTATTCCTAGTCTATTATTTTTGGCTAATGAAATCAAAACTTTAAAAAAGTTTTTTTTTAATTAAATGGTATTAGAATATTACAATTTTTTATTGTATAGAGTATGACCCAAAATCTTTTAACCATTGGAAGAGGAGTAAGGTCTTACTATAAGGCTATTGGATCGCTATTTTTGTTCGAAAATATGAAAGTCAAGAAAAAAAAATAAATTTTAAGCTTAGAATTAAATAAAGAGTTTATTATTGTTATTACTATTACTACTACTTAATTGAATTTTTATTTGTATTAGATTTATTATACTTTATAAATGATCAATAAACTCGATGCATACCTAATGTGGAAAAAAAATGGAGATAACTTGAGACAAGACTTGATCCAGATAGATAGCTGTCAAATTCTAAGCAGTAAAAATAAATAAGTAAATCGATATGAGTTGTAATTTTTAAAAAAATTCTTTTAATACGTAAGTTAGTATAAATTTCTTTAAAAAAAAAAGGATGAAAAGAAAGATTATTGACTCTTTAGTCATAAATTGTAAAACTATTGATAAAGGTTTAGATAAAAAAAAGGCCTAATTGTACAGGGTAGTTCAGTTAAAAAAAATATAAGGCCACTATAACGGAACGTTTGTAAACATTTGATGCTAAGTGTAAAGTTAGAGATTTTTAAATGTGACAAAGATGACTCGAGTCAAGTGGCTCACCTACAAAGAGTGTAATAAACTTACCAAGGTAAATTGCTCAGTTCTAATGATATTAGTGATTTGATCTAGGTGTGGATTACATGAGAGTAATAGCTATTTGTTCTACCTTTTTTCAAATGCTTGAAATGGGGGATAATCAAATAATAATCATTTGACCACAATGGCAAGGTTGATTGGCTTCCTATCTTGGGGGTGATACGATTGTTAATGGCACTTTTTGACGTGTCATATGGATACTTAATCAGTACTTACTGGTTAACTTTTTAAAAGTGTCAAGAATAGCTTTGATGTAGACTCATGGGTGCTTGGCAAGCCAAGTAGTCAAATCCGTCCGCAAATGTGTTGGCCTGTGTCACGAGCCCCGCCACCAACTATGTGAGTTCCTTTTGTCCAATCAAGCAGGCTGTGTGTACAGCTGCTTTCTGTAATGTTCGTTTTGTTGGCCGCGTGCTGCGCAGGTCATCATTCCCCCAACTATTTGATTGTTCATTCACGGAATACCTCCCACGTGGTCTCTTCAGGTCGAGTGGCGCATGAAATCCATTATAGATCTACGGCCCATAGTGACTTCTAGGTCCACCGTATTCCATAAGTCGGTTCATGCGCCTAGGCTTCCTGGGCCTTTTTGGCTTCTGGGCCCATTTCCTTGGAGGCGGATCTACAACTTGGACCTTGGGTGCCTATACCCAACAACTGGTTATTGAGTGATAATATTAATTGATCCTATTAAATATTTATTATCAACACATATTAAAACTTTAATCTCTGTAATTAAGCCTTAGCATGAAACTTGCAATCTTACTCGGCCACTAATGATTTAAAAATTTACTAAGTGTAATATTTGCGTGTCGGCATGCCAAAGTCAAAAACTAAAAATAATCATATTTTATTGCAATTACATCAAGTGGGCACCTGTCACGTTGAATTTTATGAGTACTTTTAGATTAATAATTTTAGCCATTATTATATATGTTTATTTATTTAATAATTTCGTATAAAAATACATTAACGAGATAAATGTTATCTTGTTTAATTTTTTTTTAAAGGATTACGTGTGAAAAATAATTTTCTTATTTTATTTGCAATTATTCAGGTGGTACGTGTCAAATTTCTATTTGTTTATAAAGATCGTCAAAGCACGTTTTTTTTTTTTTTTTTTTTTCCGTTTCATATTACGAAGTACACACGTCGCCCTGATTGGTTGAATATTAAATGTGAATGGGGAAGGGGGACTGCTAAACTGGAGGTATTGTCACTTTCGAATAATAACAAGCAGTGTGGCAAGTATTTCAGCGAGTGCACCACACGGCTACGGCAATCATGATTGGACCGTCACATCAAAGATTGGAAAAAAATAATAATTTTGAAGTAATCAGAGCCGTACGGTTTTTTTCGAAAATTTTGGTTGGTTTTGTCGGAAATATCAGCTCTGAACCGGTCCGAGGCAAATAATAATAAAAATTTAGTTCATTTTGTAAAAAAAAAAAAAAGAAATATTTAGGATACGTTAAAAATTGGATCAAAATATATTAAATATGTATGATAACTGTTGGAACGAGGGTTCTTACTCCGCAGAAACGTAGAGTAGAAACAGTGCCGCAAAGTCCGACCATTGGTGTGAAATCTAATGCCCGTGAAATTTTTAAAATTTTTAAATGTAAAAAAATAACTTAAAACAAAAGAAAATTAGAGGCGTTGAATTTTACGCCAACGGCCGCAATTTTGCGACATTGTTTCTACTCTGCGTTTCTGCGGAGCAGGACCCCTGTTTCCGATAACTGTTAGAAAACCGCAATCATATCTTCAAACGAACCAGCTGTGAGATTTCATGGGAAAAAATATTGAAAATGTTATTAAAAGTTAATGTTTTAGTTATATTTTTAAATGGCATTTTTTATTTTATTACTAATCAAAATTGTAATATTAATTTTAATATGTACATGAAAAATCGATTTAACTTAAACCTTTTAATGACTCATATTCAAACATGAAATAAAGCCTTTAACAGATTTTCTGCACTCTACAAGCAAAAGAATGAAGCAAAAGGGACTTAAGGATGTTTATTTCAGAATACCTTATGATTATTAAATTAGTAAAATATTTTAAATAATAGATTAAATGAATAGAAAATATTTATATAGGAATGAAGTAAATTTATTGGGCCTAGCACGTTGACCGAGAATGTTAAAATTTATTTAGATCACGTGTTTTTTAGAAGATAGAAGTGTTTTATTATTTATATCCTCTATCCTTTTGGACCCATTCAAGCCTCATATTTGTTGTGAGTATACCAGGACCTTAGACCTATATTGGGCATATTTTGGCCTTAAATTTAAGTTAAGCTTATTTATACCTCATATATGAGTTAGGTATATTCATGCTTGATATCTGGGTTGGTTTAGCTTGAGTGTCTTACGACGACTGATAACAACGAAGTGGTCACAGTGTGGTTATCAAAGCAACAGTCATTTGGAATGCCATCCGGTTGGAGGATTTGATAGCGGACCTTGATTGAGCTCCAGTGGCTGTAGGTACCAGGTGTGAGTTGCCGACATAAGGAGGATGGGTGCTGACGTAGGTGCAGGCACGATGGATGCAAGGAGTTGGGCAGTCTTGGTCGTAAGCCTGGCCAGGGTCTAGGTGGGTAGCTAGAGATGCAGGCACGATTAGTACAGGGTGCCTGGTGACAACTATGACTGGCGAGGCAGTAACAAGCTTGGGCGCAGGTTTGGCCAGGGTCCAAGCCGGTGGATGAGAGCTTAGGCATAGCCAATGTAGGGAGTAGGTTGGCAGCTGCGGTTGTAGATGCAACGATAAGTTTAGGCGCAAGCCTAGCTAAGGCCTAGGTAGGTAGCCGAGCACCATCCTGCAATGGAGGAGGCGTGAATCCAATGGCAGTAGCAAGGCTAAGCCCAGTGGCAAAATGGCAGCTGGTGGCAATGGGTGCCATTTGGCAGCGGCGGTAGACTTGGCCCAGGGCAACAAGTGCCTTGGTGTTGGTGTGGTGACGTCTAGTAGTAGCCTTCGCATCAGGTGGCGGCAATTGGCATGCCTCGAAACATCTCTCCATTGCTGGGCATGCCAGGCACGAGCAGCAATGGTCCTACCCACAGATGCAGCACACGTGAGCATGGCGCAATAGGCGTAGGGTTTGGTGCTTTAGCTGGCCAGAGGCTTAAGTATCTATGTGGGATGGCTAGCCAGTAGGGAATCTAAGGTGGTCCACCACGGCAAAATAGTGGCAGCACTATTCGATGGTCGCATGTTCCACCGCAAGTGTAAGCAAGTGCTGGCCTTGGGAGCATGGCCTGCAACCACGGAGGCCTTGAGCACCGGGTCCCACCACTGGGCGCATGACATTAGCACTGGCAACTATTGCATGGCCAACTGAGATGCTGTGGAGGCTCTACGGCTCGACCCATCTAATCTTCGCATGTGGAAGCTCTACGGCTTGATCCATTTTTATTAGTGGTGAATGCCTTTTTGTTAACTTTACACAGATGGTGTCGATGATATATATTTAGAAAATTGATTCGATCTGAATCTTTTAATCATTCGTATTTGAGTGTAATTTAAAACGTTAAATTAATTTTTTACATATCACAAACTAAAATAAGAGGTAAAAGAGACCTCAAAAGATTTCTTTTAGGGTATTTCTTTGACATTTAGGTCAGTAAAATATTTTAAACAATAAATAAAATAAATAAAAAAGTATTTATATAGCAAGGAAGAGAAATTATTAGACCTAATATGTTGACTAAATAGACTATAAAGTATAGATTTTAAATTATATTTTTAATGATAATTAATTAAATTAAGTTAATGAAAATATTGATGTCAATTAAGATTTTCCAGTTGAAATGCATATTCTAATCGTAATAAATTAGACCAAGTAATACTCGACTAGTGCCTAATTCATGTGTATTCGTATTTTAGACAGTAAAGTCATATCTAAAAAAAGCTTTTAGGGCGCTCATGTATATTTTAAATAAATTAGTCATATCCAATATACACTTGAGGGACACAAATGCATATTTGAGGCAGAATTTGAACGTCAGATGCGTGTCTGAGGGACGCTCATGTGCTGTATTATTTATATATTAGTGTTTGATGTGTGCCTGATACACGTTCATGTGCTAATTTTATATATAAGGCCCATTGTCAATTTTTAGCCATTTTTGCAGAGCTTTGGAAAGAGATAGAAAAAGATAAGAGAGAGAAGGCAGGAGACGAGGAAAAATAAATAAATTTTAAGAGTCTTTGATAATTCAAATATGATGTAAGTGTATTCAAACCCTCATTCCTTTATTGTTAATTTTTTCTAATCTTTTTAAATATTTATTATTTTAAATACTTATACATATTCTAATTTCATATATAAAGTGCTTATACTTTACATACATGTTTTCTAATTCCTATTTCATGAAAGTTTTATGAAATATATGTCTTAATACTTATACAGCATGTTTAATTATTGATTTCTTATAATTATATTCTTATATATTCTTAAATTCTATTTGATACTCTTATATGCCTTTAATTTTAAGTTGTTTATTTTTGTATGTTCTAAATTGATATAAAACTATTCTTATATGTTTTATAATTGGAAGAAATTTTATTGTAAAATTATACTAAATATATTGATTTTCTACAACAGGAGCTTCTGTATACTTTAAATTATAATCTAAAATACACGCATGATTTATATTTTACTGCATAACATAAAATTGAAGAAAATATAAAAAAAAAACTCTACATAAATTTGATGATAAGTATATTGTCACATCCCCGTATCAAACTCGAATAATAATTAAAAATATCATTCCATTAATAATAAATAAACCAAATTAAAAGTAGACGTGAGTTAAAACTCGATATCACAACCGACCTAAAATAAAATAAATCATCTACTAATAGGATTCGAAATGCTACATCATTAGGTGGCCGAAATACATACCATATCAGGGGGTTAACAAAAACAAATATAAAAGTGTGTCAAAAGTTCAGCAATACATATAATTACATAATTTACATATAATTTATATTAAAACACGTCGAAATAAATAATGGATCACATTTAGACGTGATATCATAAATTTTTATAATAAATATGTATAATTTTAAAATTTTTTTTGGATTCTTAATCAAAGCGTGCAATGCAAATTATGTTCAGACATGCTAATTCTTATAGATTAAGGGCCAATAAAGTCTTACCAATTAAATGAGCGGATAATCGAAACTCGAATTATATTAGTTTCCACATAATCGAAGGCCTTAAAGGAGTATATAATTGAAATTTGGTTATATTTATTTTTACACAAGCAAAAGTGTTACGCTATTATTCAAGACCCATATGTGGACTGTCATATATATCACCATATAGACAGGGATCAAATCTGCTTTCACCTGCGAATGATAGGTTTAAATTTCAATCACCATTATAATATATTAAAATATACCATAATATATTATCGCTAATTTCTTATAATAGTCCGATGTATAAATAGATAAAAGCTTTACACAATTACAAATAATATTTATATTTTCTTATTTTAGAGAAAATATTCTTAATTTTTTAAATAATTATAGAGTTTTTTTTTAATTTCTTCAATTTATTATCATACAAAGCTTTAATTTTTTTTAATAAAAAATTAAACATACTTAATTTAAAATATGAAATGCCATATTATAAGATTTTTAAAAATTATAGAAAAATATGCAAAATTTCTCAATTTAACATTTTATTTCAAATAACATACATGTAGGGATAAGTTGTGAAAATTTTGAGACATGCAGAATCTATATTTAATGATTTTAAACAAGTAGAAAATTATATAAAAATTTAAAGTATACAATAACTATTTTAACATGATTTCAGCATATGCATGGTTAAAAATATAGAAAAATAAGTTGACAATACAAAATATATGAATTAAGAAAGTAAATTTTATAAAAAATTATTAGGAATAAAAATAAAAATTTATGCAAGTGAAGTATAAATAATTTAATTATAAAAATATAACATATATGCATATTTAAAATAATAAATACTCAATAAAATAAGAAAAAATTAGCAATAAAGGAAGTATAAACTGCTAGAAATGAAAATAGAAGTTTTTGCAAGTGAAGTATAAACAATATAGCTCCAAAAATGTGACATATATAGGTATTTAAAATAATAAATACTCAATAAAGTAAAAAAATATTAGTAACAAAGGAAGAAAACCCTGAAATACACTTACCTTAATTTTAAATTTATAAAAATAATATTACTTATGATGAATCGATTTTCATCCTAAGCTGTGGTCACACAATAATACCTCTCCCCATCTTTCCTATAGAAAGCCTTATCTTGGTTCCTCTCTTTGCTTCTGCCGCCGGCTACCAGAACACACACACACACACAGTCTCTTTCTCTCTGTCTCTCTGAATCTGATTCTGCAGCCGAACGCTCAGCAATTTTGCGTTAATGGCGAACTTCAAAGGTTTCGCTCCGTGACTTCCCTTTGCTTCCCACATAAACCAGGTCTATCTCTTTCTTCATAACATTATATGCCCACATTTAATTGAGGTAGGTATCGCTAAATAATCGTTGTTGTCTCGCGACTGCAATTAAATCGTCGTCAATCGAAAGCATTGCCCGGTGGTAGAACTTCTAAATTTCTGTCGGTCGAACTTCAGGTGGAAATTACTGCTGAAATTCGATTATCTTACCTGGTTGTCTACTTCGTTTTAAGTTGGGCAAAGTAGAACCCAGAAAATTATTGCTGGCATTCACTCTGTACTTCAAATTGCAGGTACATTGCAGTACTTTAAGAAGTTAGAGACGGCGAGACTTCGTCGTCGAGCGTCTTCCATCAAACAAAACTCATTCTTTTTCTCGAATTTATTATTAATTTCTATTTTTAACTTATATTTGTCGTTTATTTCATTATCGAAATCAATCTGATGATTGAACATTGTATAATGCACCATTAACATCTTCGTTGCAGTGAATGGTAGGGAATTTTTAATCATAAATAGTAATTTTATTTTCATCCTCTTCCTTTTTTTCACTCAATTTGTCAAATAAAATTTTAAAAATTGTGGTCTCGAAGGCCCAAACGAATCAAATCGGTGATTTGATATCAAAAGTAATAACAAATTTAATATATGATATTGTATTATTGATTAATTATTGTTTCCTTTAATCATTGCCATAACCATAAATTGTAAAATTAGCTTAATCTGCTTTATTTTTATTGACAATTGCCAATTTACTTAAAGCTTGGCAAACCGCATCTAGATTCTTCCTGTCAATTTTTGGGTAGGTACACCCGCAAAAAAATTGAAAAAAAAACTTATTTTATATATTTTTAAAAATATATTAAAGCTCCATAGTTGAATGGTAAAATTCATTAATAATGCCCAAGAACTCCAACTCCACTTGCAAAGTGACTGTATTCTCAGTTCTCAAACCACAAAATTATACTCAATTTGAAGAACTTAGCAAAACAAATTACATTACTATTTACCAATTATAATAATATATCAAATTCTCAAATTCTTTTCCTTGTAAATAAAAAATAAAATATAAGAAATTACACCAAGATCAGCTCTGGGATTCTACCATAATTCCTGCTTCACAGTCACCACCCTGTTCCCAACAAGACAGACAAACAAGTTTACAGTAATTCGCAAGGATCCAGAGGTTAGAAGAGAGTCCTCTGGGAAAACAGAGGAAGTTGGGAATATAAATCATGGGGTCGTGTTAATATGTACAGGCCAACCCTACAGACCCACACGATCTCTGAGAATCGAATTGTAGAGAGCCGTCCGATTGGGCGGAATTCCATTGACCTTGACAGTCTTCGTCAACTTTGATGATGGATTCCCACCGCTGAGCCGTTGCGGCTGCCGCTGCCTTTTCCTGAAGAACTCATTGCCCCCGTTTTATCCACCACATCTTTCGGCAAATCTCACCTCTTCGTCTTCGTCTTTGTCTTCTTCTTCCCGCTTGATTCTGCATAAAAACCAGACATGCATTTTGCGAAGCAAAATCGTCACAGCGAGAGTGAAGGAGCGAGAAATGGAATAAAGAGAGAGAGGTAAAATAGTGCAGAATGGAGTGTGGGTTAGTGGCAAACCTGAAGAGATGCAGGGCCGGGGAATTGGGTTGACTTGGGATTGGTGGGATGGTTGCGGCCGTTGTTGCGGTGGGGATTTTTGAAATTTTAGAGCGAAGAGGATAACGGTTCCGGAAATAGCTGCCATCGCTGTGGCGACGACGACGACGACCTGCGGGCTGATCATGGAAGACGTGACGGAGGCGGCGCTGCGGTTGAGTGATCTCCCGGTGATGACTTTGATGAACGCTCCAAAAAAAGTAATAGCCAAAAGCCCGACAAGGGAGAAAGGCCGGAGAAAGTGCGGAGCAAAATAATAAATAAATAAATAAATAAATAAATAACGAAAAATTGATTGATTTATTTAAAAATATATACTTTAAAAAATTCTATATGCTATTTTTACGATCGAGTGGCATTATACAGATTTTATTAAAATATCATATAAATAAAAGTTTTTCATAATTTAAATTTAAATTCAGATTATATAAAAATAAAGCCTATAATTATAAGATTAACATATAAAAAATAACTAAAAATAGGTTGATAGCAAGTTGGCAACTAGTACCAGTGATCCCACTAGACTTCAATTTCCTATAGGACTGTTAATTTCACTATCACACAAGAGTAGTTCAAATTTGACTTTAATTTTTGCAAAAAAAAAAAACCTTTTTTTTTTTTTTAAGAGATTAAAATCATGTGTCACATTCTAAGTTTTCAATATAATTAAAGCACATTTCATATTTTTCCTAGTCTATTATTTTTAGCTAATGAAATCAAAACTTTAAAAAAGGTTTTTTTTTAATTAAATGGTATTAGAATATTACAATTTTTTATTGTATAGAGTATGACCCAAAATCTTTTAACCATTGGAAGAGGAGTAAGGTCTTGCTATAAGGCTATTGGATCACTATTTTTGTTGGAAAATATGAATGTCGAGAAAAAAAAATAAATTTTAAGCTTAGAATTAAATAAAGAGTTTATTATTGTTATTACTATTACTACTACTTAATTGAATTTTTATTTGTATTAGATTTATTATACTCTACAAATAATCAATAAACTCGATGCATACCTAACATGGAAAAAAAATGGAGATAACTCGAGACAAGACTTGATCCAGATAGATAGTTGTCAAATTCTAAGCAGTAAAAATAAATAAGTAAATCGATCTGAGTTGTAATTTTAGAATAATTTCTTTTAATACGTAAGTTAGTATAAATTTTTTTTAAAAAAAAAGATGAAAAAAGATTATTGACTCTTTAGTCATAAATTGTAAAACTATTGATAAAGGTTTAGATAAAAAAAAAGCCTAATTATACAGGGTAGTTCAGTTAAAAAAATAAGGCCACTATAATGGAATGCTTGTAAAGATTTGATGCTAAGTGTAAAGTTAGAGATTTTTAAATGTGATAAAGATGACTCGAGTCAAGTGGCTCACCTACAAAGAGTGTAACAAACTTACAAAGGTAAAATGCTCAGTTCCAATGATATTAGCGATCTGATCTAGGTGTGGATTACATGAGAGTAATAGCTATTTGTTCTACCTTATTTCAAATGCTTGAAATGGGGGATAATCAGATAATAATCATTTGACCACAATGGCAAGGTTGAGTGGCTTCATATCTTGGGGGTGATACGATTGTTAATGGCACTTTTGACGTGTCATATGGGTACTTAATCAGTGCTCACTGGTTAACTTTTTAAAAGTGTCAAGAATAGCTTTGGTCTAGACTCATGGGTGCTTGGCAAGCCAAGTAGTCAAATGCCTCATATCAGTCGATGCTAGTATGTCCTACCAATTGATCCGTGCCTTATGAATTCAAGCAATTATCCTACAGCAAACTCATCTCTCAACCCTAAAAGTATATTGATCAATCAATTATATGACTGGTGTTGCATCCTCGGATCCCTGCTTCGATCAGGACGAGAACTCGAGAGCAACACCAAAGGTTTACTTGTGCAAAGTGTGGCGAAAGAGTATGAGGACTATAGACGAGCATGGGTGGGGACTAAAAGGTCGAGCGAGAACGGGATCAAGACATCAGGTGTTTTACGAAAACATTATCTTGATGAGAAGGAAAAACCACGGGGCTTTAATTTGATAATCGCTTCCACTATGTTGCACTTGAATACAGAAGTGTATTAGATACACTCAGGTACGTCAGGTCGAGGACCTTAAGTTTGGAAACTCAAAGAACACAAGTCCTTAACTTCTCTCATTGGTTTTCTTTTTATGCAGAAGGTAACAAGAGTTAATGCGGGAATTAGTGCCAGATCATTTGTTTGGTGAACAGTTAAGGTATTTATAGCGGTCGAGTTTCCCTTGAAATCCGTCCACGAATGTGTTGGCATGTGTCAGGAGCCCCGCCAACAAGTGAGTTCCTCTTGTCTATTGGCCCGGGTTGTGTGTATACATTCGCTCCCGTAACGCTCGCTTTGTCGCGTGTTGCGCAAGGCAGTCATTCCTCTCGCCGTCGATCGTTCATCCACAGAATACCTCCCACGTGGTCCCTTCAGGTCGAGCAGTGCATGAAATCCATTATAGATCTGCATCCCATAGTGACTTCCAGGTCTCTTTGTATTCCACGGCCGGCCTATGCCCCCGGGGCTTCAGGCCCATTTCCTTGGTGGCAGATCTACAGCTTGGGCATTGGGTACCTATACCCAACACTAGCCCCCCAAGTCTAGCCCGACTTACAGTCGTGACCTGGCATGTCTGTTCTGGCCTAGCAGGAAGTCGTGTCACCTGCCTCGAGATGCGCATGGTCTTGTCTACTTCTGGCGTCGCGTCTTCCCTAGGTCATCACACCTTTCCTAGGCACTCAGGCGAGCTTTTCAGGCACTGCAGTTACTGTGCTATGTTGGAACTGTGGGTTTTCCCTTCCAAGTAAATGACGTTCACGGGGAAACGTGCCTTATTCAACGCGGGTTGGGAGCCAGCTGGCCTATAAATAGGTAGGCTCTTGGGTTGGTGTGGCTCATCCCTTGGTTGGTTTTGGAGCAACGTTGCAAAGGCCTTGTCGCACTTTACTTCCAATGGGAACCCGTGAAGAAATTGGGTGGACTAGCTGGAGACTTGAAACTTCTGGTGAAGACTGTCCTTACACCTCTACCATGGGCTATTTCTCATACTAGTGAGGGTGGCTTGGTCACTCTGCCATCGTTGTGTGCCTCCCTCCAGGCAGTGGTGATCTCTCGTGTAGCGGTAGATCATGGTGGATCCATTACTGGGTGCCCTAACTTCGGGGTGATGAGTTGCTCATGGTCTATACTTCACTTGATCTGCCGTTTGCACCGTCTAGGGAAGAGGTCGGAGCTGTTTTGGTAGCTCGGGCTTGTTGGGTTACCGACGATGAGCCACTTTTTGACCATCATGCTCAAAGAAATCGAAACAGTCTGCTCGGGGCTTATGCCCCGTGCTATATTTTCTACCTTTTTTTTGTACCTTTACTGTTGTAAGCTGTGTATTTTGTAAAGAAACCTTGATTAATAAAAGAAATAACCCTTTGGCTTTATTCTTTAATCTTGTCGTAAGAATTGTCTCCTTCCTGGTATGCTTGAGGGGCACAGACAGCTTTTGCGAAGGTCACTTCCATTAAAGGTCCGCTCGTCCCCTTCGTTTCTGTGGCCTTGCTTAATTTTCGTTTAAGGTTGATGTTTGTGTTTTTGTCTTGCCGGTGTCTACGTACGGTAGCTTAAGCTGTGCAGGTAAGAACATCCACAGACATTTAGAGGTTTGTTTGTGACCCAAAATGCCCGGGAGGTTTGTCGGACTCCGAATATCTTTGCATAATCTGTTGCGGTGTCCGCAAACTTTCGTTCATCTCCTTAGGCATTTTTGGTACCAAAGTCTTTGTCAAGAGTGTGTCTGCGGACTTTCCTTGAATTCGAGATGTCGGTCTGTGCCGCCATTTTTGGTCATTAAGTCGCATTGAATGCACGTCGCTTTGACTGACAGCACCTCGGGAAGCCAAAGGCCCACTAATCCTGCCGACGTATGGGTTGCTGACACGTAGCTAGAGTGATGATGGTGCACGCCTCTTGCATTTTTTCCGTTTTTTGAATACCGTGATTTGCCCTCACCTTTGCTTTATGCAGTCTAAGTATTCCTTTTTTAATCTTTGGGCTGTGTTCTTCCAGATTCTACCCTTTCCTTGATTTTCTTCATATTTTCCCTGCTTTTGCCCTCAAATTCTCATGGCTCCTGAGGTCAAGGATATTGTTTCTACCATTACTCTGGGCAGATTTGAAATGATTCGCATCAAGTACAGTATTCCTGAGTTGACGGCCATAATGATTCTAGATAGGGACGATAAGGCTTGTAGCCCTCCTGACGGGATTATCACGGTGTATGAAGTCCACCTCAAGGGTGGGCTCTGCTTTCCCGTCCCGTTGGAGTTGTACGATATCATGATGGAACTCAAGGTTCCGTTTGCCGGGTTGCAACCTAACTCTATTAGGTATATGGTTTCTCTTTACATTTTCGCTCGATACCATAAGAAGGTACTCGAGGTAGCTGTGGTGAAGGTAATATTCCGCTTTACACACAACTTAGATTGGATTGTTGCCACCCCCCGTCCTGAGTATAGTGTTATGAGTGGTGGGAATCCAGATTCCATTAAGAGGTGGAAAGATAAGTTCTTCTTTTTGAGAGTTCGGGAGAATTGGGCTCTCTCAAACGTCTGGGGCAACGTGGATGCCGACCCTTCTGTAAAGGATGGGAGGGTTGCCCAAGAGGTCATTAACTTGGTGCTGGTGAATCGTGGCACTTTAAACAAAAATAAGCAGAATATTTAGTTGTAGCTAGAGAACTTGGCTAAGGCCAAGTGGGAAATTCGTTACAAGGGATCTGACGTCCCCACTAGCTTGACTGGTGCCACCGTTTCTTTGAAGAAGAAGAGGTTGAGGAAAAACCAGGCGTCTCTGAGGATTGGGGAGCCGTCTGAGTGGCCACGAAAAAGTCGTCGAACAGGAGTTTTGAAGCGTTCGGCATCCATTGTCGATTACTCCTCATCTGATGAAGAGGATACTAGGATTGCGCCTCTAGAGAGGAGGCTAGGGGCTTCGATTGTGCAAGCTGACCAAGAGGCAAAGGGTCTCAGACTTTCAACTTTTGCTGAGTCCTCTAGTCAGCCTTCTGAATCTGTTAGCCAGTTCGCGGATCTTCCTGCTGTCCAACCTCCCATTGACAATCCCATTCCTGACATTCCATCCGAGTTTACTGGGGAAGTCTTGGAGTGGATCGATAACCCTCCCAAGGACGGCATAGTGGCTCATGATGCGAGGGAGGTTGGCACAACACCGGCCGAGGACACAGCAATGACATGGATCGGGACAACAACCACCGAGGTAGCTGAGGTAGAGGAAGATTGGCCTGCAAAGCCACTTGTCGTAGGGGCTGCTAAGCCTCCGTGCCTCAAGATCCAGGTTTACAGCCCAATGATGACTCCATCTTGTACTTTAGAGGTGTCCCTAATCGAGGATGCTGATGTGATTCCCGGTGCTACCAAGGAAGAGAGCTTGGTCGAGGAACCTACGCAGACCACTAAGCCCCTGGTCATTGATCTGGATGAAGATGTCCCTGGGTCCGAGACTAGGGTTGAGATTCCTATGGTGTTGGTGGCTGCGGCTAAGAGGTCCGAGGAGCCTGAGGTTCCCGGAGAGGAGAGCGCTTCAGGGAGCTCCTTTGTGACCAAGGTGCTTTTTCATGCTATTATTGATTCTACGTTGTCCCATCTACGTCTCACTCTCCTGTTTTGAATTTCGTAATTTCAGGAGATGGCTAGTGGCCTTGGCACAATCATCACTGAGGCTGCCCGAGCTTTTGTAGAGTTGGAAGCTGCAAGGGCCTTTACTGAGGCCAACAAATGCTTGGAGGCTGAACTTTGCTGTGCTAGAGGAAATATCGCTTCTCTTGAAGACACGTTGAGGCTCCAACAAGTCTAGCATAGGTTGTTGTGGGATAGGAACCTCCAGCTAGAGGAGGTGCTGAGAACTTTAATAAGGGTCGCGGACATGGCTCTTGCTCTGGAGGGCAAGTGTTGGGACGGAATTAGCTTATGCTGTCAGGTGATCAGATTGCTGCATCCACGATTTCCCACAGCCGTATTTGATCCTTGGAACGCCACTGTCACGTGTTTAGAGGACTTGTATGGCATTTCTCGCAGGCCGTTTCCTAGCCCTTCTCGGCCTGGGTCATCAAGCGACCCTCAATCTTCTGGATAATCGGGGTCGTCTGGCCAAGTAGAGCATTCCGGATCACAAGGGCCTCTGTAGCAGGATGTCTTTCTTTATTTTGGAGCATCCGAGGACAGACTGCAGATTTGCTATGTACAAGTATACATATTTCCTTTCATATATACTTTGTTCATAGTACATCTTTAAGTATGAATGAAATTCATCCTTTTGATGGAATTTCTCTCCGGATTGTCTCATGTTTTTAGTTTTCCTATGACATGTTGTTAGAGAAATTTAGTCTTGTATCAATTTAATGGCTAATCCTCCCGACCGCCTTAGGCTGAACATGCTGCCTCTAGGGTCGTTGCGTGCTTGCCATTTTAAGCCCCTCAAGGTTTTATTTCAACCTCTAGGGTTGCTTCGTTTTGTGTCAAGTTTTTAGCTTGAATTCTTAGACCACTCGGATTTAGCCATATTTTTAGACGACCTCTAGGACCGCTCGGATTTAGTCGAGTTTTTAGACAACCTCTTGGGCTGCTTGGATTTAGCCGAGTTTTTAGACGACCTCTTGGGCTGCTCGGATTTAGCCGAGTTTTTAGACGACCTCTTGGGCCACTCGGACTTAGCCGAGTTTTTAGACGACTTCTCGGGCCGCTCGAACTTAGCTGAGTTTTAAGACGACATCTCGAACCGCTCGAACTTAGTCGAGTTTTTAGAACAAGCGAAAGGCATCCTACCCTCTTGGCTTAGGGACGGCCTAGGCCTTGTAACTTTAGTAGATGGCGCGCGGTCACCAAGTGGAACGTGAAAATCTGTTGCATGGTTTCATTAATAAATTGTTGCTCTAGCAATACAAGTGATTTACCTGTAGCCTTTACAATTTCATTGATAGTATTTTTTGAGATGAGTTGCGTTCCATGTCCGCGAGATAAGCTTTCCCTATTGTGTGCGTAGCTTGTAAGCACCATTTCGTAGGATGGCCGAGACTAAAAGTAGCCCCTCGCAGTTTGGAGAAAGCTTGTTTTGGCCGGCCTTCTTCCCGGTGGCCTCGATGCTTCTCAATAACAAGTCTCCTACCTCGAACTAGTGTGTTTCACCTTCTTATTGTAATACCATGCTATCCTGTGCTGGTAGGTCGCAACCTGCAATCCTGCTTCATCTCGGGCTTCCTCTAGGAGATCAAGGTTCTCCCTTAGCCTTTGTTCATTATTGAGTGAGTTGAAGCTTTTCACTTGAAGACTTGGGAGCCCGACGTCTACCGGAATAACTGCCTCGACTCTATAGCACAGGCAAAAAGGGGTCTCTCAAGTCGGTTCCCTCTGGGTGGTCTTGTAAGATCAGAGCACTGACGGTAGCTCTTCAACCCATGAGCCCCCAACGTATTCCAACTTCAATTTTAGTCCATGTAATATTGTTCGATTCATGACCTCCACCTAACTGTTGCATTGTGGGTATACGAACGACGTATGCAGCAACCTTATCTTTACGCTGGTGTAATACTTGGTAAACCTTTTTTTGGAGAATTGAGTCCCATTGTCGATCACGATGTACTCGGGGATCCCGAATCTGTACACAATGCTTTGCCGAATAAAATCTATGTCATTCTGCTCGGTTATACAAGCCAATGGTGTGGCCTCGACCCATTTTGTGAAGTATTCGATCCCGATGATTAATAATTTTATTTGCCCAGACGCTATTGGCAGAGGCCTAAGGATGTCTAGCCCTCACTGCGCGAAGGGCCATGGAAACTGTAGGGCTCTGAGTTCCGTATGCAGCTGGTGGGTAAGATTGCCATAGACCTGGCAATTCTCGCATTTTTATACAAAATCCATGGCATCATATTTCATGGTTGGCTAGTAATATCCTCACCTCATTAGTTTAAACGCAAGGTTCTTGCCCCCAATGTGGGATCCGCAAAGTGGACCTCTCCGAGAGCGTAGTCAGCCACTTTTGGGGTAAGACATCTCAGGTAGGGGGCAGAGAAACCTCGACGATACAGTCTGTCATCCATGATAGTATACCACGCAGCCTTCTTTTTCACTTTCTTGGCCTCTTCCACGTCCTCGGGCAGTGTCCCATCAGATAGGGTACCTTAGGTAGGGGTCATCTAGTTGTATGCCTTAGATACTTGTATTACTTCCGTTCTAGAATCCTCTAAACTAGGTTTGTTCAGGACCTCGCGCATTCCTTGGGCATACTGCCCTAGATCTCTTGAAGCCGCCAATTTTGCGAGTTGGTCTACGTTTTTGTTTTTCTCCCGTGGGATGTGGATCATTTCCACCCTCTCAAGGGCTGTCATAAGCTCTCGGACCTTTGCTTGGTATATGGACAGTTGGGCATTGTTGGCTTTGAAATTTTCTCAGACTTGGTTCATGACTAGCTCCGAGTCACTGTAGGCGACGACGTTCCTAGCCGAGCATTCTTTTGCCAATCGCAACCTTGTGATTAAGGTTTTGTACTCTGCCACGTTGTTGGTTGCTGGGAACCCGAGGACTATCGAATATTTAATCTCTAATCCTTCTGGCGTCTTCAGCACAACGCCAGCTCCACAACCATCCTTCATCGATGAACCGTCCACATGTAGAGTCTATTCCATCAGGAAGTGCAAGCCCTCAGCAGCACAATTGTTCGCGGAGTCTTGGATTTTGACTGTAGTTCAAGAATAAAGTTCACCGGAGCCTGACCTTTCAAGGCGGGCCACGAGCAGAACTCTACATCGAACTCACTTATCTCAATGGCCCATTTGACCAACTGTCCCGACGTTTCTGGCTTCTACAGAATCGTTCTCACAGGCTGGTCGGTCAAAACGACTATCTTATGCACCTGAAAATATAGCCTTAGTTTTCGTGCAGAATACACGAGCACCAGTGCCATTTCCTCTGCATGGGGATACCTCGTCTCAGCGTCAACCATAATTTTACTGGTGTAATACACAGGTAGTTGCCTGTCGTTTCGCTGGCTTACTGGGGCTGAGCTTAGGGCTTTATCCGAAATCGACAAGTACAGGAATAACTCCTCGCCTATTTGAGGAGAAGTCAATAAAGATGGGTTTGACAAATAATCTTTGAGCCCCCGAAAGGCTTCTCGGTATTCAGCTGTCCATTGAAATCCGTTACTCTTTGTCCTTCTTAGGGTTTTAAAGAACAGCAGGTACTTCTTGGCCGCCTTAGCCAAAAAGCGTGTCAAGGTTGCCAACCTGCCAGTAAACCTTTGGATCTCCTTTACATTTCGAGGTGATTGCATATCAAGAATGGCCTTGATTTTCTCTGGGTTGGCTTCAATTTCTCGGTTTGAGATAATATAGCCCAAGAATTTTCCAAATGAGACTCCAAATGTACATTTAGCGGGGTTCAGTTTCATTTGGTACATTCTTAGGACGTTGAAAGTCTCATCCAGATCCTAGATATGGTGGCTGGTGATCGTACTCTTGACGAATATGTTATCGACGTAAACCTCCACGCTCCTTCCAATCTGCCCCTTAAATATTTTATTCATGAGCCTCTGGTAAGTAGCGCCTGCATTCTTGAGGTCGAAAGGTGTGACTTTGAAATAGTACGTCCTTTGGTCCGTCGTGAATGACGTATACTTCTCATCCTCGGGACTCATCCTTATTTGGTTATAACGCGAGTATGCGTCCATGAAACTTAGGAGCTCATGGTTGGACATCGAGTCTACAAGTTGATCAATTCTGAGGGAAGAAAATCTGTCTTTTGGGCAAACTTTATTGACATCTGTGAAATCCACGTACATTCTCCATTTTTCGTTGCTCTTCCTGACCATTACGACATTGGACAGTCAGTTGGGATAGTGCACTTACCTTACGAATCCCACGTCCAGAAACTTCTATATTTCCTCTCGGATTGCTACTAGCTTTTCCACCGAGTAGTTTCTTCTTTTTTGCCTAACGAGCTTATGACCGAGATCTAGGCCCAATTTATAAACCATTACTCCGGTCGGTATCCTAAGCATATTGCTCGGAGTCCATGCGAAGACATCTGAGTTCTTTCGTAGGAAACTGATGAGTCGGTCTTGGAAGGGTCTTGGCAAGGAACCTCCAATTTGGACGATTTTTTCTGGATCTTGGGGACTTAGAATGACTCGATCAATATCCTCCCCAGACTCAACTTGTTGCAATGTTGCTTCGTCCCGGAAGTCTAAATCCTCCATTGGTCTAGCAAGAGGAGTCTGCGTGACTGGGGATAAGAAGCATGTCCACCTGGTAGTTTGATCTCCGAGGATTTCTCCAATCCCGTATGGTGTTGGGAACTTTATTTTTAAGTGTGGGATCGAGGTCACCGCTCCAAAAGCAGCTAAGCGTGGGCGTCCGAGGATTGCGCTGTAGACCGAGAGCAGGTCCACTATCAAGAAAGAGAGCATTTTCGACAATGCCTTCCGATAAGTTCCTAATGTAACCTCAAGTTGGTTGATTTCCTGTACCAGTACTGGTTCATTGTTTAGCCCGTAGAGTGGTCCTTCAGTTATGGTCAACTGACTTATTTTTAGTCCCAATTTTAAAAAGGCATTAAGAAAGAGAATGTTGCACGAGATTCCATTATTGACAAACGCCCATTTTATCTGATAATCTAGGTTACCATAAGAAATTATAGCCGTTACAATCCAAGGATCAGAATGAAGGGATGTTGCATGGGCCACATTTTCATTACTAAAACTAATGACCTCATCCCTAGATTCTAACCTAGGTCTCTTGCCTTTCACAGTCGGGTCCTCCCGTGCGCCTCTTGTTGCCAGGCGGGTAGAGATTATGTTGACCACTCCCACCACTACTCTACCCCTTGGTGGGTCAGGTTCAGCCGCTTCTGTTGTTCCAGATGTTTGTTCAGGTCTTTGCAGGAAGCGGTTGAGATGACCTTTCCTGACAAGTTCCTCGATCTCCTTTTACAACATCCTGCAGTCCTCGATATTATGGCCTCCACAACGGTGGTAGCGATAGTATTTAGTTTGGTCACCGCCCTCTGAATTCTTCAGTGCTTTGGGCCACTTCAAAAATTTCTCGTCCTGAATTTGCATTAGGATGTTAGTACGCAAGTCATTTAGGGGAATCAGGCTGATGGGCCTGTATTCCCTGTGGACGTTCTGCTCGGACTTTTAATACTTCCTGGGCATGTAGAAGTCTTGTCTGCCCTCAAGCCTCCTCTTCGTATATGATGTCCTCGGAGGGAGGTTCTCAACTTGAACTGCCCTCTTCACATCGTTTGCTTCCTCGGTCTCGATGTAAGCCATCACTATACACTCGACCTCTTTGAATGTCTGCGGACCCTTATGCCAAGGGGCCTTGAAAAAGCTTCCTCCTTCCAAGGAGGATAGGAAGGCAGTCAGTTTAACCCATCAATTAACTTTGGGATCTGCCTGGCCTCCCATATGAAGTGAAATAGAAAGCTTTTCAAGTCCTCATTGGCCCCTTGTTTTACACGAGTTAAGTGCCACAGCTACTTCTCAATCCTCCGGTTGGTGGCAAACTGGGAAAGGAAGGCCTCTACCAGCTCCTTGAAGGAGTTGATGGAATTCGCCGGCATTCCATAGAATCAGACCCTGGCATCCCCCTTGAGTGTTAGGGGGAAGCATTGGCACATTGTAGTGTCATTTAAACCTTGAACACTCAGATACTTGCGGAAGTGATCCAAGTGGTCCATCGGATCAGTACTCCCGTCATACTCATTCAGGTTGGGCATTTTGAATTTCGGGGGATGCGGCCTCACCCTGATCTCCGCCGTAAATGGAGATCTGTGAAAGTCGGCGATTCCTCTCTCGTCGTCGCCAAAAAATTGGTGAAATACCCTGTTGAGTTTTTCCTCCACCTGAGGCGCAGCTGCCATCTTCCTTTCATTGAGGAAAGTCCTCAACTCATAGGAGTCTCGCGCTGCCTGCTGTCCCGGTCAACTCCTTGTCCTCGGTGGGGCTTCCTCAACATGGGTTGTGTCCTGAAAGGGGTGTTCTTGGACGTTACGGACACAGCGTGGATTCTGTCTCTCAGGATTCTCCTCCTGTACCAGTGGACCTAAACGCCCTTGGTGACGCGAGGGCGCTTGGCTGCTCGAGGCGACTTACGTTTGTAGTGCCTCGAGCTAAGCAACATGCTTGCTGGCATGCTTCTTTTCCTTGCCTTTTCTCTGGGATGTTGCTGATTGGGAGGCTCTGGATGGCGCTCCCCTCAGCCTTTCATTCATCGTGGTGCAAAGCCCTTGAACGGCTTGGGCCACGTCATCTATCCTTACGGCCAGCACCCGTACGAAGGGGTCAATGTGGTCATCTACCCTGCCATAGGGCACTAGGCCGTTGCCTCCTGGGCGTGCCTCTTAAACAGGAGCACTAATCTGTCATCGAGTATTCACCATTTCGTGTATCGGGTTGAGTGTTTGAAAGAGAATGCTAGACTTTTTGTCAGCTTCCTATAGACGGCGCCAAATGTTACGTCCTCGGATCCCTGTTTCGATTAGGACGAGGACCAAGAGCAACACTAAATGTTTACTTGTGTAAAGTGCGGTGAAAGAGTACGAGGACTATAGACGTGTATGAGGTAGGGACTAAAGCTGAGCAAGAGGATGGGGATCAATACATGAGTGTTTTTACGTGGAAAACATTATTTTGAATAAGAAGAAAAAATCACGAGGCTTTAGTCCAAGAATCGCTTCCACTATGTTGCACTTGAATACAGAAGTTTACCAAACACACTCATGTGCATCAGGTCAAGGACCTTAAGTTTGGAACTCGAAGAGTTACTTTTATAACACAAGTCCTGAATTTCTCTCCTTCGTTTTCTTTCTATGCAAAAGGTAACAAGAGTTAATGTGAAAATTAGTGTCGAATCATTTGTTTGGTGAACAGTTAAAATATTTATAGCGGTCGAGTTTTCTATAAAATCCGTCCACGCGGCGTTAGCGTGTGTCCAGAGCCCCACCACCAACTCTGTGAGTTCCTCTTGTCCAATCAAGCGGGTTGCGTGGCCGTAGTACTAATATGTAACATTCGTTACATTGGCCAGCGTCTTTGCGTCATCATTCCATTCACTGTGATCGACTCTTTTATCCATAGAATACCTCCCACGTGGTCCCTTTAGGTTGAGCAGCACTTGAAATCCATTATAGATCTACGGCCTATAGTGACTTCTAGGTCCACCGTATTCCATGGGCCGGTTCACACGCCTGAACTTTTTGAACCCTTTTCGCTTCTGGGCTCATTTTCTTGATGACGGATCTATAGTTTGGGCCTTGTGTACCTGTACCCAACAACTGATTATTGAGTGATAATGTTAATTGATCCTATTAAATATTTACGATCAACACGTATTAAAATTTTAATCTCTGTAATTAAGCCTTAGCATGAAACTTGCAATCTTACTCGGCCACTAATGATTTAAAAATTTACTAAGTGTAATATTTGCGTGTCGGCATGCCAAAGTCAAAAACTAAAAATAATCATATTTTATTGCGATTACATCAAGTGGGTACCTGTCACGTTGAATTTTATGAGTACTTTTAGATTAATAATTTTAGCCATTATTATATATGTTTATTTATTTAATAATTTCGTACAAAAATACATTAACGAGATAAATGTTATATTGTTTAATTTTTTTTTAAAGGATTACGTGTGAAAAATAATTTTCTTATTTTATTTGCAATTATATCAAGTGGGTACGTGTCAAATTTCTATTTGTTTATAAAGATCGTCAAAGCACGTTTTTTTCTTTTTTCTTTTTTTCCGTTTCATGTTATGAAGTACATACGTCGCCGTGATTGGTTGAATATTAAATGTGAATGGGGAAGGGGGACTGCTAAAGTGGAGGTGCTGTCACTTTCGAATAATAACAAGCAGTGTGGCAAGTATTTCAGCGAGTGCACCACACGGCTACGGCAATCATGATTGGACCGTCACATCAAAGATTGGAAAAAATAATAATTTTGAACTATTCAGAGCCGTACGGTTTTTTTTGAAAATTTTGGTTGGTTTTGTCGGAAATATCAGCTCTGAACCGGTCCGAGGCAAATAATAATAAAAATTTAGTTCATTTTGTAAAAAAAAAAAAGAAGAAATATTTAGGATACCTTAAAAATTGGATCAAAATATATTAAATATGCATGATAACTGTTTGAACGAGGGTTCCTGCTCCGCTGAAACGTGGAGCAGAAACAGTGCCGCAAAATTTGGCCATTGGTGTAAAATCTAACGCCCGTAAAATTTTTAAAATTTTTAAATATAAAAAAATAAATTTAAACAAAAGAAAATTAGAGGCGTTGGATTTTACGCCAACGGCCGTAATTTTACAAGAGCATTTACCTTTCGCGTCCGCATGAGCAGAACCTATTTCCAATAACTGTTAGAAAGCCGCAATCATATCTTCAAACGAACCAGCTGTGAGACATTATATATGTTTCATGGGAAAAAAATATTGAGAATGTTATTAAAAATTTATGTTTTAGTTATATTTTTAAATGGCATTTTTTATTTTATTACTAATCAAAATTGTAATATTAATTTTAATGTGTACAATTTTTTTTTTTTGGTAAGTAAATTTTAATGTGTACACGAAAAATTGATTTAACTTAAACCTTTTAATGACTCATATTCAAACATGAAATAAAGCCTTTAACAGATTTTCTGCACTCTACAAGCAAAAGAATGAAGCAAAAGGGCCTCAAGGATGTTTATTTCAGAATACCTTACGATTATTAAATTAGTAAAATATTTTAAATAATAGATTAAATGAATAAAAAATATTTATATAGGAACGAAGTAAATTTATTGGGCCTAGCACGTTGACCAAGAATGTTAGAATTTATTTAGATCACTGTGTTTTTTAGAAGATAGAAGGGTTTTATTATTTATATCCTCTATCCTTTTGGACCCATCCAAGCGTCATATTTGTTATGAGTATACCAGGACCTTAGATCTATATTGGGCATATTTTGGCCTTAAATTTAAGTTAAGCTTATTTATACCTCATATATGAGTTAGGTATATTCATGCTTGATATCTGGGTTGGTTTAGTTTGAGTGGCTTACTACGACCGATAACAACGAAGCGATCACAGTGTGGTTATCAAAGCAACAGTCATTTGGAATGCCATCCGGTTGGAGGATTTGATAGCAGACCTTGATTGAGCTCCAGTGGCTGTAGGTACCAGGTGTGAGTTGCCGACATAAGGCGGATGGGTGCTGACGTAGGTGCAGGCACGATGGATGCAAGGAGTTGGGCAGTCTTGGTCGTAAGCCTGGCCAGGGTCTAGGTGGGTAGCTAGAGATGCAGGCACGATTAGTACAGGGTGCTGGGTGACAACTATGACTGGTGAGGCAATAACAAGCTTGGGCGCAGGTTTGGCCAGGGTCCAAGCCGGTGGATGAGAGCTTAGGCATAGCCAATGTAGGGAGTAGGTTGGCAGCCTAGCTATGGTCTAAGTAGGTAGCCGAGCACCATCCTGCAATGGAGGAGGCGTGAATCCAATGGCAGTAGCAAGGCTAAGCTTAGTGGCAAAATGGCAGCTGGTGGCAATGGGTGCCATTTGGCAGCGGCGGTAGACTTAGCCCAGGGCAACAAGTGCCTTGGTGTTGGCGTGGTGACGTCTAGTAGTAGCCTTCGCACCGGGTGGCGGCAATTGGCATGGCTCGAAACATCTCTCCATTGCTGGGCATGCCAGGCACGAGCAGCAATGGTCCTACGCACAGATGCAGCACACGTGAGCATGGCGCAATAGGCGGAGGGTTTGGTGCTTTAGCTAGCCAGAGGCTTAAGTGTCTATGTGGGATGGCTAGCCAGTAGGGAATCTAAGGTGGCCCACCACGGCAAAATAGTGGCAGCACTATTCGATGGCCGCATGTTCCACCGTAAGTGTAAGCAAGTGCTGGCCTTGGGAGCATGGCCTGCAATCACAGAGGCCTTGAGCACCGGCTCCCACCTCTGGGCGCATGACATTAGCACTGGCAACTATTGCATGGCCAACTGAGATGCTGTGGAGGCTCTGCGGCGCGACCCATCTAATCTTCTCATGTGGAAGCTCTACGGCTCAATCCATTTTTATTACTAGTGAATGCCTTTTTGTTAACTTTGCACAGATGGCGTCGATGATTTATATTTAGAAAATTGATTCGATCCGAATTCTTGAATTATTCGTATTTGAGTGTGATTTGAAACGTTAAATTAATTTTTTACGTATCACAAACTAAAATAAGAGGTAAAAGAGACTTCAAAAGATTTCTTTTAGGGTATTCCTTTGACATTTAGATCAGTAAAATATTTTAAATAATAAATAAAATAAATAAAAAATATTTATGTAGCAATGAAGAGAATTTATTAGACCTAATATGTTGACAGAATAGACTATAAAGTATAGATTTTAAATTATATTTTTAATGATAATTAATTAAATTAAGTTAATAAAAATATTGAGGTCAATTAAGATTTTTCAGTTGAAATGCATATTCTAATCGTAAAAAATTAGACCAAGTAATACTTGACTAGTGCCTAATTCATGTGTATTCGTATTTGAGACAGTAAGGTCATATCTAAAAAAAGCTTTTAGGGCGCTCATGTATATTTTAAATAAATTGGTCATATCCAATGTACACTTGAGAGACACAAATGCATATTTGAGGTAGAATTTGAACGTCAGATGCGTATCTGAGGGACGCTCATGTGCTGTATTATTTACATATTAGTGTTTGATCTGTGCCTGATACACATTTATGTGCTAATTTTATATATAAGCCCCATTGTCAATTTTCAGCCATTTTTGCGTAGCTTTGGAAGGAGATAGAAAAAGATAAGAGAGAGAAGGTAGGAGACGAGGAAAAGTAAATAAATTTTAAGAGTCTTTGATAATTCAAATATGATGTAAGTGCATTCAAACTCTCATTTTTTTATTGTTAATTTTTTCTAATCTTTTTAAATATTTATTATTTTAGATACTTATACATATTTTATTTTCATATATAAAGTGCTTATACTTTACATACATGTTTTCTAATTCCTATTTCATGAAAATTTTATGAAATATATGCCTTAATACTTATACATCATGTTAATTATTGATTTCTTATAATTATATTCTTATATATTCTTAAATTCTATTTGATACTCTTATATGCCTTTAATTTTAAGTTGTATATTTTTGTATGTTCTAAATTGATATAAAACTATTCTTATATGTTTTATAATTGGAAGAAATTTTATCGTAAAATTATACTAAATATATTGATTTTCTACAACAGTAGTTTCCGTATATTTTAAATTATAATCTAAAATGCACGCATGATTTATATTTTACTGCATAACATAAATTTGAAGAAAATATAAAAAAAACTCTACATAAATTTGATGATAAGTATATTGTTACATCCTCGTACCGAACTCGAATAATAATTAAAAATATCATTCCATTAATAATAAATAAACCAAATTAACAGTTAACGTGAGTTAAAACTCGATATCACAATCGACCTAAAATAAAATAAATCATCTACTAATAGGATTCGAAATGCTACATCATTAAGTGGCCGAAATACTTACCATATCTGGGGGTTAACAAAAACAAATATAAAAGTGTATCAAAAGCTCAACAATACATATAATTACATAATTTACATATAATTTATATTAAAATATGTCAAAATAAATAATGGATCACATTTTGGTGTGATGTCATAAATTTTTATAATAAATATGTATAATTTTAATTTTTTTTTGATTTTTAATCAGAGCGTGCAATGTAAATTATGTTCAAACATGCTAATTCTTATAGATTAAGGGCCAATAAGATATTACCAATTAAATAAGCGGATAATCAAAATTTGAGTTATATTAGTTTTCACATAATCAAAAGCCTTAAAGGAGTATATAATTGAAACCTGATTATATTTATTTTTATACAATCAAAAATTTTACGCTATTATTCAAGACTCGTATGTGGACCGTCACATATATCATCATATAGACAGGATCAAATACTGCTTTCACCTGTGAATGATAGGTTTAAATTTTAATCACCATTATAATATATTAAAATATACCATAATATATTATCGCTAATTTCTTATAATGGTCGTATATATAAATAGATAAAAGCTTTACACAGTTACAAATAATATTTATATTTTCTCATTTCAGAGAAAATATTTTTAATTTTTTAAATAATTATAGATTTTTTTTAATTTCTTCAATTTATTATCATACAAAGCTTTAATTTTTTTTATAAAAATTTAAACATACTTAATTTAAAATATAAAATGCTATATTATAAGATTTTTAAAAATTATAGAAAAATATGCAAAATTTCTCAATTTAACATTTTATTTCAAATAACATACATGTAGGGATAAGTTGTAAAAATTTTGAGACATGCAGAATATATATTTAATGATTTTAAACAAGTAGAAACATTATATAAGAATTTAAAGTATACAATAACTATTTTAACATGATTTCAGCATTTGCATGGTTAAAAATGTAAAAAAATAAGTTGACAATACAAAATATATTAATTAAGAACATGAATTTTATAAAAAATTATTAGGAATAAAAATAAAAATTTATGCAAGTGAAGTATAAATAATTTAATTACAAAAATATAACATATATGCATATTTAAAATAATAAATACTTAATGAAATAAGAAAAAATTAGCAATAAAGAAAGTATAAACTGCTAGAAATGAAAATAAAAGTTTTTGCAAGTGAAGTATAAACAATATAGCTCTAAAAATGTGATATATATAAGTATTTAAAATAATAAATACTTAATAAAGTAAAAAAATATCAGTAACAAAGGAAGAAAACATTGAAATACACTTATCTTAATTTTAAATTTATAAAAATCTTACTTCAAATCATTTCAACTGGCCTTCTCTAAATTTTTTCTTTTTTTCTCTCTTCTTCTTATTCTACTCTCAAATCTGATAAAAAATAGCTAAAAACCTGTCAAATATAACTTATATAGTAGATTGGTACACGTACGTTCGTCAAGCATGCATTGGACGTCGTGGCCAAATACTGTGGTGCATAAGCATCACATAAAGCATGCATTAGGCGTTGACATTGTATCAGAGTATACTTGAGCGTTCATCAAGCGTGTATTGAGCGTGAACACACCGAAAAATGTGCTTAAGTTTTGATTAGCCGTCTATCAAGTGTAAGCTCTCTACCTAAAATACGTATGTGTGTGCGTCAAGTTTCCGTCAAGTATCTTTCAACTTGATTTGACCCATTTTAATATTAACTTTGACATAATTTTTTTTCTTTAACTTATTTTATATTAACTTAATTAATCATGATTAAAATTTAAATTTTAAAACTCGTTCTTTACATATATTTTTTTCAAAATGAAAAAATTTAAAAATATGTTTGTATTTGATTAAAGTTTTTAATTTGATTATATATAGGCTATTATAGAGGATTAACGAAATATCTTCGGATACGTCTTAATATATTATAAGTAAATTGCATATTATATCTATTAGTTATAGGTTAAAAAAGTGACATTCGATCGCGTTATAAATTCTATGTAGATGACCTACTTACAGATTTTGAATACTCACATATGACATTTGATTATATAAAAATAATTATGACCCAATATTTGATATTTGTAATTTATTAGTGAAATTATTACCAATCCTTGGTTTCCTAAATTTTGGCATGATTTAAGTATATTTTAAATTTTATATAGTTTATAATTAATCATAAGTTTAGATTATATATGATAAATTTTGAATTAATTTTATCATTTTTTAATTATTTGATCATATCATATTCCACCATATTTTGATACATATATGTTTACTTATAAAAATTATATTTTTTATTAAATAATTGACCAATTCTTATTAACTTTTCAAATTAGAGAACTTGATACTTACTTGTAGATGGTTTGGTTTGAGGAAAGGTTGTCCACAGATGGAATTAGATTTTTAGATCAATTTAATATATTAATATTATTCAGAATAATAGATTAGATTGTTGAATTTCTGCTGTAGTTTTAAGTATTGTAATTTTAGATAGTGATGTGTAATGTCAATGATTAAGGCTGATTTCAATTTCATTCTGCAATTTAATTTGATTATGATTTGATTTACTCTAATTTTAGTATATATACTTTTTCTTTCGTATAATTGAGGTCATAATTATCGGTATTTGAAATTATTTTTAGGTGTAATATTTTGGATCATGTAATTGATATACTTTTATTTTGAGTCTTTTATTGGTATTTGACTTTTCAAGTTCACATCCTATCATCATTTGGATTTTAATCAGTGAAATAAATTAATAAATTTTGGTTAATTAAGGAAAAAAATTTGTTTAAAACTAACCAAAGATTAAAAATTAATATAATTGAATATCGAGATTGGGAACGTGACAATGATTAAAGGTTATCCAGGTCATGTAGCTTTTTGAAAAATAGGAGAGTTTTATCATTACTATCATTTATCCTTTTAGGCCTATTCAGGCCTTATATTTGTCACACTCCTATTTGAGCCTTAGATCTATACTATGCATCTTATGCCCTTAAAATTAGGTTAGGCTTATTCATACTTCAGATATAGGCTGGGCTTATTTATACCTCAGATTTAGGATTGGTTTAATTTGAATGGCTCACTATTGTTGATATAGGCAAAGCAACCAAAGTGTAGTTATTTTAGCAATAGTAACCTGCAACACCATTCAATCAGTGGATTTTGTAGCGAATCTTGAGTGGGCTTCGATGACCAATGGTTGACAATAAAGGTGTGAGGTGGCTGATACCAGTGAGGCAATTATCATGAGTGACAAGGCTACGACAATCTTGGGCATAGGCCTGGCTAGAGTCCGAGTAATAGGAAACACAAGCATAACCGGCACAACGAGTTACTTAGTAGTTACAGATGATGAGGCAACAAGTTTAGGTGTTGGCCTGGCCTAGGGTTCAAGCAAGTGGTTGGGTACCATTTAGTGGTGGCTTGGCATGAATCGAGTGACACAATGGGCTTTTACCTATTAGCAAAGTGGCAACTGTAGCCAGTGGATGCCATCTAATAACGGTAGCATAATTGGCCTAGGGCAACAACAGCCCTCGGCGATGATGGTGGTAGCATCTAATAGTGGGCTCGGTGCTGGGCAACGATGACCGACACGATTGGACAGTTGCCTATTGTCTTTTCCCCTTTCCTCTTCTCTTCTCTTAGACCCTATTTTTCTTGGACATTTTCTCCCTTTTATAGGCTAAAATACTTACCCTATATTTGGTTGGAAGGAATAAGAAGGAAATAAAATTTCTATTATTTGGAAATATATATTCCTTTATTTGGTTACAAATTTAACCGAAAATAAATATTTTTACTATTCATGTGGGAATGATTATTCCTACATATGTGAGAATAATAATTTTCATATATTATTATTAATACGTATTATTATTATTATTATTATGTTTCATTATTATTATTATTATTATTATTTTCACATTATTTCTCATACTATTCTATAAACCAAATAATATAATACTAATTCTTACATTATTCTATTTCAACAATCAAGTATGGGAATAACAATTTTGATTATATTCTGATCCTACTCTATTTTTTAGGAATAACTATTCTATTTTCATTTTATTCCATTCCAACAACCAAACGTACTGTTAGTGAATTGGAGCTTTCTTTTCGCTACTAACACATAAAAGAGTTGCAAGTTTTTCTTAAATGACTGACTTGGGAAAAAAAATATTGTGATGCATTGTGGTTTTTCTTGGTTGGCACCATATTGATAGATGTCACACCACACTTTTTTTATACAACACCTCACCTTAATTGACATCACACCCCACTCTAGGCCATTTTCCTAGGTTGGTGCTCTCCTTGACCAACAAGCTTTAGTTGACCCTATGTCGTGCCATTGACACGATTTTTCATAATTTTTTTTAAATGTTTTTGTCTATGAATACAATATTTTAAAATATTCAATTATTTAGTTAAAAACAATCCAAAACTTTTAAATTTTGGGTAATATCCAATAAAAATTTAAAACATTAGTGAAAATTATATACATATAATAATATTAAAATTGGAGATATAAAATGTGATATGTATGTATAATAAAATAATAAATATAAATAAAATTAAATGATTCTAAAATAAACTAAATGGTTTAAAAATATTTACCTTAACCTTCTGATATAATAAATTTGACTCTAAAAAATTTTGAAAGCTCATTCCTTCACTTTCTCTCTCTTGTTTTTATTCTTCTTCCTTTTCCCTTCTCTTCTCTCTCTTCTGACGAAATAATTGATATAGTATGCAAGAATCCTTAATTACCCAAATTAGTGTACGAGTATCAAATAGGTGTACATTAGGTGTTATTCCAAAACCTCAAGATTGCACGATTATCGTATCAGGTGCAACTCAGATGATGCATATTTTGCCAATGCTGTGTATGAGCACCAACACAAACACACATTAGGCGTCACTATATTTTTTAAACCACACACAAGTATTCCTCTACCGCTTCAAATATGCATGAGCGTGGGACGGACGTTCTTCAGGTATTGAGTCTAATACTAAATCATTTGATTTTTTTTTAGAGTTTTATTATATAATTACTTTTCAATTAACCAAATATACACATATATATTAATGATGTTATAAATTATAAACAAAAATACTGTGCTTTACACCCCATGCACCCAGCTTACACAATTTTCCTACGGTGGCATCACTCCTAACCTAGGCTATTTTCTTAGGGCAGTGCAACTCAGTCGGCTGATTTTATCTTTATTTGGGGAATTGCAATTGGTTGTTACTTCAATCCATGACTACTAGCTTAAGAGTACCCCTAGTCAATGGTTTGGGCTAAATTGTTTGAGCTAGTCAACTAAGATGGTTGTTAGATTTAAGTATGCTATTCTAATTAGGCAACCAATTTAGGTTTTTCTTCTTTGGATCTCTAGGATTCGAACTTGGCCATATAACATCTGGTCTCTAATTATAAATTTTGATGACATCAATTTATTTTTAAATCAATTTAAAAATATTTATACAATAAAATTTTAATAGAAAATTGGATGTAAGTGTCAAGTTTAGTGCCTAATGTGTGCCTGATACCCACTCATACGAATTTCAATACGAATGTGCATACCTGATAAGTATGTCTAAAGAGATCGTATGTGTTTTGGGTAGAATACTCATGCTTGAGTCATGTGATGCTCATACATACCTGATGGTTTGAGCAAAGCTTGCTATGCACATGAGTAGCGTTGATGCATTGCTTCGTTTATAAAAGTAGCACATGCACTATTTTTGATCAAATTTTTTAGGAAAAAGAAAAGATGGGGGAAAAAAAGAAGAGAAAGAAGAGAGGAAGAAAAAAAATATAATTTTAAAATATTTATTTTGTTAGACTTGTCAAATTTGAAGACTAAAATAATTATTTTTAAATCTGATTTTTAATCTATTTCAGATTTCTTATAATTTTATTTATATTTATCTTTTAATATGTATGCACTTAGCCCTTCACCTCCCATTTGAGTATTGTTATATGCATTTAGTTTTTACCAAAGAATTTGAGATTTTACTTTGATTTTACTAAATAATTGAGATATTTGTCTTATTCATATAAAATAAGCAAACATTTAAAGTATTGTATTTATATATGTGAATAATTGTGAAATAATATTTATGAAAAAAAATACATTTAGCCTTACATGTAGTGATCCATACATGTGCTTTGAGTTGTACTCTAGTTTGATATTTATTCTTTATATTTATACTTACCCAATATAAATTTTGTACCATTTTGACAAAGAAAAAAATTTTAAACATTGATTATAGAGCCCTTCGATTTGATATTTTTATTGAGGATCATTGTAAAAAATTGAATGAAATAATATATTCGGACGTTCTAATATATTTAGATAGATTTGATGATTATATTTATATTTTACAGGTAGTAAAAAAAAGTAACGTTTGACTCTATTTATACTGAGTAATATCTAGGTGACCCACTTACGGGTCTAAACAGTAGTGATTTAGTATAAGGTTACCAAAAATATTTGTAATCATTTTTTAAAATTAGTCTTTTGATCCTTAATTATCATATTTTAATATATTTTAAATTTTCTAGAATTATATCTATATCTAATTTGATATTTGAGATGTTTAATATTTGAGTTTTGCAAGCTTGATCATTATTCAAATTCATTTGGATTTGGATCGAACATTAGATTTTGAGATTTATGGATTTGTGAGATGTGTATTTGAGCCTTTGGATGATTTCGTACATTTGAATTATTTGACATTCTGTATATAGATTATAATTTTACGTACAAAATTTTTTTGAACTTTTGTTAATAGATATTTGGCACAATCGAATATTTGACAAAATTATTTGAATTTTTGTTAATACTTGCTACTCTCAAAAGATGTGAAAGAGCCTAGCAATAGTTTTCATTTCATTTTCCATTGATATGGGCTCTTTACTTTGTAAAAATAACTTAGTAAAATATATTTTCTACATTTATTCTGTATTTTTAGAGTTTGGTGAGAGCAGGAAAATACATTTTCACATTTTTTGATATTTAACACATATAAAAATAAGTTAATAATAAATATTTATATGATTGATAAAAAACTTTGAACTTAAATTTTGAGAAAAAAATTCTATTTTAAGAACAAAAATTATTTTTTAAATTTTTCACTATTTATTATTGATATTTTACCTAAAAATAATACTATTATCGATTTATAATTTCCTCAAACTTGCCATCGATCACCCGGTGGCAATGCCACATACCAATGCTAGTCTCCAACCCCATGGATACCCTGACTCCCACCTTTAGATATGATTAAAAGGGGATGAAATTATATAAAAATAGCTAATTAATTGTATTATAGGGCTTGATAAACTCTTTCTCTGTATAAATTTGATTAAAATAATAAAATAAATTTTATTATGATTATTTTGAATAAAAGGTTTTCTTGTTTCTCCAATAGTTGTAATCTTTTTAAAAATAATAAAGTATAGATATCAAAATATTATTCTAATATACCATTTTAATCTTAATCTTTTATAATATAAAGTAAATATTGATTGCTAAGAAAATGATGAAAATATCATGACAAAATCCATTAATAGTATTGAAATATCCTGCTGCTTAAATATGATAATTGCTAAGGACAATTATGAATCTTCCAATTGTTGGATCATTGATTGCAGCCGTTGAGATTATTATTAGTCATATTCCTCCATCGTGGTCATGATCCGTTTGGAAACGGATGCTCACAAATGAGGTCGAGAAAAATACAATTTTCATAAATGGAGCCTATCCAAATCCGTCTTAGAAAGCAGCATGGGCTGGCTTGTTAGTAGCCGACAGAAAAAGCGAAGAAAGTCGTAAATGGCAGTACTTGAGCCTCTCTGGCAGCACAAAATTGCATAAATAAATCAATAAGTTTATCCAAACATTCAACAGACCTGCCCTTTTCCCCTTGTTATTATCCGAATTCTGCCAACAGGCGCGTTTTGTCTTGTCCTGAAAACGGTAAGAGAGAAAGTTAGATGCAACAAAACTGGGAAAAACAGAGGCAGATAGAGAGAGCTGTAGGAATAGTGAGAGCGTTTTCTCTGCTTTATCTTAAGCTTTCTTAGTTTCCCTTTTCATTATTCTTTGGGAAATCGTAGTTTTCTTAGTGATAATTTTTGAATTTGGCAGGTGAAATGGCGAGTTTCGGTGAGAAGAACGCTGCCCAGGAGGAAACTGTCACTGTGGAACTCCCAGCTCCTCCTGGTTGGAAGAAACAGGTCCTTTCTCCTCGATGCATTTGTTTTGCTGTTTTAGGAGATTAATTTCTTTTTGTTGCTTTAGTTTTGCTTGATTGCTGGAATTTGGGAATATGGGTAGTGATTAATTTTGTGGTGTCATGTATCTGACGGTGGAATTTTGTATAATTGTGTGTATATTTGTTTGTTAGGGTTTGTGGGCATCAGCTGAATTCGATTAATTTAGTCTTATTCACTCTTTTTCTTTGGCCAAATTTTCCTTCCTGATATGCATATTGTTGGAGTGTTTCTCTGGATTTTAGATTTTCCAGTGTAATTATTTGAAATTTTATTGGAATTGCACTGATTTTTTATGTTTAGGAAGGCCCTACATGTTAGAAATTTCAATTTTTTTTTCTTCATTACATATAGTTTATATTTGTAGGACATGGTTTATTTCTCTTTTTGTGTTTTTTCCTTCTTTGCCCAATCCGGCTGTTTCAGAGGTGATAGCAGCTTCTAGGGGCCTCTGTGTTATGGACTAATGCTTTTTGGTGTTGTTTTCAAATGTGTTGTTTAAACTATTGATTGTGCTACCTTTTGCTAGAGATTAAAGATATAGCTTTTTCTTTTTTTTTTTTTTGGGGGGTAAGTATTTGAATTGATGAGAAAGAAAGGATATACAAGAACAAGGATCCTTACCATGGTCTAAGGCATACCTCTAGATGATGGAAGGGAGCCAAGATAGCAAGGTTGCCACCTTAGCTCAAAAGAGAGACAAAATAAAAACAAAAGAACACAACACCAAAATGACAAGCACTGGGAAATAGCATGCCAGTGCCCGGCCGGAATGCTCTACAAAGCATGGACATCGACATGGGACGCAATACGACAACATGTTGACACATTATTTTCTAAAAATGAAAATATGACATATTGGGAGCACGTTCACTAAAATTTATAATTTAGTCATAGGTATGAGAATATAATTTATGAATAACACTTATTTAATAGTAAATTATCATAAAAATACTCCTTTCTTGTTTTCTCATTCCAAAAGAAATTTAAAAGAAGAAACAATATACAATTTCATGGCAAGCCAATATAAATGACTTGTGGTATAACATCTTTAAAAACAGGTCAATTTTTTTTTCTTCTAATTTATCTTAGAAACCCTTATGTCTTATTGGAAAATTGTCCAACTTGTCCAAAATGTGTCTGAAAAATGCTGTGAGCCTTTCTTCTAACATCTTTCAAACTCTTCTAGTGAATAAATAATGGAGGAGTAGACACCTATGTGACTCCACGACTCATTCCACAAAATGCAGTTTGGCGGTTGCCCTAGACAACATTTTGTATGTGATCCTTAGTACTGAGTTTATTTCTTATGGCAAGCCAGAACCAGAAGGCGTGAGCAGGCATGATGGAGTGGGTCCAGATTGGGGGAGCCCTGGTGGCCTCAGCCTTCTCATGCTGGAAAAGCCTCCAAGTTGACTTTTTGTAGTGGATTGTTTGTGTGGTGTGGCGGGCCAGATAATCTTGTCTTGGTGATTCTATGTGTGGCATGGAGGAGATCATGCATTTCAGTGCAGAATGCACCAAGAATAGTGGCATAATGGATAGGCCAAGACCGTGCCAATCTAGAGATAATGGAAGAGACCTTCACATATATTGGGAGTCCTATAAGCATTTTCATATGCCTAGGGAGGTGATCAAGCAATAGCTCTTTAGAGTGCCAGTTATTGGTCTAGAGCATAAATACAAATATTGGCCAATATGTATCCGTCGGGGCCCCCAATACCAATATTTTCGAATATTACTATAATATCACAACATGTTATCACATCAATGATACATCGGGCGATATTCAACATATCTTCCAATACGGCTCCCGTCAGTTTACGATTTTCAGAAATTTTTATCTTTCTGATATGTCCAATATAGATACATTTTTTCTGATATGTCTGATATTGATATAACTCCAACCAATACTAATACTGAAAATTTCATCCATTCTCGAGGAATGTGAAATCTCCATATCAGTTACCAAGCGGCTGCTATCGTTCAGCTGGGGCTTCAGATTCATGATTTTCCTGATGTTTTTTTGAAGAGCTTTAGTGGTCCAAATTAATTATTCAAAATATTCATCACCAAGCTCCTCAATGAAGGCAAGTTTATTTTTGGAGGGTAGATTAAATAGGGGGGCTTTGCAGAGAAAATGGTGGATTGAGCTGATGGAGGGGGAAGGGTAAAAAAGGAGGTAGCACAAGGAAGGAGAGTGTATTTCTGAAGGGGAGAAAGGAGAAGCAGGGTGGAAGAAGAGGGGGAAATAATACTAGACAGAGTCATGATGGGGCAAGGGATTCAAGGAAGGCAAACAACCATCACAACCGGCAGAAGATGCAGATGACACAGTGGTCAGTTAGTCAGGAGGGGCACCTCTCTATAGAGGGAAGGGTTAGTGAGTTCATGCTCAGTTTTCATTCTGTAGATTTTGCATGAAACTGGCAGAATTATGTTTAATAGTTTGTAAGGAATATAAGGGACAGTGTCTTGTGGGGCGATAGGATTCAGGCACGGCGCAGCTCTCACCCTCTTTGGTGCCCCTTTCCAAGGACTTAGACCTGGTCCATTGTGGAGGACACTTCTCCATACAGCAATTCAGACGACAATGCTGCCTGTTAGAATGAATGCGCATGAGAGCTTTGCTAAACTTTAGCACTCATGGATACAAATATTAGGCAATACGATATGTATTGGTATCGGGGCTCCTCGATACCAATATTTCTTGATACGTGATAATATTATTATATGTTTTCATATTGACCGATATAGCCAATATATTATCTGATATGGCCATATTAACTTATATTTTTCAGAAATTTTTTTCATCCAATAATATCCGATATAATACATATTGTCTGATATTTCTAATACCAATATGATCGCAATTAATACCGATATTGATATTGATATTTTCATCCATGTTAGTACTACTTTTCTCTTCTGATCACACACTAAGGGAGGGGTTTGATGATGCTGGAAGGAATATGAATGATAGCTCCTTTGAACTTAGTACATCTACTTTTCTCTACCTCACCCATTTCATGATCTAAGGAGAATGATAATGGATCTTTGACCAATGAAGTTTCCCCTTTGGTATGATGACAAATCTTCTACTGTGTTTTGATTTGAGAATTCTGTTGCCACTTATCTAGGTCACCGTTATGCTGGAGCCAGGTTAGACACTATGGGTAAAAATGTGGCTATTACATGAAATGTTGGAAAGTAGGATATTGTCTTCTGAGAATAATATGCCTTAAGAACCCACGCATATCATGCATCATAGAAGGTTATCTCTGAAATTGATGCATCGTGCATCATCATACTAAATGCATATGCAATCTCCATATTATTTGTTTTTTTATGTTACACTATCTGATGAGGGTATTCTGAGATCACTGATACCTACTTGCGGTATAAGTCCTGTTAGTTTTATGGGCTTGCATATTCAGATATTTCACTGGGGGTTGGAGAAAGTGTCATGATGGTTGCCCCTGGCAATTGTTGTTTTGGCAAAAAAGCAAGACAATTCTGTCAACCTATACTTTTAGAATTATTTTCCATTCAATATATCTTATATCAATATGTATTACCCAATACATCCGATACTAATATGAGTGTGACTGATACCGATACTAGTGTTTTCATCCATGGATAAATGACATGAAAGTGTTTTGGAACACACATGTGCTACTTCTTGTTTGGTATTAAGTGCTATCAACTTATAGAAACTGGTGGTCTCTATCAGCTATCAATATAGGTATTAATAGTATCAGAAGTGTGAGTTATACCAAAACAGAGTATCAGGAGTTTGAGTTTTACCCAAGCAAAGTGTCATAAGTTTGAGTTTCACCGAATCAAAGTATCAGAAGCGGTATAATTACATTAGGATCCAGCATGCAGCCTAATACTTCTTTAAACTCCAATGGAAATATAGGTGAAACATGCTTTCTAGTCTCCTAATATGTGGATATTATATGATAATGGATGAAGTTTCATGTTTAATTCATTAATATTGGAGAAGTTGTCACCGAAGTCATGGAAGTTATTACTGTAGAAATGACACAATGAACTTTTAGACGTCCTGGGATGACATGCATTTCGTCTTCCCCACATGGCCGCATCAGTAAAACCTGATGATAAATTCTGGAACTTTTCCCCTGGGGAACAGTATTCTCTTGTATAGTTACCTCTTGTAATATCCCGGATTTTATTCGGATTAATTTAATATCAATTGTGATTTTGAGTATTTTGGGTATGGCAAAAATCAATTAGATATTTTGAAATTTAGACTGACATTTGGATCAGTCGGGATGGCACCCGAGGTGCGTCCGCATTATCACCCGAATATCGGTTTGGATTTTGGAATAAAAGAAAATGAAAATATAAAATATAGTAATAATTGATGCGTCTTTGGATCCAAATTTCGAACAGATTCGGGCTGATCCGCTTGTCTTGGTTTCGGCTCTGTTCACTGAGTTAGGATTTTGCACACCACTAAAACGAACAGGAGGTCAGTGTGTCGGTGGGAAGTTGTCCCACCGAAAATACTCGGACATTTAAGTCAGTAAACAGCCTTCAAAATCTGAGAACGTTACTGGAATTGAGAATTGAAAGAGAGAGAGAGTGCAAGAGTGTGTGGATCTCCAGATGAAAGAGAGGCAAAGCCGTCTTCCTGAATCTGGATGTTGGGGAGGCAATAAACGGCTGTCAGAAGCACGTTTGTATGCCTTGGGTTTTTTGAGTGTTAGTAGGGAACAGAGAATTGTATGTCTGTCTTCGTTGTCGTTGTCGGTGTTGTGTGTGTAAAAGTTTGCGTGCCCTGAATGAGAATTTTAGAGTTTACTTAAAGGATGACAGGATGATCTTCCTTAGTTGGAAGGTATAATCCCCTGCGTTATTCTGGATGGCCTTCCTTCTACAGGAAGGCGTAAGTTGCCAAACTGGCTGAGATTGCTTCCCTTCCTGGCGGTTAATGGCTTTCCAAGTTACTCACCTTCCTTCCATGCATTCTACCGTTGGAGAGCCCCAGTTGGTAGGAGATTGAGAAAATCTGGCGCCTTCTTTATGGGAAGGGCGTAGATTTTGTCAATATCCTTTTTTGATGCTGGCTGAATTCGTGAAAGGTGCTGAAAAAACCATTGCGAATCGCCTGCTGGATCGTGGGCTCAAGCGGGCCAGGCCCATAAAAAGCCTTTTATTTTCAGCCCATTGTTACAGTGATTCCGGTCAATGCTCGGGTTGACCATTTTGTATGCAAGTTGGCCGTCCGCCTGTATCTCAACGGTCAACGTTGGCGTTGACCACTGGGAGAGCGCTTAGGCCTTTCAGGATTTGAGCCTTTACCTCCTCTTGGGCAACGTTGAGTTGGCCAATCAACCAGCAATTTATTTTAGGCTTTCTTTGACCGTTTAGCAAACGGTATAAGTATACCCATCGATAATAATAATATATATATATATATATATATATGAAAAACGAAAAAGAAAAAAAAAAGAAGATAAGGATTGGAGGAAATAGTGAAATTAGGGGCTTTTGGGGAGAGAGAGTGCAAGGGAGGGTTTGTGTGAGGAGAAGAGGGAGGCGGCAGCCGCGTGAGGAGGAAAGGTGAGGATCGATCGTGGTGGCCCCAGTGGTGAAGTGCGGTGAGGAGACGGCGACTCATAGGTGGCCTGAATGGCGGGCGGCGTTGGCGGTGGGTGATGGCGCTCGGTGAGGACGCCGTCGCGGATGTCGGCGGCCATAGGAGGCATCGATGCGGATGCCACGGTAGAGAGATGGTGTGGTCGGTGGTGTGGGAGAAATGGCGGCATTTGTGGGAGAAAGGTGGTGGCACGGTTGAGGGTTGCGCAAGAGAGAGAAATTGTGCACGGTGAGAGGGCGTTTGAGGCTGCGGTGGCCGACGCTGGACGGGATGACATTAGGAAGCAGGAAAGGCAACGGTAGGTTGGCACGGTTTGCAAGTCGGTGCGGCGCAGTCGGGCAGTGTGGTTGGCTTGATGTGGCGGTGATGATGTGCGAGAGAGGGGGCGCGAGGCGGGGCGCATCGGCGCGAGCACGGCGGAGAGAGAAAGGGTTGATTCGGGCACTTCGAGACATCCTTTCTTCAGATTTGCAAAGTATGAGCGTCCGGCAAGTATCTATAAACCCCCTCTTTAGTCTAATTTAGTTTCTGATTTATTTTATATACCGTTTGAAATTTTTACTAACATGCATGTATTTTGTACACCTGTTTTATTTATCCTGGACATGCATGTGTAGTTTATTAGCTAAATAGACCATATGTCAAGGGATCGTTCGAATTTTAGGCGTCTGGATTCAAGATGTCCGGATATGAGTCAGATGATTCTAGTAAAGAATTTTGCATATATAGCTCATGAGGTTAGAGTCGGATCCTTTGTCATGGAAGACGGTTTCGGTAAGTCTATTCCATTCTGCATTTAGGATATGAGTCTTTTGAGTTTCAAGGAAGAATCAGTAAGAAGGCTTGAAGGTTGATTTTCGACGTTGCAAGTGAGTCATCTATTGAGAGATGGGTACTAAGCTCATCTGGCATATATGGTCACATTAGTGAGTTATTTTGTGACCATTGAAGATATTTTGGTTATTTGCGAGTTCGAAGGTGTTTTCTGAGGATTGGTATGGATTGTTTGCAGATCGGGGATTAAATCTGCTATCGATATTGTGCTTGATTTGACATCTACTCCAAAAGTTTCGTATGGAGTAGTATTGTCTGAGCTAAAGAAATTGAGACAGCAATTGCAAAATCGGTTGAGAAAGGTTTTGTTTGGCCAAGTGTCTTGGCTTAGAGTGCTTTAATATTCTCTAGTAAATAAAGTTGGATCGATGGGTTTATGTTTTGATTATTTGAAAATTGGATATGTATCAGTTGTCAAATATCGAGGATTTGTTGGATCCATTTGAAGAAATTTGGGTTTTCTCTTAGATCGATTTGTGCTCGATGTATCCTTTATTGTGAATTAAGTGGGAGGATATGTATAGGATAGATTTTCAGTCAATGTGTGGCCGTTGCAAAGTTTTGATGATGCTTTTGGGTTGTCAAATGTTTTGGCGTCTTTTATGGATATTATCAATTGAAATTTTTGACCGTTTTTGGGTTAGTTATAATGGCCTTATTAATAATGTTCTAATTTAATTGAAGAATTTTGGGGAATGAAAATTATAGTTACAGAAGGCATTATTTTGGGTCATATGTTTATTAAGGTGATATTTGACAATTCGAAAAAGATGGGAGCTGTGACATATGATATGATCTTATGATTCATATCATATTCAAGTACTTTTTGGTCTTATTTTTTATCCGCTATCCATGCTATGGATTTCTCATAATAATAATTAAAGGGGAATTTTTTTGATTTTTATATTATAGGCTTGGATTGATTAATAACTAAGTATTTACTTTCACTAATAACTTGGTCATTTGATCAATTAGAACTTTTTGATTTGAATATTAAGAAAAAGTGGATTTGAATAATTTCGATTAGGAAATTCAAAAACTCCATTTAAGTTATTGCATATCTTGCTTTTTTATTGACTTTTTTCGAAAAAGATGATAATAACCGGTAAATAGGAAAGAATGAAGTATCAATTCAAAAGTTTATTTTTTTATGGAACATATATACTAATATGCATCGATCATATCTTTCATTACAGCTCCCATCTTCTTTATTCGGATTAATTTAATATTAATTGTGATTTTGGGTATTTTGAACGTGACAAAAATTAATTAGATATTATGAAATTTAGACTGACATTTGGATCAGTTGAGATGGCACCCGAGGTGCGCCCGCATTGTCGCCCGAATATCGATTTAGATTTTGAAATATAAGAAAATAAAAATATAATATATATATATATATATATATATATATATATATATATGAAAAACGAAAACGAAAAAGAAAAAAAAAAGAAGATAAGGATTGGAGGAAACAGTGAAAGCAGGGGTTTTCGAGGAGAGAGAGTGCAGGGGAGGGTTTCGTGAGGAGAAGAGGGAGGCGGCAGCCGCGTGAGGAGGAAGGTGAGGGATCGTCAGCGACTGCAAAGGTGAAGTGTAGTGAGGAGACGGCGGCTCATGGGTGGCGCAGTGGTGATCGGCGTTGGCGGTGGCTGACGGCGCTCGGTGAGGAGGCCGTCGCGGATGTCGGTAGCAGCCATAGGAGGCATCGATGGTGGCGCATGGTAGAGATGGTGTGTCAGTGGTTGGCGGTGGCCATGGGAGGAGCGGTGGTGGCCGTGGGAGAAACGGCGGTGGCACGGTTGAGGGTTGCGCAAGAGAGAACTGTGCACGGTGAGAGGAGCGTTTGAGCTGCGGTGGCGGCGCCGACGCGGACGGGATGATGTTGGGAAGGCCGGCAGTGGCAAGTTGGTGCGGCGGCAGGTCGGCCGATTGTGGTTGAGCAGTAGCAGTGGCAGTGGCGGTGATGATGTGTAGAGAGGGGGAGCGCAGGCAGAGGCGCAGCAGCGTGCATGGCGGAGAGAGAAAGGGTTGATTCGGGTACTTTGAGACATGCTTTTTTCAGATTTGTAAAGCATGAGGTCCAGGCAAGTATCTGTAAAGCCCCTCTTTAGTCTAATTTAATTTCTGATTTATTTTAGATACCGTTTAAAATTTTTACTAACATGCATGTATTTTGTACACCTGTTTTATTTATCCTGGACATGCATGTATAGTTCATTAGATTATTTTGGGAGCTTTGAATAAGGGTTTTATGATTTTAGGAATTTATTATTTTCTAAAAGCCCGAAAAATTTATTGGACTCGGTGTATATTTATATCAGTATGTGTAACGAAAATCTACACGAAACTTGCATTAGCAGTGCATTTTCACATGCACGTGCCGGGTTGTGGTCATTACATTTGGATTTGAATTATTGGATTCTGGCCAACTCCCAACGGAAAAATTATTTTATTATTTGAAAATTCCTTTCCGCTGGCAGGAAAGGTTTGGAGTAGTGACCCTTCCCATTTGAATAATTTGACTTGATCTTAGAATATATTCGGATGTCCTAATATATCCGACAAGTTTGAGGAATGCACCCAAAGTCGCGGGTGGCAAAACATAGTGAGCAACCTTATTTATGGGTACATAGTACATGGATTTTGGCCTAAGGTTATCGGGATTATGTGTAACCCTTCCTCAAGCTAATTTTTAAATAATCAGAACCCAAATTTGGTGCATAATTTATATTTTTGTATTGATTGGTATTGGACTTTGATTTGGATATGGATTCTTGGACTTGGATGTAAGTTTCACCGATTTTGCCCATAGCTGGGTCTTGATATATCTCGTACAAATGATTTTGACTATATGTTTTGATCCGGACTATTAGAATGTTTGACGCGATGCTGCTTTGGCTTCTGCGCATGCTACTGGATCATCCGGTTATCGGATTTTTTCCCAAATCACAAGCTGATCGGGCCTTGAACTTGGTCTCGGACTTGGATTTGGACTTGGATCGACATCTGCTTTGGAATTGGTCCGGATCACCTTTGTTTTGGTTATATATATATATATATATATTCATATATATATACGTCCCGACGAGGATTGTTTTTGAAATTTGGACATTTGTTTGGATTTGAATATTTGATTTGAGTACGAGATTACCATTGGATTTTAAAACTTGGATCTTGAATTTCGGTTGAATTTGTCTTATCGGCGATTTCGATTTATTCTGTAATTTGACTGGGTTTTCATACATTTGACATTCCCTCTGATTTATTGGACTCCTTTTGATTAAATATGATACTTGCTGGGCATTAGGCTCATTTTTCTATTTTGTCCATTCAGAGTAGAAGGTTCGGATGCATTGCAGGAGTTAGGACGTGATCTGTCAGCCATTCATCTGATTCGGTGAGTTTTGGTTCTATTATGGTTTAATTTGGCAATTGATGCGATCGTGTTATGGAATTGGCCGGGTACAGGCCTATGATTACATCTTGGAAATAATTTGGATATTATGCTTTGTATGATCATAAATTTTAGTTTAATTATTACCTTTCTTACGATAATTGTAGAGCAGGTCGTATTTATTTGGTTCGGACGGTTGTCCGGTTGAGGCCTGTGTAAATTTAATTTCGTTAAGTTGTATATTTTGGTTTGTCATATTCGGATTTTTAGAAGTTAGTATTATTTGTTTAATATTATTTGGGATTTTAAATTGTAATAAATTATTTTAATCAATCTGATTGGTCGGGTTCATAACACTTTGTGGTGGCTGAAAATATTTTGAATGAAATAATGAAGGAAATCTTATTCCACTTGAGGTAGAACACAGATTTATTTGGTGGTTGTTTCATCCTAGGGACGTCTTGTAACAGTCAATCTAATTAAACGCACTCAACTAAGGTTTGGACTCTTTCACCAAGTAGATGGGAGCAGATCCAGGAGTGCTTTTTTTTTTTTTGTAAGGTCAATTCAAGAAGTAATTTTGTAAATGTTACATTGAAATATCAACACTTTCATAGTTTCATTAATTTTTTTAACAGAGAAAATTTAAGCCATGATGGTATTTTTTAGTAAAAAGATGGTGAACATTGACTAAGAGATAAGTTAACCACAATGATCAATAAATAAATTTAGTAGGGTCTATAAACATTTTAGTTTGATTGTTAGTATTGTTACATCTACGTTGTTTTAATTTGTTAAAAAAAAAAATTCAATGGGGTCAATTGACTGAAGTTACCATAACGAAGCTCTGTGCTTGCAACTCGAAGACGTTAATAGTAATCTTTGGCTTCTGAAGTAATTAGCTAATGCTTTCTAATGATACTTTGGCACTCTCATGTTAGATGTGCACCTTCCTTCATCATGGGACTATTCCTTCATTTGTATTTTGGTGTTTAGCTACCATCCATCGACCATCAATGTGAATATTTTTCCATGATCTGATTTTAACAAGTAAAAGATATTTGTAGGGGGTGGCTAAAAGAAGAGCTGATAACAGAATCTTAAATTTTGATTCCAGTTCCGACTTTCATTATAACCTCAAAATTGATTCTGACTTGGATTCTACGTATGGGCAAAATCTGCCTGTGATATAATCAAAATTAGTAAGAGTGGAAGGCAAAATTCTATTTTTTAGTGTAATATAGCCATGACAATGTTGAGCAAACAAGCATTTTAAATTTTTATTACACTATATTACGAGTTTTGCATATTCAACAAACACTCACTTTTATGGTATTCACAAAAATTGTAATACACATTGTAAACTGAGACAATTTTCATTAAGAATCATAAAATCAACTACACAAGAAATGATAAAAGAGGACACATGAACAAATGGGATTGGGGGAATTAAGATTTTTTCATGTATTTATACTACCTGCACTATATTAAAAAATTAAATTATTTAAAAAGGTGGGCAAAATACCGAATTTTGCTTTCACTTCTAACATTTAACAAAAGTTGGCCCCAGTACTGCTTTCATTTATGAAATGTTTGGTAAAAGAGGACAAATAAAAAAGAAAAAGAGGGAGGAAAAAGAACAAATTGTCATCTTTCACCTTATCACAATTGATAACAAATGGGATTGGGCAGAATCAAATGCAGTAAGCAAAACTCTGCCTACTGTCGAGAAAAATCCTACTGCTAGCTATTAGTTGCAAATGGTTTTGTGTGGCAACTGTTTCTGTAGTTTCCATGCAGTAGATAATCTTTGGATTGTGTCTTGCTCAAGCAATTGTATTTTAATGGTACATACAAATGATATCCCCTTCTAATCTAAATAAACAGTTAAAACATTTCTCTATAAGATAATTTAGTAAGGAACATTATCACCTCTCTACTACAACACACAAATGTCAGTAAGAATTTTGTATGCGGCAGACATTTTATGTTTGGTACAAACCACATATGTACTATCAGCCCCAACCCCCAAATAAAAAAGAAAAAGAGGAGGAAAAAAGAACAAATTGTCATCTTTCACCTTATCACAATTGATATTGCTACTAAAGCTTTTATCCTATCCATATTTTTGTCACTTTTAACACACCTTTTTTTGTCATTTGTGGCTGTGAAGACATAGATATGACATTGGCACATTGACATGTTATTTCTCTAAAATTGAAAACACGATACATTGGGGGTACATTATTTAAAACTCTTAGGATATTTGTAAAATGGGAATATAGTTGTTTACCAATACTATCTTATACTAAATTATAAATAAAAATTCACATTTCTTGTTTGATTATCCAAAAAATTATAGAAAGTATCAATATATAAATAAGCCAAAACAAAAGAGTTGTGTTAGAAGGTACCTCCCATAATAAAAGAAGAAGACAACAACAAGGTGGATTTGATTTCTTAGTCTTCAACACAAGATCAAACCAAGGCCAGTAGTTCAAATGGAAGTGTCTGCCTCCAGTCCTCACAATCAGCATAGAGATTGAACACCACGGTCCAAAAAGATCATCAAAAGAAGCAAAAGCTTACCTTTCATCTTTAACAGGAGGCAACATTGAGTCAATCAACAGGCCATCACATTCTTTTTCTTCTGATTAGATAGCAAGGATTTTCTCATGTCTCACATCATGTATTCGATCTTTTTTACACAGATTTCATTGTGTATCTCTTTTGCGGCTTTCTAGTATCTTTAGGAGGAAAACTTGTCTCTCTCTACTTATTTTGCACCTTTGTCTTTTGTTTCAACCTCTCTGCATTATAAGGGTAAAATTGTATATATTTGATCCTTCTCAGGCTCTATGAAGTAGAATCCTCTTGCACTGGGCCACCGTTTTTATCCTTGTCTCGCTTGGTCATCTGCATTTTAATGTTTTCAGCAAAGAATTTTCTGCATAAGAATTTCTTGGGTGATTTTAATGCAATCATAATGGAACCACTGTGTTTCTATTCGATGTTCTTTTGACCAATTTTAAATCTTCTTAGAGTTGTCAATTTATACAACTAAAGGATAGGTAAGAAGAAAGCCATAACAAACTGAAAGAAGAGGTTAAGATATTGGAGGAGAAATCGTCTGCAGGGAAAACAGTAGAATTTATTGTGGGATGAATGGGTAAAGGAGCTAAGCATTCTTATACTTTCTACAAATGCTAAGAGAGGCGTGTGGGAGTATATTAGGTCATGTTGGGGAAAGCAGCACCATTGAGAATTATCAAATAAATTAATGTTTCGAAGGTATGGCTTCATGCATGTTATAGTGTCACTTTTCTTAAGACATTATTTACTCATTATCTTATTAATTATTTTCTATAATAAGTAATTAATAAGAATGATTTGATATTTGTAAATTTTTCTTTCCTAGGTCTTTTCTTGTGTTCCCGTTGTTTTGAAATCAACTATTAAAATATATTAGACCCATATGATAATCTCAACCGTAGAAATTATATGATAAAATCCTCTCCGTTAGAAGTATTGGAAGACTCTTAATAGCTCCCAAGCAAAATTGTCATGCATCATCTTCCTTTAGCTTGGCAAGTTGATTATGTGATAACCTTGTGAGATTGTTCATATGCAGTTCTTTCCGAAAAAGGGAGATACCCCTAGGCAGAGTGAGATTGTATTTACTGCCCCAACAGGGGAGGAGATCAGCGGCCGGAGACAGCTGGATCAGTACCTGAAACTGCATCCCGGTGGGCCACCAATATCTGAGTTTGACTGGGGCACTGGTGAGACTCCGAGGAGGTCAGCACGGATTAGCGAGAAGTTGAAATCCACACCTCCAACTGATACCGAACCCACTAAGAAAAAGGGCAGAAGATCATCTGCTTCCAAGAAGGATGACAGAGAAATTGAGGCTTTCTCTGAAGAAACCATGATCAAAGATGTTCATATGGAAGAATCTGAAAAAACTGCGACAGAGAATGCCACTGCTAAAGCTGTGGAAGACATTAAGATAGTAAGTAATGTTGAAATTAAGCCTGTTGAAAACCCCAGATTTTGGTCGAAGAAGGAGCTGATCATTCTCAAATATCTGAAGCCGAAAAGAATAAAGTGGAAGTTACCAACACAGAGAAACCTGATGGCTGTGAAGAGGAGACAAAAGTGGATGCAGCCACCACTGAAGGGAGGCATAATGTGGAGAAACATAAGGGAATTGCTCCTGGACCCGAGGAAGAACCAAAGGACAAAGACCTGGAAAATGGCCACAATTGGAAGGAAGGTGTTGCGTTCGAGAACGGCAGCTAGGTTGGAGAGGTGAAACCTTGAATGCCATGCCCGTCATTTTAGCCGATTTGTGCATCTCCTGAATGATTGTAGTTCTAATTTCTAATGGTGAAACTCTGATTGTTCCTCCGTAATATGCAGTTAGCGTAAGACCAAATTGTTCAGATTGGTAGATTGTTGTGTAATCAGCTGTATATCACTGCTCTTGATGTGGTAACCTTCTTCTAATAGGGAGATGTTGTAGCTTCTAATACTGATCTAAGTATCTTCTATGCTGATGATTCTTTTTAGCTTGTTTTCCTTGTTCTGTTGGAGATGCATATGATTTATAAACTGTCGAATGTGAAATATTTAGAAGTTGTATTGACTTATAAATGTGTTTTAACTCAACCCATTGGTTTAGACTTTTGGGTCTAGATGATATTTAACACATAAGTTTTCTGATTTTTCGGGCCTACACATATTTGAGAAGCTCAAAAATTGAAAAATCAGTGAAGTAAGAAGGTCAGATTATGCATGGTTTTCCCTGGTTCTCTTCCGTGTCTACCAAGGGTCTCGGTCCCTTACTGGATACCCTGAGCTAAACATGGTTACGCCAGCAGAGCAGTGCCTAGTTCCCCCATTGGAGGTTCAGCCTAGTGTTCCCTCCTGGCTCAGCAAACAATGCCTTCACATTGAGCTAGATGTATTTATTTTAGTAATGTCCTTCTTGCTATGTTATAATAGAATTACTTTGTCATTATGTGTTACTGTAACAGGAGAAATGTTTTTAGAATGCCTGCAAATTGTATAATATCTTATTTATTATTATTATTATATAAGTCCATTAATAAGATCAAGAAATAAAGTATTACTATAATTAAAAGATATCCTAGGAGTTTCATGTTAACATTATCCTACAAATAGGCCTGACCCTGTTGAAGTTTTCACACATTGCTATCTCAGATCATTGCAAAAGACCCACTTGTTAAACATCATGCTGCAAAATTGATTGAAACTGGTTTAATCAAATCTGATCAAAATAGAAAATCCAAATCAAATTTTATCATAAGCCTGATCAAAATCGTTCTGTCCAATTAGTTTGATCCGTCTAATCTAAAAATTTTATATGATATAGTCAAAGTATATAAATATCATAAATGGATATTGTCAAAAATTAGGTTTTACTATATTTATAGGTATAATAATTATATTTGGCCAGAATAGCTGAATCTAAGTCATTTTAGCCTGACTTAATGAACATTTAGGGTGCTTAAAAATTATTAATCCAATAAGTCAAATTAAAGTTGTTAGAGTTGCATCAAAAATTAAGAAAATAAAGCCANCACAGAATCATTTCTTATCGGAGTTGAATTTTTTTTTTTTTTATTTTAGTTTCATTTATCTAATTTATCTATATAAATATATATATTCAAAGAGTGAAAACAAGTAAGAAAATTTTGATTTAGTTTAAATATCTTATTTTATTATTTGTAAAAATATTTTACTTGACAAAATAATAATAATAATATTATTATTGATGATTAACTAAGTAAATGAGGATTCACAATCTATCTAAAAATATATAAAGCATTTATAATTGTGTAAAATTTTTATTGATACAAGTTGATTGTTAAAATATTATTCAAAATTATAAAATATACATTAATTTTTCATATGCATGCTTTAAAATATAAATTTTATATATTGTATTTATAATATTAGTAGAAAATTCAGAATATTTAAAAATAGGTCAACTGGGCAAGCATTTCAAAGATTAAATCATTTCGATTACGACTTCAGTCTTTATTAAACCGATTTAAATTAAAAAAGAGGATTCACAATTTTGTTATTTAATCAATAAATACGTAATAATATTAATTTTTTTTATCTAAATTTAATCCAAATTCGATTAAAATTTGATTTTGACCGGATCAAGATCATTATAGAGGAAGATGCCAAGCACCATGTGTCTACGATTTGATAAGCTTAATTAAAAAATAAGCAAAAATTAGATTGAAATTCAACTCTGTTTCACACCAAAGCTAATCAAAATTCTAATAAAATAATATCGAATTCCTTTTGACAGCTTCATCGCCCATGTTGCCAGGTTGGCCCTGTATATTCAATTGCCTGAGCCCAGAAAATGGAATGATATAATAATGCAGTGCTATAGTAACAAATTATTTAGTATTAATGTATATCGAGAATTTAAATTAATATATGAATTAGAGCCATTTACGAGAAATCATACCTTAGTCTTCCTCGAGGCCTCGCGAGGACGTTCGGATCTTGGCGGTGGAGGTTAGCGGTGGTCTGAGATGACTTTTATAGCATTTTAATTTTATAGTTTACATCATCATGTGAAGAATAAATAAGATGTAAGCGGTATCGGAGGATCGGCTCTTCGCCCAGTTTCCGTATGTATATTTTTAGTTGGCTCCTCCGCAAACTCCATTAACCATTCGCGAGCCAGTTCAAATGAGAAAAACTTTCCCGCTCAAGATCTTTGCCCGTATGTGAAAATTTAGAGAGGATGCGGAAGAGTATTTGTATGGATGAGGTAGCGGAGGGCTTCTTAAGCGGTGATGCGGCCCCAGTTGACCTTCTTGGACTTGTGGAGTGACTTTAGTAGTTATACATGGCCTAGCCGTCTCATGTATGCCTGTCTAAGGCCGTTTTCTCCCACACCTTCGTTTCATTGAATCTTAGTACTAATTTTTATTTGTCTCCTTCTTTTGGAAAGATGATTTATTTATAATGAGAGATACCTCGTTGGTGTGAAGAGGCTGAGGCGACGGAGTACTCGTGAGCCTTCATAATTGATTCAGCTAGGCGGCGGACGAAATCAATGCGTGGATATGTCTTTCTTCGTTTCGGTGATGAAAGGTATTATTCGATACATAATGCCTTTTATCTTAATTTAATGATAAAATCGCAAAAGTTAGGGTCAACTATTAGATCAATTAAAAAACGGACGGAAAACTTATCACCTGTAATTTGGCCCTTAAGCAACTCATTATCCCTTTAACACTTGCAAAAGGGCGGATTCGGGTCGTATCTTCGTTAATTTAAGCGCAGAAGCGCTTCGAGTTTTAGCAATAGGTTTAAAGACGTCTTTTATTGAAACGTCGTCATTTGATCGACAAAGCTGTGCTCCCATGTCATATATTGGGCTTGTCAAACTCTTCTCATGGTTCCATATCGAAGAAATATATATATATATATATATTTATTTAATATATCTTGCTAATTAATCAAGTATAATATATTTCTAAAATTATATAATAAATTTTAAATTACTATATAATAATAAATTCAAAAATATTGACTCAGAGTATAAAATAAGATAAATATATGAGAAATCTACGTTTTGATAGGCTCTTTAAATATTTTTAAATAATATAATATTAATTAATGAATTATTATTAATAATGTTATGAGAAAATATGCTAATTTATAAAAAATCACGTCAAACAAATACTTAAAAAATATAAACCAAGGCCAAGGGTTGGTGAAGCAGAGGCCGAAACCTCACCCGTTCTAAAAGCTCGGCGGCAGCTTCCACCCACCAGGCGGCGGCGGTGGTGGTGGGTTGACCTAATCCTAAAGCATACGCCGCTGTGTTTTCAGGGAATCCAGCCGTAGTCCACGTGGCTTCCATCCAATGGCTTCAGAATTTCCAATTATATAAAAAAGATAAAAACATATGATAAGGGATACTTTTATTAGTGTTACATCATTTGGGATATCTTTATTAATTTTTATTTTAGTATTAATTATAAAAATAGATAAATTACTATCATAAAAATTATGATACACTTAGTTATTAAGATAAGATAAAATAAAAATAAAAATAATTATTTTTAAAAAATAAGATAATAATAAAATTTAAAATTAATATTCTATTATTTAATTAGTTATTTAAAATAATTCATAATATTTAAAAATAAGTTATCTTAAGTAAATGCAGATTCAATCATTTTTTAATTGGATAAATAATATTATAATTTTAATTTTTAATCAAATAAATTAAAATATTTATAATTTCAAAAAAATAAATAAACTTTAACTAATTTCATTATGGAGGAAATGAATGTGTCTTCGATTTGATAAGCTTACTTAAAAATAAGCAAAAATTAGATTGAAATTCAACTCTGTTTCACACCAAAGCTAATCAAAATTCTAGTAAAATAATATCGAATTCCTTTTGACAGCTTCATCGCCATGTTGCCAGGTTGGCCCTGTATATTCAATTGCCTGAGCCCAGAAAATGGAATGATATAATAATGCAGTGCTATAGTAACAAATTATTTAGTATTAATGTATATCGAGAATTTAAATTAATATATGAATTAGAGAAGTAAATATCTTATCAGCGTTCGGATGCTCGAATAGCAGAGGTCTAGTCTTTTATAATTTAATTTTTGGAGTTTACGCATCACAAAGAATAAATAAGATAAAGTAGTATGATAATTATTTCTCATATGTATATTTTTCAACGCTCAAATTAAAAATTCCTCCATTCAAATGAGAAAAATGCAAGGCAGCGTATGCGAAAATTTAAAGAGGATGCGGAAGAGTATTTGTATGGATGACAGTATTCTTAACTGTGCACTCGACTTGTGGAGTGACTTTAGTAGTTATACACTCGTCTCATGGCGTGTCTAACTTCCCCTCGTTTTATTGTCTTAGTCTAATTTTGTCTCCTTCTTTTTGGAAAGATGATTTATTTATAATGAGAGATATCGTCTGGCTAGTAGGCGTACGAAATCAATGCGTGGATATGTGCTGCTTCGTTTCAGTGATGAAAGGTATTATTCGATACATAATGGCCATCTTAATTTAATGATAAAATCGCCTAACTATAAACTATTAGATCAATTAAACCATCACCTGTATTTGGCCCTTAAGCAACTCATTATACCTTTTAACACTTAATTATTTAGGTCATATCCCTTAATTTAAGCGTTGCACCATTTGTCTAATAGGTTTAAAGACGTCTTTTATTGAAACGTCGCCATTTGAACCTTTTATCTATCTATATATTGGGTCGGCTCGGTCATGGCCGTACCTATCAAGTATATATATATATATATATTTATATTTATTTATTTAATATATCTTGCTAATTAATCAAGTATAATATATTTCTAAAATTATATAATAAATTTTGAATTACTATATAATAATAAATTCAAAAATATTGACTCAGAGTATAAAATAAGATAAATATATGAGAAATCTACGTTTTGATAGGCTCTTTAAATATTTTTAAATAATATAATATTAATTAATAAATTATTATTAATGATGTTATGAGAAAATATGCTAATTTATTAAAAATCACGTCAAACAAATACTTAAAAAATATAAACCAAGGCCAAGGGTTGGTGAAGCAGAGGCCGAAACCTCACCCGTTCTAAAAGCTCGGCGGCAGCTTCCACCCACCAGGCGGCGGCGGCGGTGGTGGGTTGACCTAATCCAAAAGCATACGCCGCTGTGTTTTCAGGGAATCCAGCCGTAGTCCACGTGGCTTCCATCCAATGGCTTCAGAATTTCCAATTATATAAAAAAGATAAAAACATATGATAAGGGATACTTTTATTAGTGTTACATCATTTGGGATATCTTTATTAATTTTTATTTTAGTATTAATTATAAAATAGGCAATTACTATCGTAAAAATTATGATACACTTAGTTATTAAAATAAGATAAAATAAAAATAAAAATAATTATTTTATAAAAAATAAGATAATAATAAAATTTAAAATTAATATTCTATTATTTAATTAGTTATTTAAAATAAGTTAAAAATAAGTTATCTTAAGTAAATGCAGATTCAATCATTTTTTAATTGGATAAATAATATTATAATTTTAATTTTTAATCAAATAAATTAAAATATTTATAATTTAAAAAAATAAATAAACTTTAACTAATTTCATAGAAATGAATAAATTTATTGCATACCATGAATTCGAGTCGTTTTACGGATTAAGAGACCACAAATCGGATATTCACGCTAGGTCAATCTGATGCGGATCTAGTTTACATAGCCTCAAACTTGAACCGCATGTATCTGATTGAAAATAAGATGTCGGAGAATACTTGAAGGAATTGTTCCAACTATATATCCTTCGATGCTTAAATTAGAAATCTTTTCAAGAGAATAGAAAGATATAAGGAGGATACATAGATATATGTATCGATCAATTGTTTGGGATATTAATAGGCGGTTGAAGTGCGCATACGAGATGAGCGGCTTAAAGATGTGCTCAACAGATAGACGGCTTAATAGTGCTGCAGAGGAGCGTCTTAAATGAAGCTATTGTTTGTCGAGTATTATTGAAGTGCGGAGGGATGTTATTTGAATGGAAGATCTCTGGAAGGAGAGCCTTTACTGGATGGACTCTTGAGAGATTCTCCGGCCTTGGAGGATGGAGGATGCGCGGATGGAGGTGGGAAATGAGCGTTTGGTTTTCATAGATGAGCGGTTTAGAGGTGTGCACGTAGAGTGCGGTTTAAATGGTGGCGTTTGAGGAACATCTTAAATGAGCTATTGTTTGTTTGAGTATTATTGAAGTGCTCTAGAGGGATGGCCTGTTATTTGAATGGAAGATCTCCTGGAAGGAGACCCTTTACTTGGATGGACTCTTGAGAGATTTTCCTGGCCTCCTGGGATGGAGGATGCATAGATGATGAATTGGTAAATTGAGCGTTTGGATTTGCTAAATTGATAGACGGTTTAGAGGTGCGCATGTAGAGGAGCGGTTTAGAGATGCACCCGACAGATGGGCAGCTTAATGGTGCGCCTGTAAAGGAACATCTTAAATGAGCTATTGTTTGTTTGAGTATTATTGAAGTGCTCTGGAGGGATGGCCGGTTATTTGAGTGGAAGATCTCCTGAAAGGAGATCCTTTACTTGGATGGACTCCTAAGAGATTCTCCTGGCCTCCTGGGATGGAGGATGCATAGATGTATGTATCGATAAATTGAACATTTGTGTTCGCTCAATTGATGGACGCTTTAGAGGTGCGCATGCAGAAGAGCGGCTTAGAGATGCGCCCGGCAGATGGGTGGCTTAATGGTGCTCCTGTAGATGGATGTCTTAAATGAGCTATTGTTTGTCTGAGCATTATTGAAGTGCTCTGGAGGGATGGCCGGTTATTTGAATGGAAGATCTCCTGGAAGGAGAGCCTTTACTTGAATGGACTCTTGAGAGGTTCTCCTGGCCTCCTGGGATGGAGGATGCATAGATGTATGTATCGATAAATTGAGCATTTGGGTTCACTCAATTGATGGACGGTTTAGAGGTGCGCATGCAGAATAGCGGATTAGAGATGCGCCCAGCAGATGGGCGGCTTAATGGTGCTCCTGTAGATGGATGTCTTAAATGAGCTATTATTTATCTGAGTATTATTGGAGTGCTATAGAGGGATGGCCGGTTATTTGAATGAAAGATCTCCTGGAGGGAGAGCCTTTACTTGGATGGACTCCTGAGAGGCTCTTCTGGCCCCCTGGGATGGAGAGCTAATCTCCTTTGGTGTGACCTTCTAGACAGAGCATATGGTTCTAGAAAGATTGGATAGAAGAGCCTTCATCCATTTGGATTCTCTTGTTCGGCCTCTCTTTTGGGACTTCTCTTCTAGGTCCTTTCTTCTGGGTCTTTTCATTGGATTATGGATGGCAAAGTCTCCTAGAATGAATGGTGGTTGGCTTTTTTTTTTTTTTTTTTTTTTTGCTTTTTCTGAGAATAAAGGGGTATTTATATAGGTAAACGGTAGTTGGATAGCCGGCTACGAACAAGGATAAGATGAAATGGTTGTTACTAATTACAGTGAAGCGTGCTGTCTTGATTGAATTAACCAGTTTTAACTGCCAGCTGTTTGGACATGTTGGGCCAATTGGGACGCTTGTTTCTTGAGTCTGCTTCTTTATTTGTGGGCGTTCTTCCTGGATCGGGTTTATCGAATCTATCAAAATTAAACGATCAATAAATAAATTTTATAAAATTAATTTAAAATGTTTGTTGGGTTTAATAATTTTTAATTCAATAATTAGTATAATTATATCTCATATATATATATATATTTCAGTGGGATGAATTAATCTCATTCATATAAGGTTCATATATATCTTAAGATATATCATTTTAGCATTTAATTTGGATAAAAGTGATACTACAATCAAATTCATGGATAAAATTATCAAATAATTTTAATTAAAATATCTTTTAAACTTCTATTAATAGCTTATACGTGGAGTAATATTATTTATATATTTAATTATATTAAAATTATTTTTTTAATGTAAAGAAAATAAAGAAAATTAAAATTAAAATAAAATAAAATTTTATATTTTTAAATAAATTTAATATAATTAAATATATTTTTGACTATATAAATATTTTTTTAAAAAAAATATATTGCGTGTATTATTATTATTTAATTTTTATTTTGAATGGGTCATGCTTACTCGTCTATAAATACCGACCCCGAAGCCAAACTTTCCATCGTCCCTTTTTCACTCCAAACTCCAAATTAAAGTGAAAGCAGAGAGAGAAAGGGAGGAGCGAGAGAGAGATAGAGAGCGGAGAGGGGCGACCTGACCGTCAAGAACACCACGGAAGACGGTAGCAATGGCGGGAGAAAAGAATACGGGCGCGGTGGAGTTGGCGATGATAACGGCGATGTGTTTTGCTCTGCTTCGGATCGCCGCCGCTGAAACCACACACACAGTTGGCGGCGCCACCGGATGGACAATTCCTTCTTCTCCCTCTTTCTATTCCTCCTGGGTTTCCAATCAGACCTTTGTAGTCGGCGACACTCTCCGTAATTATTCTCTAATGATGATCCTTTTTTCTATCAATTTTATGTTGCACTAAAATCGATCTTTTATATATATATATATATATATAAGTCAATTTAGAGTTTCGAAGTTACAGTTTGGACAAATTTTAAAAACAGAATTGGAAATTAAATAAAATTAAAAGAATAAAAAACTAAAAAAATAATTTTCATTTTTTAAAAATATGAATAATATTGATTTTTGTTGTTTAATTTTAAATGAAACGTGCAGAGTTCAATTTTTTGACCGGGCAGCATACCGTTGCAGAAGTGAGCGAGGCGGCGTACGATGAGTGCAACACCGGCAACACCATCTCTCTGACGATCGCCGGCCCAGCCGCCATCACCATTGACTCAGCCGGCACTCACTATTACATCTGCACTGTCGACCAACACTGCAGCTTCGGGCAAAAGCTCTCCGTCACCGCCACCGGCTCCAACTCCTCCACCCCGGTTCCTGAGGCTACACCACCTCCCTCTCCCGGTACAAACGTAACACCACCTTCCCTCTCCCGGTACAAACGTACCACCACCCCCCGGAAGTGCCCCGACCACCTCAGCCGCGCCAACGACCGTTCCTGCCGCGGTTGCCGGATTGTTCTTCAGCTTCGTGTCCATTGCTGTGGCTTTGTTGTACTAGGATAAGAAGAAGATGATGATAAATTGATTTTTTGGTCTGATTTTTATTTTTTCTTGAAATAGAAATTATTGTTTTTTTTCCGAAAAATTAGTAAGGCATTACTGTCAAATATTTGTTGTGCTTAATTAATTTATTTTACATGTTTGAAATTATGAAAAATTAATTAATAAAACCCATATTATATAATAATTTTTTAAAGTATTTTTCACCCATATTTTTCATAATTTTTATCAAAATTTCTAACCTTTAATTTACATATTTTTCTTTGCTTACACGACAAAAATTTTAACCTTCACAATGAAGCCAAAGCCCACTCAATAAGACTTTAGATAATCTAAATGCGTATCTAGATTCGATTTTGAATAGATTTGGATTTGCTTGATCGTTTGGATCTGACTCTATTCATCGAGTGTGAACCCTGCACACCACTACAATAAATAAGAGGTTAGGTATCGGCGGGATATTGTCCCATCGAAAATACTCCTACGCTCAAGTCAGCAACAAGCCTTTAAACTTTAAAAATGTGAACTGATAAGTAAAAAGAGATAGGGAGCGAGATTAAGATTGATGGGAGTGTTGGCCTGTAGATGTAAGAGACGTTCCCATAACTCGTCGAGAGTATGGTTTTCTGACTCGTTCACAAGGAACGAGTGGGAAGCTACATCCTGAAAGCGTGAAAGCTTAGAATGACGGATTTCGAGGAGTGGGCGAAGTCTCTGAAATTTGGCGGCTTAGAGTGGGATTGCCAAAGTAAGCGATTGTTCGCTTAGGTACAAGCGTAAGTATGCTCAATGATTTTTGTAGTAGCACTGCGTTGTATTTTTGCGTCTATGTTCGTGTCTCAGATCATGTCCCCCCAAAGTGGAGACTCTGTAGGGTTATATAGACAGTGGGGAGTGTGACCTTTCTTGGCTAAGAAGGTGTGATCCCTACCTTGTGTTGGGTGGCCTTCATTGAGCAGGAAGGCTTGACTGACGCAATCTGATGGGATTGTTTTCTTTCTGAGTGGGTAACGAGTCTCCAAATTATTTTCCTTTCTTTTATACTTTTGTTACCGTTAAGCTCCATCGTGGGTAGGAAGAGAGAATCTGGCGCCTTCCTCATAAGAAGGGCACTGAATCAATTGATGTATTTTTTAGAGACTGGCTTCAAGGAAGGCGTGAAATCAGGGAAAGGACCATTACTTATCGTGTACAGAAACTTCTGCAAAATTTGGCCTGGCCCATATTAGATTTTATGTCTTTTCGCGGCCTACTGCTACAGTGCTTCCGGTCAGCAGAAATGTTGACCGTCTTGAGGGAGCACGTTGACCGCCTAGTTGGCGCTCCGTGCGGTCAATGCTAGTGTTGACCGTCTAACATGCGCCTGGGCTTTTTTGGACTTTGGGCCATTTTTCTTATTAGGTTTGCCTGCTATGGACGTACCCATCACTAGCCCCCACGCCGGTGGTCTGGATTCTGGCCTCGAGTATATTCATGATGGGATGCGCTTATTTTTGTTGACGGAGTCGTTGCCCGTCTGAAGAGGAGCCTTAAGTACTTCCAAAGCGTTGATCGGATTTGTTGACCATTTTTGAAAAATTTTCGAGCAACTTGGAGAAGGAAGCGTTGGCCACTAGCCGTCCTGTCAAAAAAGTGTGCCACGTGTCTTCATGCGGTATGTTCAGAATCCCGAAATTTGATGAGCCGGAGGATCCGATTCGTAAGTCCCCTTTTGGGGAAACGACACGTGGCGATAATGATGGTGCACACTTTCATACGGGTTTTTAAATCATCAACTTGTTTTATTTTGAATTTTCTGCGCCTTCCTTTGTTTATTTGTCTTTCTTATTCTATTGAGAAGAAGAAAAAACCCTAATTCTGGCCATGGCCTCCGTCGCCGACATTGCCTCCATTCTGAGAGAAAACGACATGAAAGTATTGTACGTGGAGTACAACATTCCACAAGAGATTGCCTTCCACGTTCCTGGGAAGGACGACAGGGCTTTCTTGCCCCCTACGGGTTTCGTGACCGTATACGAAGTCCATTTAAGGAGTGGGCTCCGCCTTCCAATCCCCGACGAGTTGATGTTGATTTTTCGGGCGCTTCAAGTCCCCATTGCTCAGTTTCATGCTAATGCCATCAGGTATCTATGCCACCTTTGCATTTTCCTTCGTCAACACTCGAGGCTGTTGACGATATCAATGGTTAGGGGGATCTTCAAGCTTAATCAGGGAGCGGAGTGGATTTCTTTATCCCCTCGCGACAGTCTTAAGATAACTACCGTCATATACGACTCCCTGAAGAACTGGAAGAACCGATTATTTTTTGTTTGTGTTGGTGAGTCCTGGCCCTTACTCAAGAAGTGGGGCTAGGTGCCTGAGATGTATACGGGGGCGCCTTCGGAAGCTGAGACAGCGTCCTTGGCTTGGCTGGTTAAGCTCATAGAGGATAACCTGGGAGATTTCCAGAGAGACCACTTGGTCTCTCTTGTCGAGGCAAAGAAGGCCAAGTGGGGCCTCCGTCTCCAGTCCAGAAACTGAAAATCACACTGCCGGAGGTCCTGCGGAGGAAGAAGGGTTTTATCATTGGTCCCCGCCCATCTGATGCAAGTCCTCCCAGTCCAAGGCAAAAGAGGGCGGCCTCGGTGGTGCCTTATTTGTCGTCCTCAGGGCTAGACTATCTCTCTGCTAGGCATTTTGCGGGTGTAGGCGCCGCCTCTGGGATAGAAGTGGAGCTGGCTATGAGGCTTATGAAAGCCAGGTTGAGCGGCGGCGTTGTTCTCGCATAGCCTGCACCGTCGGGGTTGACTCGGGATCCATCCATCGAGGGGCTTGGGCTGCAGGAGGCGTCCGTTGGATTGCCTGTTGTGGTAATTCTGACTGAGCAATAGGAGCCGATTTTGGAGCCCCCCCCACTGTTCCCAGGGAGCCAACCAGGATGGAGGATACTCCAGAGGATCCAATGGCGGAGTTCATGTCTGAGGTCGCCGCCATCCCTGCCAACGTGGGTCCCCTTCCTTGCTCATGGGTCTCCTGGATAACCAGGGTTTTATACGACCGCTCATGGTCCCCTTCCTTGAGCCCGTGGAGTAGCATTCGGTTTGTGACCTCCACCTATCCATTCGCTTGGGGGTATGCCACCGAAGTGTGGACCAGCCTAATCCCAAGGCTGGTGCAATATTTAGTGAAGCATTTTTCTGAGAATTGAGTCCCATTGTCAGTCACAATGACTTCTGGAACGCCAAACCTACTGATGATATTCTGACAAACGAACTCAAGTGCGTTGTATTCTGTGATTTTGGCCAGCGGGACGGCCTCGACACGCTTTATGAAGTAGTCGATGCCTACTATTATGAACTTTCTTTACCCGGTTGCAATGAAAAATGGGCCAAGAATGTCGAGCCCCCATTGCGCGAAGAACCACGACACCTGAAGGGATTTCAACTCGGCAGATGGCTAGGGGCGAAGGTTTCCGTGAAGCTGGCAGCTTTCGCACCTCTTTACAAACTCGAGTGCATCCTTTTTCATCAAGGGCCAATAGTAGCCCTACCGCATAATCTTGAATGCTAGGTTTTTTCTGCTGACGTGCGATCCGCAAATCCCAAGGTGCACTTCGCTCAAGACATAGTCCGCCTCTTCAGGGGTTAGGCAACGGAGGTACGGAGTCGAGTAGCTGTGGCGATACAGCCGCCGGTCGACTATAGTGTACCAGCCGATCGTTCTCTTTATCCACCTGGCCTCTTCTGCGTCTTCTGACAATGTTTTATTCGCTAGATATTTCAAGTAGGGTGTCGTCCAGTTTTCCTTCCGCCTTTTGTCCCTCTATACTGAGAGCGTTCAGGACCTCCCTCATATTTTTCAAGTACTGTTCTGAATTTTCGGCAGCCGCTACTCTTGCCAACTGATCGGCCTTCCAATTTTCATTTCTGAAAACATGGACTAAGGTTAGATTGTCAAAATTACGGGTGGCCTCCCTTACCCTGGTCAAGTATTTGGCCATGTGTGGATTGTTCGTCTCGAAGTTTCCATTAACGACGACTAGCTTAGAGTCGTTATAAACAATCAGTCGCTTCACTGAGTACCCTTTTGCTAATCTTAACCCGACTAGCAGGGCTTCATATTCAGCAACATTGTTGGTGGCCGAAAAGTCGAGTCTAAGGGAGTATTTCACCTGAAACCCGTCAGGGGTCATGAGGACCACCCCTGCTCCACTACCCGTGTCTGTGGATAATCCGTCTACGTAGAGTACCCATTCTGAAGCCTCCATGCGCTGTTTCGTGTTCTTTGAGAGCTGCTATTCGAGAGTCGGGGTCGTGGTCTAGACAATGAAGTCGGCCAGAGCCTGTACTTTTATGGTTGGACTGGGTCGAAACTCAATGTCGAACTCGCCTCATTCTATAGCCCACTTCACCAACCGTTCAGAAACATCAGGTTTCTGGAGTATGCTCTTCAGATGCTAGTCGGTGAGAACTATGATGCAGTGTGCCTGAAAGTAGGGCCTTAGTTTTCGCGCGAAAAGTATAAGAGCTAAAGCCAACTTTTCTGTGCACGGGTAGCATGTCTCTAGGCCAATCAGTATTTTGCTCACATAATAGATCGACCGTTGGGTATCGGAGTCCTGGCATACGAGGACGGAGCTGAAGGACACCTCTGACACTGCCAAGTAGATGTACAGCTCTTCTCTGACCTTGGGCGATGTTAGTAACGGCGGGCTAGCCAGGTATTACTTCAACTCATTAAAGGCCGCCTGGCAATCTGCCGTCCACTGAAAATCGTTTGATTTTGTTCCCCTTAGAGCCTTAAAGAATGTCTAATACTTGTCACCTGACTTTGCCAAGAAGCGGGACAAAGCTGTCAATCGTCCAGTTAGACGTCGGACATCCTTGATACTTCGTGGGGGAGCCATGTCTGTGAGGGGCTTGATTTTCTCTGGGTTTGCCTCAATCCCTCGATGGGAGACGATGAAACCCAAGAATTTTTCCGAGGCTATCCTGAAGGCGCACTTAGCCGGATTCAGCTTCATTTGATACTCACAGAGCACCTCAAATGACTCTGCCAGATCACGGATATGGTCGCCTGTGGTTCTGCTCTTGACTAGCATGTCGTCAACATAGACTTTTATATTGCGGCCGATCTGTTTTTCAAACATTTTGTTTACCAGCCGCTGGTACGTGGCTCTCGCATTCTTCAATCCAAAGGGCATCACCTTATAGCAATAAGTCCCCTGATCTGTCATGAACGAGGTATGCTCTTCGTCATCCGGACTCATCCAGATCTGGTTATAATCCAAATAGGCATCCATGAAGCTCAACAGCTCATATCTGGACGTCAAGTTTACCAGCAGGTCAATCTTGGATAAAGGAAAGCTGTCATTTGCGCAGGCTTTGTTAACGTTGGTGAAATCGACGCACATTCTCCACTTCCTGCTACTCTTCTTTACCAGGACTACGTTGGAGAGCCAATCAGGGTATTGGACCTCTCTGATAAATCTAGCATTCAGCAGTTTCTTTACTTTCTCCCAGATGGTGACTAACTTTTCTACTAAGTGGCTTCTCCGCTTTTGCCTGACGGGTTTTTGGTCTGGGTCGAGGCTCAGCTTATGGAAAATTACCCGGTCTGGAATCCCAGGCATGTCAACGGGAGTCCGTGCGAATATGTCAGCGTTTCGTCGCAGGAATGTGATCAGTTCTTCGCACAGCGTACCGCTGAGTGATCCGTCGATCTGTATGCAGTTTTCTGGATCTTCTAAATTCAGTGGGATTAGGTCAGTTGCTTTACCGGACTGCACTTGCTGCAGAGTTGTTTCGTCTCGATGGTCAAGTTCTCCTACCGCTCTGGTGCTGTCATTAGGACCAATCTGTGACATGTAGCATGTCCGTCCAGTGACTTGGTCACCGAGTATTTCGCCCACACCGTATGGCGTTGGAAATTTTATTTTGAGGTGTGGTATTGAAGTGATGGCCCTGAACACTGTTAGGCACAGCCAACCCAATATTACGTTGTATACAGAGGGCAAGTCGACTACCAAGAAGGTAAGTGTACGACTTGCCATTTTCAAGTACGTTCCTAGGGTGACTTCCAATCGGATTGTCCCTTGAATGGGCACCGGTTCATTGTCAAGGCCGTACAATAGGCCTTCTGCAGGTTTTAATTGACTCTTTTTTAAACCAAGTTTAAAAAATGTATCAAGATAAAGCAAATCGCAAGAATTTTCATTATCAATAAATACTCGTTTCATCTGGTAGTCAAAACTACCGTCAAAAATGAGTGCAAATATAATAAGGGAGTCTGCATGGGGGGAAACTACATGTGCCAGGAACTGTCACTAAAACTGATGACGGTGTCAGTAGTGCGTTACTTCTTCCTCCCTGCGTGCTGGTCCTTGTTGTCTGCTGGGTTCTTGATCGGCCAGGTGGTGATCATGTTGATCACTCCTACTGCAACCCGATTTCTTAGTGGAGAAGACCCCGATCCTTCTCCGCTCGTACTGCTAGAGCTCTGACCAGGGCCTTAAACAAACCTAGTGAGGTGGCCTCTTCTAATCAGTTCCTCAATCTCCCGCTGAAGGGTCTTGTAGTCCTCTGTGGAGTGCCCAGGTGATCGATGAAAATCACAGTACTTTGCTTAATTTCCTCCCTTCGCCTTCTTAAGTGTTTTTGGCCACTTAAGGAACTTCTCCCCACGGATTTGCATGAGGACGTTTGATCGCGTGTCAGCCAAGGGCGTTAGGCTGATGGGCCCGTAGTCCTTGCACTCTAGTGGCCCAATCTTGTGGTGCTTTTGGTGGGAGTGATCACCACCGTTGTATTTCCTCTTTCCTTCAGGCGAGAAAGAGTGAGACTATTCGGGCTGGTCGGGATATTTTGTCTCGTTAGCCTCTTCTACTGCCACGTAGGCCCTAGTGATAGACTCCGCTTCCTAAAAAGTCTACGGATTCTTATGCGCCAAGTGCCTAAAGAATTCTCCATGTGCCTGCGCGGAGATGAAATTGCCTAGTTTCATTTCCTCCGTGAGTCGGGAGATCCGTCTAGCTTCTGCCACGAAACGATCCAAGAACCTCCATGGGTTCTCTCCATGCTTCTGCTTAATATGCGACAAATGCCATGGCTGCTTTTCCTCCCTACGGTTGGAGGCATACTAGGACAAGAAGAGATCCGTAAGTTCCTGAAAACTTTGGATTGAGTCCAAGGGGAGATGATGGAACTAGATGCGTGCGTCCCCTTTTAAGGTGAGTGGGAAGCAGCAACACATGGTGGCATCCTCTAGCCCTTGTAGACCCAGATGGGTGCAAAAGTGAGTGAAATGATTAACGGGATCAGCGCTCCCATCGTAAGAGTCAAGAGTGGGCATTTTAAACTTTGTCGACATAGGATGATTTAAGAACTCCGCTGTGAAGGGAGATTTGTTAATACTGGCTGCGCGCTTATCGTCTTTGAAGACGTGGTTCCATATCTTATCCAGCTTTAGATCTGCTGGAATGACATCAGCAGATCTTTTGGAGTTGAGATATGCCCTCAACTCCGTTCTCTCCCTGGCTTGTCCAGCAGTCGGGCGGCTGCTATCTCCGGCAAATCTAGCGACCCGAGAGGCTCCCTCCTGAGCTTGGGGTCTAGATTATACTCAGGAGTATCTAGAGTTCCTCCATTCTAGACTTTCCTCCGGGGTAAAGTTGGTTCCCCGCTCTTCACGCCTTAAATGACTTTGGGCATGTGAGGACTCTGGCGCTGGAGCGCTGGTTAGACTTCTAGTCCGTCGGGCCATAACTTTCTTTCTCTGGCCTCATTGTCTGGACGCCGGTGCTGGGGCCACCGCCGGTGCAACCCCCAACTGTGCTTGCTCCTGGCGGGAGTAGAGTACTTGAAACATTCTATCCGTGTTGTGCATATGCTCCGCCAGGTTTTAGAAGAAAGATGACGGAATTCCACCGGCTACCCCATTAACCACGGCGCGAATAGCGTGGTCCTGGTTTGGTGAGATCACATCTCAGGCTGACTCGCTCACTTGTGCCCTTGTATTCACCATTTTGTTTGAGGGTATTGGTTGGAAAGAGCTTCTGGGAAACGTAGTTTTCTTCTTATAAGCGCTTTCCACAGACGGCGCCAATGATGCGTACCTGTATCCGACTTCGAACTGATTCAAATTCGCTTGATCGTTTGGATCCAACTCTATTCACCGAGTTTGAACCCTACACACCACTACAATAAACAAGAGGTTAGGTGTCGGCGGGATATTGTCCCACCGAAAATACTCCGACGCTCAAATTAGCAACAAGCCTTCGAACTTTAAGAAGGTGAACTGATAAGTAAAAAGAGATAGGGAGCGAGATTAAGATTGATGGGAGTGTTGGCCTATAGATGTAAGAGACGTTCCCGTGACTCATCGAGAGTATGGTTTTCCGACTCGATGTTCGCAAGGAACGAGTGGGAAGTTACATCCTGAAAGCGTGGAAGCTTAGAAAGACGGATCTCGGGGAGTGGGCGAAGTCTTTGAAATCTGGAGGCTTGGAGTGGGATTGGCAAAGTAAGCGATTGTTCGCTTAGGTACGAGCGTAAGTATGCTCAAGGATTTTTGTAGTAACACTTCGTTGAATTTTTGCATCTGTGTTCGTGTTTCAGATCGTGTCCCCTCAGAGTGAAGACTCTGTGGAGTTATATAGACGGTGGAAAGTGCGACCTTCCTTGGCCAAGAAGGCGTGATCCCTGCTTGGTATTGGGCGGCCTTCCTTGAACAGGAAGGCTTGGCTAGCGCAATCTGATGAGATCGTTTCCTTTCTGAGCAGGTAACAGGTTTCCAGATTATTTGTCTTCCTTCTGTACTTTTGTTACCGTTAGGCTCCATCATGGGTAGGAAGAGAAAATCTGACGCCTTTTACATGGGAAAGGCGCTGAATCAGTTGATGCATTCTTTAGATGAGATTGGTTTCAAGGAATGCGTGAAATCAGAGAACGGACCGTTGCCTGTCGTGTACGGAAACGTCTGCCAAATTGGGTCTGGCCCATATTAGGTTTTATGTCTTTTCGCGACCTACTGCTATAGTGCTTCCGATCAACAGGAATGCTGATCGTCTTGAGGGAGCACGTTGGCCGCCTAGTTGATGCTCCGTGCGGTCAATGCTAACATTGACCGTCTAACACACACTTAGACTTTTCTGAACTTTGGGCCGTTTTTTTTATTGGACCTGTCTACTATGGGCCTACCCACCAAACCTAAAACCCAACGCAAAAACTATTATCTTTTAAAAGGAAAAAATAATAATATTACCAGGGGTTTTAGTCAATTTAATTTACAAATAAACATTTAAATTTATACTTCATTTAACCCATTTTATATATTATGATATATATACTACATTTGATCCAAGTTTTAATTAAAGCATAGTAAACCCAAGAGTAATTATAACATTTGGGTTTTAGCCAAACTCAAATCACAATTAATTCATAATTGCATATTTACAAGTAACGAAAACATGAATTCAAACACAAACTCTATTATGACCTGAACTCACAAATTCAAGTTATAGAAACAATCTCGATATAATGTTAGAGATAAGACCGCATATGTCTAATTTTTTCCGGTTCCTGTGAGATAAGAATTATGTACACTGGCCAGCTTATAGCTTAAAAAATTTTGTTTTGCATATACACAATTCTTCCAAGAAAAGCTTCAGAAACTGGAGAGTGCAGTAGGTACATGATTACCATGACTAAGCAACTAGCAATTACAGACTACTAATTTCTGCAAATGGCTAAACAGGAGCTAAATTCAAAATCAATGAAAAGTCAGACCTATTACCTTTAAAAATTAAATAAAGAAATCGGTTAATTATCCGGGGAAAAAGAAAAAAATCCATCCCTCCCTTCCTGATCGCACTTCACAGGCAAGTGCCAACTTATAACCTCACGAAAATTCCCAGTTCTCTAGATCAAACTGTTTGATCTTGGCTTCCATCAAGTCTTTGACAGAGGGTAGCACGTGCCAAGCTTTTCACAAAGGGAAGATATGAATGCCACTATCACAAGCTTCATGAGGGTGAGGATCTGCCTTTTCCAAAAAAAAAAAAAAATGTTGTCCTCGTGGAAGAGCAGAGAAATGGGTCATCGTTGGGGTTGATCAGCAGTGGCAGTGGTGGCAGCGGCAGCAACAGAGTGAGGGGTACTACTTCCGGCACCATTTTCAGCAGGAGGAGGTGTGCCCCATCGGCCTTCTGATTCTAACGGTTCAAGGACACATACCCCACCGTCGGTAAGCCCTAGGGCGAACTGGGTCGGTTCTGATGGATGAGCCGCAATTACGAGCGGGTACACTCTCATGCTGTCAAGAAACAACGTGGGCCCAATTTTAGGCCAATGATGGAAAACCCAATAATATCAAATTTATTAGTACGTGACGAGAACTGAAAGAACGCCACCAAGTGACCGAATGTCTCATCGACCATCTACTCTTGCGTGAGCTTGTTACTGCAGATGGATGGATGGATGGAACACCATTCGGTGTCCTGATATCTCATCAATTTATCTATTTTTATGTAAACTCGCTATTATAGATGGGTAAATGATATAATACTATTGGGTGACTTAACCCATCTATCTATTTTTATATGAGCTCGCTAGTATGAATAAATGAATAGATAAGATATCATGTCAACTGATGGTTTCCCAAAGGAGTTGCCCTTGTGTGACAGTTTGAGCATACCTTGGATTGGGTGAGAGATAGGCAGAAGGGTTGATTCGGCATCTGAATCTCAGATTTGAAGCAGAAAGAACACTCACGCTACCATCTTCAAAGCTCGCATATATTGACTGGCTATCACAGGAGTACATGGCATGTGTGATTGGACCTCGTTCAGGGGAAAACCACTGCAGAAACAAGTCATTTTCGAAAACGTGTAAGTGGAAAAGTTTCTCTGTGTCTAAACAAATCGTCAATATCAGCAGTTACTTTTCAACTTAGTTATCAAGCTCACGAAGTGATACAGGAAAAATTATAACTGCGTGGACCTGTTTAAGACATTCGAGTTTAGGCGCTTCATAAATTGCAATCTGTGTCTCATGAACAGCCAGCAGATGTGTCTGATCTTGATGAAATTGAACACGTGTATCGGCAAGAGGACTCGCAACTCGCCCACTTGGGATTTGTAAACTTTTACACGACAATTTCTCCCATCCTTCCATGCTCCAAACACACAGCTGCAAAATAAGACCAGGAAATAACAAAAAGGTTCCAGTGGCTCCGTTTTCTTAGGGATTACAAACTTCTACAAAAGGACAACAATGAGAAAAGGAAAGAAGCACTCAGGAAATGAAAAATATCAATTCCACTCATGGAATTGGCCTCCCTGATACCTGCATGTCCTGATATTGAGACAAAATCTTGGTATATTACGGTATATTGGCCAATACAACCACGGACGATACTAATAGTGATACCGACATTTTCATCCATTCAACTTGATTTCTGAGAAGTAAGACATACCACAATGTAGAGAATGACGAGCAATAGGACCGGTTTTGATGAATCTTGCAGGGGCTACGAGTTATTTAAATGAGGAGTCAATCACAGGTTGTGAGGAAATGTTAGCAATCTTAAAAGATCAGCTAAACAGAAGGGATTCGGCCTTCCAAAAAATTTCAATCTGATGTGGCAACATCTGCCAGAATGGCTACTATGTAGATTTCCTTATACTCATTTTATGGCTCACATATACAACATAGATGCAGCAGTATTCACAAAGAACAAGGAGATTGAAGTTCAAATCAATAGGGATTATTCCAGCAGTAGTGAGATGAACTTTGATTATCTTTCCGTTTTACTCTCCTCTAACACATATTTATAAGACTATCTTATGATGAAACTAGAGAAGTAGAATTAAAGCCCACATAGCTTTCCTTGTTATCTTTCTTCTTTATAAAGAGAGCTTCATGTGATGCTTTTAGGAAGATGGATTTCTGAAATTTCAGTGTTCCCTGGGTTTTCCCCCTCATCGATGGATCAGCAAGAATACTCTTTAATTCCCTGTTCCCTCTGACTTTAATCTCTTCTTTGGTAGCTATGTGATGCAGGGAACAGGAAATAAGAAAAGGAAGACGAAAATGGAAGTAGTGAAGAAAATAGAAAAAGGTAGAAGCAAAGATTACCGGGAAAAGAAGGAGAAATATAATCTCAGCCTAAATAATTCAATTTATTAATAATTAATTAAACAATAAAATTAGGGTAAGAAACAAACTTATCTTCCAAACTAAGGATGACTTGTCAAAAAACAAACTAAATTTCCAAATCAAAAACGAACCATTAAAAATATAATAAACATTTCATATGAATCTTAGATACTGCCAAAATTATAAAAATTTAGGAATCCCTAAGATATGACAAAATATGAGTACAAATAAAATCAAATGAACTGGCATATCAAATCTCAATACATAAAGCTCATAAGATGCCTACATCACTACACTCCCATTTCTTTTAAATAGAATGCATAGGAAACAAATCCATATTCTTACCTGCGCATCGGCCCCCGAAGATACAAGCACATTTAGAGCATTAGAGAAGGCCAGGCCAGTAATTCTTTTTTGGTGCCCCTTGAGCTTGGTTTTAACCTGCAACAAACATGCAAAAAGTCCATGATTTCATTTCCATGCATCTACATGTAACCAAAAATACAAACAGAAAATTCAAGAGTCCAGAACATTACCTCGTCCACACGGACGTTATAGATTTGGATAGAAGAGTCTTCCATGCCGATAGCAATAATATTATTGTCCCGAGGATGAAATGCCAAAAATGTTGCTGCTGGTGGTGGAGCCATGAATGTTGTCATTGTCTGCATGTGAAAAAGCAAAACAAATAGTAATAACATAGTTTATAGAAATTCAAAGAAAGATTTTACAAAATAACTATTGGACTCGCCATATTTCATGGATCAAAATATTGCAGTAGAGATAAAAATGTTAAGTAGATGAGTGAAGTCACACTAAAACATAAAATAAGGATAATGATATCCATAAACAATAAATATTTTGAAATTCCACTTATAAAAGATAAGATGATAGAATGACATCTACGGTAGTTCAAACATTTAAAAAGTATGCCAAATGAAGCATATTTGGAAATAAGTGAGTCGGTTGTAGTCGAAAAAAAGAAAAAAGAGGTCAGAATTAGAAAAACTTGAAGTGAGATGATAAAAAATAATTCAAAATTATTTCTATTTTCAGAAGATATTATAATAAATCCAATGGAATGGTGAAACCAAACTCACATACCGGACCCCACTTAGTAGAACTTAAGGATTTGTTATTGTTATTGTATAGAAATGCAGTGTTAATCTCTTGAGGTTGGCTGTCATTGTGCAGATAAGAATGCAAAATTGGCAACCATAGTAAGCCAGTAGCCAAATTCAATGTTACATGATTGGAATGAACGAGGGGCACAAAACTGAATAGTCTCGTTAAGTATCAATAGCATGGATGAAAATATTAAAATCTATATCAATATTGGTTGCAGTCGTATTGGTATTGGATATATCGAATACTACATATCGATATTGAATATATCAGACAGGAAAAAATTGCTAAAAATTATAAACTAACAAGCTTGTATTGGCCGATATGAAAATATATTGCAATATTGTTAACAATATAGAAAAATATCAGCATCAGGATCCCCGATACCGATACGTATTGGCTGATATGTATTGTATCGGCTAATACGTATTTGCATCCATGCTTGGAGAAAGCATGTCATTTCGGCATTATCTCAAAATAAGTGGTGATAGGAGATACCTTTTAGCCTCTTTTAATGTGTGGTGTCTCATCTATCCATTCATACAATGAGTTCACAAAAAAATAGATGGATGGATGAATAGACAAAACACAACTTGAAATTGTCCCAAAAGCGGCTAAAGAGCTTCCTCTAAACATTTTTCATCCAACAAAGAGTGTCCATATGTCAAAGTTAAAAAAAAAAGGTAATAAAGAATAAAATTACCTTGAAAGTCATCATATTAAATAAGGAGATTTTCCCTCCCGAAGCTGACATAACATAAGAATCGTTCTTTGAAAGTGCAAAACACGACACTGCATCTTCAGGATTTGTATCACTTAAATCATTTGTCATTAGTATTCCACTCGAAGGTTGCCATAGTTGTGGTAAAACACTAGCTGTCGCCTTTAAGAATAGTAAGTGAGCATAAACACACCTCATTAGCAATCCATAGAACATCGGCAAAACCAACAACAGGAGAGAAAATTTGGTACCTTTCCGGTCAAGTTCCGGTCGTTTCTTTGCCATTTCCACAGCTTGTGTACAGCATTAGATGCTAGTGCTAATATGGCAAGTCCAGAATTTGTATATATTAACCTTGAAACCTAAAATGATGATAACATGAGCTATAAGCAAAAGCACATATTACATATTTCATGTTTAGAAAGCAGAACAGAAACTTGTTATGATTTACGAGCATGATATAAAATAAGAAATTTCTGGAAATGAAGATGCTTACAATAAAATTCTAAAACAAACTCCTAATGGCAGGTTTTTGCTTTTCCAAATTCTTCATCACTTGGGGTCCAACAGATTAGCCCATAATCATCAACACATAGGAACATATTTAGACATACTATAATGTTCATTCAACAAATAATAAATGCTGTGAAGAAAATGTTCATTTCAGTTTATTATATCAACTTTGACTGAAAATGTTTACAACCTCGATGCTTGTCAACGTAAAATATGACACACAGAAAATCATTGTCAAAAAGATAATTCCCTAAGTAATTACCAGATATTAAAACAACAATTCCCAAATTTACTTACCAAATATATTATAATGTACTAAATAGAGAATCATCAGAAATTTTTTTACCATGGGGTAGCAAGATAACGTTCTGCATTATGTTGATGTTTGGTTTAAAATGATTGACACCATTCAACAATTAGAAAAACAAAGGTGTGAGACTATGATCCATGTGTGAGTAAATGGAATGAAATATTAACCAATACCCAATACCAATATTTTTTGATACCACAAGAAAGTTGCAATATATTGCAGTAGCGGAGATATATGACCAATATCTACCACTCAGGTTCCTATTCGCAAAAAAAATTGCATCTTTTTCATGCTATACTGATACATATTTTTAATATGGCAGATAAAGATACGATAGCAACAGATATTGGTACAAATATTTTTCCTCCATATTAGGTGGACATGCTAGAATCCGAACCAGAGTCAACGTGATTCATATGCAGGCCCTAAACAACAAGCTTCTGGCATGGAAATCCTTGATTGAGAAAGATTTAAATGAATTATAGTTTGATGACCTAATTGAAATCAAATAACAAAAAAGCTGCATTCTTCAAGTAATAAAGCACAGCCAAGACGCTGGGCAAGATCAGAGCAGAAGTTTCAAGAGCATGTCTACCCTCATTGCCGAAATGCTATCAGGGAGCCTCAGTGAGCGACATTGTGATGCTTCATTGATTTCAGTCGGTCTCCAGACCTTTGATTTGTCAACTGATTCTTCAACTCTTGGTTTGACATCTACCAAACTTCGGTTATCAGCATTCTGCAGATAATTCCGCGAAGCGTTAAAAAACCAACTGCAGAATTGAACTCGAGACGGAAAATTTGACATGGAAAGCGAACCATTGATAATTTTTCTTATGGGTCAAAAAGCTTTTCAAGAAGCTAGAAATTGGAGCTTTTCTAAAAAGCTGATTGAAGTTTCTAACCGTTGCTGTGAGTTTTTTTTCAACAAGTTTCCAATTCAAAACTTTTTCAAAATCTCTTCATGCAGAAGTCACAAATTATAGCTTTTCTCAAAAGCACTATCCAGATTTTCCCTATGACTTACAATCCCCACCATGGCAGGCACAGGAGAAGGTCGATCTCCTACATTGGCTCCTACAGCTGCACTTACAGCTGGAAAAGTGCCTATTGTGGGGGCCTGTAAAAGAACCATGGATGTAAGGAGCATATCACCCTGAAAAAAATTACCCATATAAGGAAAAAATTTGCCAAGCCGGAGAATAAACTTACCTTTACAACAGCAGCTGAAACAACCCTTGAACTATCAAAAGGGCGATTCTCTGCACTTCGTAGCAGCCTAAGCCCATCAGCATTAGCTAGAATTTTAACGCCATTTTCACTTGTCGATACAGCCAACAGTGTCCCTTCCTTATTAAATCGAATGCAAGGTGATGCCTGGGAATATTGCAAAACCAATGTTACTTGACAAATTGAAATTGGTGATAGATAGATGGAATTATTTAATATTTACCGGTAATCCACCATCTGCATCAATAGTTGTCAATAGGTTAACATTATCCATATCCCAGAATTTGATCATAAAATCATCCCCAGCAGCCAGGAACCTGTTCCGAGTCATATCAAATTGCACAACTCCCACAGATCGTTTTCCAAGGCCATGATATGTGCGCTTGACAGCTCCTTCACTTTCATTCCATTCCACCAGGAATGACTCTCCTTCTTTGTTAGTCCCACAGGAGAACAATCTAGAAGGCAAAGAAGGAAGCTTGAGCGACAATCCAGTGCCTCTTAATAGCAAAGGAATAGACAAAGAGAATAGACAAAAGCATTTATGCAAATATTTAGCCAATGTTGTAAATATCGGCTAATATGTATTGTTATTGGAGCTTTTGATACCGATATTTCCCGATACCGTAATAATATCATAATATGTTTTTATATTAATGATATATCAACCGACACAGACCTTTTAGAAATTTTTTTCATTCCAATATATCTGATACCTATAAATGTTGCCCGATATGACCGATACTGGTATGACTGGGACCGATATCAATATTTTTATCCATGCAAAAAAGGTAGAAGGTATACCTTGACCCATCTGCACTATAGGCCATAGTTGTTGAGGAATGACCGGGTGCATCATAGTCTACTCTTGAACCCATGTTATCATATAGCCATGCTTTTATTTTTCCATTTGTCGCAGTTGAGAAAATAAACTGAGAAAAAGTATACATAGAGAATAAGTCAATAAGAAAGTCCTCTTGTTCTGCTCCCATCAATGGCTTTACTTGCCAGCTAATCAAATCAGAGGATTACTACCTGAATGTTCTCTTTGTGATGTGGGCATACAGAATATACAGGTGCTTCATGACCCTCAAAAGTGTATTGCTTTGTGCCAGTGACCACATCCCACACCTGTATATATGAAGTTGTATCATCGGATCCAATTCATAACTCTTAAAACATACCAATAATTTCACAAAACAGACCTTAATAAGCCTGTCCTCTCCACAAGTAACAATGCAGAGTTTGTTGGGATAGGAAAAGGCAAGGTCATTAACACTACCGGTATGAGCCTCTATCTGTGGAACCGAGAAATACGAAACAAACCGGTCAGTATAATGGAGAACATTATTAAAAAAAAAGTGACCCAGTGTATGAGACTTTCAGCAATGACTGCTCTAGGGAAGATTAAATCTACGCATGCCAATGCAAAACATTATATTGAAAAAAATAATTAATAAGACAATACCTCTAGATGGTTTCTCAGATCATTGGCACCACTGAAGGCATATATGTGCACAATGCTCTTTGAGTATGCAACACCTGTATTTACAAAAATAAAAGCCAATGGTCATATCCAGCAATTTCTCAGTCTGATGAACCTGCAGTCAGGAACCCACATGTGAGCAAAAACTGTAGTTATTAAAATAAAATCAGTACCACAAAGGGTGCCATCAGGACTCCACATGACACGATTTATTGATGCAGTGTAATCAGCTGCCAGAGAAGTCTGTTCAACAGATTTGAAAGTTAAAATTAGCTCCACAATGGAAACTTAGAAGCACCAAATATTTATGTTTACAAAATCCAAATTTAACACCCATACCTGCAATGCCATTGAACGGGTTCCAGCATCCCAAACTTTGAAATTTTTAATGGCAACCCTCTCACGGCTAACTAAGTCCCATACCATGACATCACCCATGTTTGTTCCCACTGAAAGGACACTACACACATAAGGAAAAACGACAAAAAAGTCCATTTTGATCTTGCAGCTGCATAGTCATGTTGCAACTTCCCTGGGTATACCCAAACTCATCATGTAACATGGGAGCATGGAATAAAATGTCGGTATCAGCACCAAAATCGATCACAGTTGTATCAATATCGGTCATATTAAACCATACGTATCAATATTTGAAATTGCGGACGCAAGAGAAAAAAATTCTTGTAATTATGTCAAAAGCAAGTTACATAATTTGACTTTTTGTTAACCATATATTTATCTATTTGAAGAATTTTACCTAATTTTTTTGAAATTAAGCTTCAAAGAATAGGTCATTGAAAATATATTCTAACTTTTCATCTACTCATATTTTATACTTCTACAAAACATATATTTGATGCAAGCGAATTTGGCCTTCCAAGAATGAAGCAAACCAAAATAGGGTGATATATTAGTCGTACCGGTCAATATGTCAAATATGTCACCATATCGGTGTCATATTGAGATATTTTTCTAAAATCTAGAAATATTGTTACCTAAACCTCCCGGTATCGGTACATATCAATTGACACTTCATCCCATTCATGGAAGTGATCAACATGGTGTATTCATTGACACAATTTAATCACCCAGAGAAAAAATAAGTGCTACCATTACAAACTCAAGTAGTACCACAAAATCTCAAATCAGTGAACATCTTGTCCGTTAAGTATGGGACTAACCTAGAAGCAAAATTTGTTGCATCGGATGGAAATCAAGACTCTTAGCAGCAGAGCCCTGGTTCAAATTAAACACAACATTTCTGGGCAAGTCATCAGCAGAATATGAACTTTGACCATGGCTTTGGCTGTTGTATGCAACAGGAAGAATATTGACAGGAAGTGTACTGACCTGTTCACATTGTCAGAAAATGCAGCAGCAGTAAGAGACAACTCACAATAAGCATATGTTTCATAAAAGCCACATCATGGAGTCTATGGCAAGCTTCAATGTGCATTAGACTTTATCTTGATATAGATCTTCTCCAATTCTAAAACAACCAAAGGAAACGAAGGGGAATGGGGAAAGAGCTGCAACAACCATGAAAGAAAATATCAATATTGTTGGTTGCAATCATATTGGTATCAGGCATATTGAACAATATATATCGATATTGGATATATTGAAAGGAAAAAAATTCTAAAAATCAAAAGTTGGTAGGCCCGTATCAACCGATATTTAAATATCAATCAATATATCACGATATATCGCTAATGCAAAAATACATTGTAATATTGTTGCAGTATAGGAAAATATTATCATTGAGAGACCCGAGATTAATACATATCGACTGATACTTTCATCAATGGTAACAGCACAAGAAGTTTCCCACCACACATATTTTTCTCTACCCTTTTCTCTTATCTAAGACAAATTAGAGCAAATTTTATTTGGTTTTCTTGGACTAGTTCTTTCGTGAAGGGATCAAGTTAGTTCACCTATTGAAGTCCACAAACTTCTTCAATATCACACTTATCATGTAGGATGAGACTTGATTTGGCTAATCCAAGCTCTTCTTGATACACAACTCCCACAAATAATTGCTATTTGTAATACAGGCCAGATAGTTGCATAAATGCCAACATATAGCCTTAGATACCTCAGCAAGGAGGAATATTACTTTAGGAATGTAAACTCAACAGTGCAACAAGTAAGATATAGTGTTTGAGTACAGTTGAGATCCAGGCTACAAATTAAGGTAAGAGCTCCCACAAGTAAACTCAAATTAGGTTTCCATAGGCTGGATTAGCTTAGATGGCCTGCCACACAGACAAGCAACCACCAGCCTGATCCACTACCCTTCACCACCTTTCACAAAGTTCAACCAGCATTGGTCACCACTGCCAACATGAACCGATTTGGAACCCTCAACCTCACCACCTCTCTTAACACCATCACGAAATGAACAAGAGCTCGATACCTATCTAATAATTGATGCAGCATATTGTAAAGTAAACTTGATTATTATTAACCAAACAACTCAATCGTTCTGTATATTACTCTTTTCTTTAGAGTTCAATGCCTAATAAACCTGAATCTTAGAAGCTTTCATTTTGAGTTAGATGCCCAATAAAGAAGAAAAATTGCAAGACAAAAATGTTGTTAACTAAATAACAATTAACACCAACTAGAAAGACTACATGCTTACAAAAAGCTGACAGACAAAGGGAGGCCTTGTGCACAATGATTCCTGCATTGTGGACTATAGGTAAGGTCATATTTACGCAATCTTCATGTCTTTCTTCTGTTAATGCTGTTAACTACATAACAATAAACACCAACTAGAAAGACTATATGCTTACAAAACACTAACAAAAAAAGGGTAACCGAGTGCACAATGCTTCCCACAATGTGGACTATAGGGAGGGTCATATTTACGCGATTCCACGTCTTTCTTCTATACAAAGAAGGGTCTGGTTCTTTTATTTGAATGGTAACCTCCATATCATGATCGAACAATGCTCACCCTCTTAAAACACTAGTACAAACAACTACAAAAAGTATTAAAAGAAACCCAAGGGTAATAAGATTACAAGAATTATCCAAACCATATCAGGGTGTTCTTGTATAACTTCAATCAGCCATTTTCTCTATCATTTTGATTGTTTCCTATCTAGATTATTTAGCTCCTTAAACTCTTTTTTCTACTCTTCTTCTGATAAAACCTCTCCAGGTGATGCACCGTATCAATCATTTAGACTGGGAGGTCTTGATTAAAATTCATTTCTTTAATTTCAACTCGAACATCACAAGCATTTCAGACTCACTCAAAATATTTGTTCAAGACTCAAAACAGAAGTGGCTTTTCCCTGTTTCTCGTTTGTTTTCATTCTCCCAGAAGATGGGACCAGAGAATAAAGGAAATTTCAGCGTGACTTGTTGATTCCATACTGACTGATGCAAGGACAATTCAAGGAGAAAGAATACATACTTCATCCGATACCCCAAAAGGTCTTGATCTTTTCAACACATGTTCAGAATCTGCTGTTTGATAATCTATAGCTGCACTATTGTTAGGAGGAGTTCTAGGGCGCTTCAACAGAGCTGCTGGCATAGTAGTAATTCATAGTGCAGGTAAAAAGCAACAAGTTAGTCTGAGGAGACAGAATATTAAGTGCACAACTGAATTGCATGAGAATCCCTTCTGCTATTATAAATTTAACTTGCAGATCCAGTTTTAAATACATTCCATCCAGAAGATAATACAAAGAGGAAAAAAACTAGTCGATGATACCAATTTTATAGAAACGGAGGTAAAAATCCAAATATCTAATTATTCATACAACTTTAAAAATAAAATAATAAGCAAAAGAAAAGAAGACCAAAATAAATTTTAGGAAAAGGCTTTATTGAATAAGTACCAGCGGTGTTAGGAGCACCCAAGCCCATAGGCCCTGCAGAAGCTGCAGGGTGTGGTACAGGAGATGGATTAGCCATCCACCCAGCAAGAGGTATTGAAAGAGGAGCTGGAGCAGGCTGAAATGGCTTAAAATTCAAATAGACAAAGTCAACACATAGAAACGAAGAATTAGCAACTTATCTGTGATCAAGTATTTAGTTTTAACTTACTCCATGAGCTCCTAGTGGAGGAAACCCCCCTGCCTTGGGAACAGCAGTATTCATCAAAGAATTAGTCACAGGAGATGGCACTCTTGCACCATTTGGAGTTCCACATGTATGGTCTACAAAAAGGGTCTTTATGTCAGGATTAGACCTTGGATTCTTGCAGAGCTGATGCTGCCAATTCAAACTACAGTACAGCATAAAAGGTCAGGAAAAACAATGTCCCATTGTCAACAGAACAATCGAACTCCAGATATAAACGAGAAAAAACAACTATGAAAGAAAAGATAAAGGATTACCTCTGATTAATAAGTGTCCTTAGCCTTGAGTTCTTCAGGGTCGGGAACTGATGCTTATCACGAAACAATGGATTAGCCTCTATCAACTTTTTTAGTTCAGCAAGCATTATACCCCTAGCAGACTTAGTATCTCCATATTTAGATAGCTGCTCATTTTCTCTGCATCAATAGTTAGACAATGTGAATTAATTTGCTCAATCTGGAAAGTGTCAAAGCAAATACCAAGTGGCAAATCCCTGATGACCTAAAGTTCTCCAAGGTCAACAATTGAGTTATTTCCTTGAAAAGCTCCTCGTTGAAAGCTGAGAACACCTTTAAGTCCTTCACAAGAATATCAACTGCTTTTGCACGGTCTCTCCTACAATCATCAAGAGACTTCCAAATAAAACCATACAAGTATTATAAAGAAAATGAAGCCATTGCCCATGCTTATCTATCTATCTACCTATCTATCTATACATAAAGAGAGAGTAGATGAGCAAGGTGAAATGGTAAAGCTGCTTGTGACTTAGAGGTCACTAATGCTAGCCATTGAAACAACCTCTATTCATTGCATGGGTAAGCTACATATATTTGACTCTCCCCAAAGCCCACAAAAGGAAAGACTAGTGCATTTGGCCACCTTATAAAGATATATGTATATGTATATGTATATACATGCATACATATATATATATGTGTGTGTGTGTGTGTGTGTGTACGTGTATACATATATATGTATATGTATGCATATATGTATATATGTATACGTATGTATATATGTATATATGTGTATATGTATGAATATATGAGATAGGAGAGTTCTTGTTTAAATGCCCCACTACCACGTAATCCTTGATTTCCGAAAAAAAATGAGAATATTCAACACATCAATCTAAAAATGATTATGCAAATGCATAACAATAATTACCTATCTAAAACTTTAAGGTACTTCTGCTTTTGGATTTCAAAGAAGATCTTAGAGGTCACCAATGCAAGCCATTGAAACAACCTCTATGCGTTGCATGGGTAAGCTACATATATTTCACTCTCCCCAAAGCCCACAAAGGGAAAGACTTGTGCATTTGGCCACCTTACATAGATATATGTATATGTATATACATGCATACATATATATGTGTGTGTGTGTGTGTACACATATATATGTATATGTATATGTATATATATATATATATATATATATGAAATAGGAAAGTTCTTGTTTGAATACCCCACTACCAAGTAATCCTTGATTTTTGAAGAAAAATGAGAATATTTAAAATATCAGTCTAAAGATGATTCTGCAAATACATAACAACAATTACCTGTCTAAAGCTTCAAGGTACTTCTGCTTTCGGATTTCAAAGAAGATCTTCATAGAGTATCTATTATCATCGACTTTGGTGAAACCAGAGAGGTACTTCTCCACCTCATCCCACTCTCCAGCAGTCACCAAATCCTCAAAGTATCTCATGTTAAAAAAGAATCCCGATTCTTGCTCCAACCTTAAAAAGGAAACTAGAAAAAGTCAATAAAAATTCAGAAAATTACTCATCAAGGACAAGAACTAAACCTCTATGCATCTCGGAGGGAGCAAATTAAAAGTTGAATCGACTTTAATATGCTATCTCTATGTTTCCTTGACCTGAGAAAATGAAGTGAGTCAACTAAACAAACAGAAGTGTTGCCTGAGAGGATCACGGCTGGTATTTTAGTTCACAAGGATTTATATAGACACTACATAAAGAAATCTACAATTTATTTCTGTTATGTCATTTTAAGTGTTGGCAAATTTCGTGACAAAGTGTTGCATCTTGATTATCTTATTTTTATGTGTGTCCTTGTCTAGCTTGTTTTGGGTGGGGGGTTTTATCTACCTATGGAATGAGACTTCATCAATTTTTCAGTCAAGATTCTGTAGACAGTTGTCTCACGCGAAGGGGTCAAAGTGTTTCCACACAATGTTTGCTGGATCTCGATCAAACGAAAAGGGGTTATGAGTTCCGCATGATTGTTTTCCGAGCAGTGTCATTCCCGAGAGAATGTGCTTTATGCCCATCTGCCTGAGCTAAAGACTACCCGAGTGCAGGTGCTCGACTCCAATGTGATGTACGCTCAAGTGGAAGACAGCCCGAGAGCCTATGGAAGATGACTGTGTGTCTGTGTGCTTGATGGAAGATTGTCTCAGGACTTACGCGAGAATTTTGCTCGAGCGGAATATAGTTTTTCAGCGACTTCCCAGTACCTAGTTAGAACTACTCTGATTAGGAGTAATCTTTAATTTTTCTATATTTTAACCCCTCAAGAACCATAGAATACAACAGAACTGAATGGAAATCATAGCGCTTTTTCAAGAGTACCTTCGAGCAACCTTTGTGAGATTTTGAGAGAACCACTAAATTACTCAAGAGATTTTCCTTCTTTGTGGAGTATGTGATCTTAAAAGCTGTGAAATCTCTCACCCAAATACTGAACCATATTTCCAAGCCTAAAAGAGTTATGTGGTGTGGCTCGTACATAGATTTAATGTGCTGTTTTCAGCTGGAAGAGTTTGGTCAGCAGAAGTCCACTAGGAGAAGCCAAAAGGGTTTTGATATTACTGCAATTCTGCATATTTAAGGAGTATCTTAAAATAGTCACATGTCTAGTAGCAGTCAAATAGAGGGTTTGTGTGTTTGTTCAATGGTCTATAAGTTAACTCTTTTCATATAGTGGATTTTCTATTGATGGCCGATAGCTCAAAAGTTTTTTTTTCCGCTGAACATGTTCAAGAGTCTTCACTTCATTGCCATATTGTGTGTTATCTACTTTTTACCACTTCAGTTTATGTCTATCCATGTGAATGATGATGGAATATGCTTAAACATCTAGATCTGTAATTTATTTATGCATATCAAAGTTACGATTTTTGCATTTCTACTTCTGTGTTGAAACACTTATTCTTTTCCTTTAGTTATTTGTAGGTCTAAATGCTATTTTTAAAAAAAATTCCTCATCCCCTTGTCATTTTATAGACTTCCATAAAATGTGTAAATCATAGTATCATGATTTTATTAGCCATGTTAAGCCCAAATTCCCCCATCAAATAAAGAAGATTAGTCAACATTAAAACTAGAGATCATTATGCCTATCACTTGAGAATTAACAGACGACCTCACTCACTATATAGTTAAATTATAGACTCAATTCGAAAAGGACTATGCAGCTTCAGAGATGAAGCCACCAGCTTATTTCCTTCATTTGTCAGCAATTAAACGCAACAGAAGACCAAATAAAGGAACCTAACAGCAAACAACCATCGAATGGCACCGGCAAACTATCATGCCCGAAAAATAAAGTTCATTTTCCTTCATTCCTCAGCAATCAAGTACAGAGCAAAAGAAAAAATACATATACATAATTATCAATCAATGACGAACAAATTCGACCATAATTAAACACCAAAATTAGCATAAAATAAAACAAAAATAGGGGAATCAAAAAGGAAAGTACTTGTGAACGGTCTCCTTGAATTTCTCCTCATCGAGAAACTGAAGTATGAGAAACACAAGCTCTCTGCTAAGCGACGACATCTCAGGCAGCAATTTGACTTCAACCCCTGTCAGATCGCCACCATACAAACACTCTAAACCACCAATCTCAATCCCTAACTTCACAACCACACCCAACAAATCAATCAACCAAAAAAACGGAAAAAGAAAACCTCATGACATAAAACAAATGGAAAGCCCGTACCTTGCTGAAGAGATAGAACCAGCAGATCAGAAGACTTGAAGCAGATGTCGTTCTAGCACTGCTCCCTCTCTCTCTCTCTCTCTCTCCTCTCTGAGCTCTCTCTTCGTCTCAGACGGAGTTTATGAAGGTCAGACATCGATAGAGAGGACGGAATTTATAGGAAAAAAATAAATTAAAATAAAAAGCGAGCGAAGAAACACAGGTATCGTATACAACGAAGACTCGCGTACCGCAAACGAAGACGATATTAAATGATTGAAATCCAAGCATTAACGAGAGGAGATCTGATAAGTGGAAAATGATATCTAAAAATCGCGAGATAATAAGTTCTTTGACTTATAAACTAATAGGCAGTTTCTATAATAAGTACGATGGCTTATTGAATATAAGTACAGTGACTTATGCAGGTGATAAGGGCTGGGCCGATTCGTCGTTAATACTCGGCCCGAGCTTAGGCTTGCATGCTGATAAATTTTCGGGGTTTTCGAGGAGAGGTTATTATCCGACCAAAATTAGATATTTATTTAATGATTTTTTTTTTTAAATAAAGGATAATTCAAAAACGACGGTGCGTGCCGGTCACGTGCTCGGTTATGGAAAAAAGGTTTTTCTATTTTTTTAAACTTTATTTTCACTAATTAATCTCTATTATTATTTTAATGTCTAAAATTAAATAATATAAACAATGGATATATATTAGGGAAATGGTCATAATAATTCCATATTTTAATATATTGATCCAAATAGGCCTAATTAAATTATAATTTTTTTATAAAGATAGTTCATTCAAATTAAAATTTTATAAAATATAATTAAAATATATAAATATTTTAAATAAATAGTATAAATATAAGGCCAGAAATGATTTTTGGATTAAGATTGTTGCTGATAAAAATGGACAGGCCGATTGGATTTTAATTTTTTTTTTTTGTAAACTAAATTTTAACTTCTTGAAATTAATTCCAAATTAAAAAATCTCATCGAACCATATTTTGCATAAATAATAGGTTTTTATGTAATTTTGGGTTGAATATTATTTTTTTAAAATAAGAGATATGAATACAGCTAAAATATCTATAAAATATTTTAATTCGATCTAATTTTAATTATAGATAAATACTGATATAACTTTTAATAACAGGATTTGAGCCTGTCTAATACGGCTTGAATGTCATACTTACTTTTCAAATTCCGACCAAAACAATTTTTTTAGTTATGTCTAATATTGAAAATGTAACCCATAAAATTATTATTCAAAAAAACCAGATAAGTTATCTAAGGGTCTTCAAAGTAAATAAAATTCCCTTTATACCCTGCGAATATAAATGGCTTTTTTCCAACTACATGGGCAATATTGTAACAACAACATTTCTCACAGCAATATACTATCATCTCATTATGAAAATATTCAGTCTTTTTAGGACACAAGATGGAAAATAACATGCAGCTATAATAGCAATAAAGCTTTGTGTTCTATTAGTTTGGCTTTATAAATTTAATTTTATCATTTTGTTTAATTTAATATAATATTATTCGATAGTATACACATTACTTTATTTTCATTAGTATACCAATTATTTTATTTTATTCTTTTACAGTCAACTCATATTTATTTTTAGATATTTTTTTAACATACGTTTTTTAATATCCAAAATACCTTAAAATAATTTTATTTTAATTATCAGATAATATAGTTTTTTTTTTTTTTTGTGAATAACAAAGAGGATTAGCATGCAACTATGTTGCAACAATACTTACCAAAAAAAAAAAAAAACTATGTTGCAACAATATTACAACATATTATTCATCCATTTGTAATATATTTGCAAAATAACAAATTAGAATATAATACAATTTTCACCGTATCTTAATGTTATCTCATGGGTTCAAAAATAACGATGAAGGCCTAAGCCCAATTGAAAATAAGGTGTTTAAAGGTTGATGGGTCCGATAACTTATGTGCCGATCTAAAATTAGGCCTACAGAAAGAGAATACCCTGAAAGCAGCAGCCCAAGAAGAGCTTCTCGCAGCCCAAAGCCCAGAAAGTGCCACAGAGGACCTAGACGGCACGGCTCAGGTTCGCCCAATAAAATATGGGTCATTCAAGTCACCCGCTGGATAGGCCCACGAACACAATTCAGTAGCTCTAGCTATGTAGAGAGGCTCATATGATCATTGTCAGCGTGTGGTCACCCATGGTCATAGGAATAGAATCTGTAGGCAGTTATCGCCAGCCTGCTGCACCCCTGATCACTAACTACAGTGTAGCCAGTTGGGGAAATAAAAGACTGGCACCCACAGAAAGCCAGAATTGCAGTGCCAGTGACACCCCATGACAGTTTAATAGCACACTCTCTCTACAAATACCTCCCTTTTTTTTCCATAGAAGGGGAGGAGGTCAATCTAGACCTTCAGTCCCAAGGGAGGTCAATTCGTACTACTAGTCCCAAAGAAAGCATCCCTCAAGCTCCTCAGCTCCTCCGTGGCCAAAGGGGACTCTAGGGGAAGAGAAGACAACCAATCCTCACATGCACTGCGAGTCCCCGAGCCTTAGGCATTCAAACGCATGGAGAACCCACAAAGCCACTCGTTGATGAGTGGATCTCCACAAGCCACTTATCGAAGAGAGCTCTCTCTTCGCAGCCACTCCACGGGCACGAGTATCACCAAGCTGCTCCCCAGCCGAACATACTCACCAGAGCCCAGTACTCCATCTCCATAACCGCTTCCCAACCGAACGCATTCACCGAAACCCATTCTTCTGTCTCCACAACCGCTTTCTAGTCGAGCGCACTCATCAAAGCCTTATCCTCCACTTCGAAGCCGTTCCCTAGCTAGGAGTACCGATCAAAGCCCTATCCTTCACATCAAAGCCACTTCTTAGCCAAGTGCACTCAATTGAGCCTTGTCCTCCATAGCCGCTCTTCAACCGAGCGTACTCAACAAAATCCTATCATTCATCATAAAGCCGCTTCCCAACCGAACACACTCATTGAAACCTAGCCCTCTGCTAACACTCAATCCCCAAAAGTATGCATCTACGTATATTTTACACTCCTTCTATCTTTCTATCCAACTGAGAAAGATTTCTGACTTGAGTATTGGAGAATATATCAGGTTCTGACATCCTCTAATCTCTTATTTATTAGATGTGATGTGTAAGATCTAAATTTGAAATAATGAAGATCAAATCTACTTCAATTCGACCCACCGAGAAGATCAAGTGGCTTCCTAATTTATTCGATAATCTGGATCTAAGGATGTATCATTGGTGCTGTCTGTAAAAAACAATTGAAAAGTCTAACCACCACACATGTGAAAGCAAAGGCACTCAATCCCAGAGCACAAGCCAGCACTCTGGCTTGAAACATCATTTCTCATGGCGATGACCCCTCCGTGGGTAGTCAAGGAGGCAAACAATCGGCTTTTGATGTGCAGATGCCCACTGTCCATGTAGACCCCATGTCAAAAATACTCCAAACCATTCATACCCATATGAAGGTGCTACACTAGGGGCTCCACCCTCCGACTCCCAGACCTCAATGTCTAGAAGAAGAAATCAAAGAAAGAAACAGCCCACTCAAAGATCCAATTACCTGACAACCTTGAGGCCCAAGCTGCCATAAGTAATAGGGCCTAGATGTGGTCAAAGGGCTAACTAGGTCATAAGGTGTGGGATAAAAGCCCAATGTGGCATGATCCACACCGTTCCAATGGCGACAAGAAGCCCCTATCCGAGAAGAAATTTCATGCAGTGCCAACAGGCACTCTGTTGACTTGAAGAGATCATCATTTATAAGGGAGATCCAATCGTCACCATCCCCTCGTAGGATCAAGAAGCCAAACCTGGAGCCCTACTATCAAAGTTCTGATTTGATGTCCCGCCTGGATCACTTTTGTTCTTTGTCGGGCTCCCAGGGCCTCAATGAAACCAACCGCAAAAAAGGGCAGCAAGTTGGAACACCTTCGAGGGTAGTAGGATAGCCAACCCCTTGCATGCGGTGTTTCATGCCAAAAGAGACTACCTACATGCTAAACAAGGCACGCCCTAGTACCTGTGGGTCACATATCGACGATAAGAATCAAGCATTCAAAATTGTGCTCCAAAGTGACTACTAGTCGACAGTGAAGAAAGATGTTGCATAATCCATGAAGAAGTGCGTGAACTATCGAGTCCACGGCTACACTCGGCATGGACAGCCATGACCTTTCACGTAGTAGGGGTTTGACATCTTAGGCCCGTTGCCCCTGGGCCAAAGGAAGCTCATGGTCGACAATGCCAACTACTCCAAAATTAGGTAGACGACATCCCGCTGGCACAGATCATTGAGTAGAACGCCGCCAAGTCCATCTAGCAGAGCATCGAACGTGGAGTTGGGCCTCCCGAGGCCATGACAACTGGCGATGGAAGCCAACCCCCTGACAAATGCTTTGCCAAGTATGACAACAAAAAGGTAAAAGCATGCCTGTTCAACATGACGGATTCAGCCCTTCGGAATATAGAGGTCACTAGCAAAAAAAATTGCCAACCGGAACGAACAGTCTCCCTACTGACAGGGACCATTTCTAACCTCAACTATCCTCCGAAATGGGATGTATGAGTTATGCACCAAGAGCAGAAAGTTGGTCTCGTGGGTACAGAGTGCCCTCCACCCCAAGAGGTGCTACAGACGATTTCCCACCAAGCGTAGGTAAGTCAAATGTATCCATGAGAATTAGTTGAATATTATTGACACGTTTAGTTGCTTGTTCCATTTACCATACCAATCATTCAAGTTTTTGCATGTTTGTATTAATTCAAAGATCTAGATTACCCTTAAGTCGGGTGAACATTTTCACCTGTGACCCAATCGGTTGCCACCCAATCAATAACCTCAGTCCCGTTAACCAAGCAACCTAGGAAAGGTCAAAAATTAAATATCGATCCTGATCACCGAGTGACCCAAATGAGGTCAAATGTTATGGCCCGGGAGGCTTGTGGATGAAAGTCGGACCTCCCCAAATAGGCAACTATAAAACCTTAGGTGTTTTTCAATATGCGTACGACAACTTCCTCCAATAGAAACGAACATCATCAATAGGCAATAATCAAGTACCACAGCCTAGGAAACTTGTGGGCTAAAGTCGGACCTACCCAAACTTGCAGCCAGTACCTAATAAGACCTTCGGCGGATTAAGACCCGATGCACGAGGACGAGCACCCGTAGTCAAGTACAGGTGATGATGTAAGATTCCGTCGAAGCCCAATGATGATAGCTATAACACTTAGCTAGCAATTAGACTTTCTCAAGGAAACAACCTCCTAATAGGAGCGATCACAATAGGACAAATGCGTCCATTCAAGCTTGGCAAAGAGGGCAACAACGCTTAGTCGACAAATAGATCTAATGTTGGATAAAGACAAATCAACACATCTCTAAGACATCAGTATTAATGAATAAAATAATCTAGTTGATTTATTAAAAGAGTCAAAGTGTACATCAACAGCATCCGATTGCCTCTGAAATGTACAAAACATTTCCTACGCCTACAACCCGAGTGGGCGACAATCCTAAGGTTGAGGGCCCCAGACGAGTGTGGTGTAGGCCCTCTCCATCCCCGAGAAGTCCACTAGGTCATTTCGCTATCGAGCTCCAACATTCCTCGAATTAAGGAAATTTATAACGGACTACGTCCTAAAACCCGTCATTAATAATAATCATAACTAATTATCTTTTAATTATTAATTTGACCGATAAATTAATTAATTGACCAATCGGAGGTGAATTTTCTACATCAATACCACAATCGACTCTACATAAATAATTTAATATTATACACAAGATTTAAATATATTGTCACGTCATCTGTGGTTCTGACACCGATCTTAGAACCATATGATGTCAAACCTTGTTAAGGAAAAATGTATATTTAAATGCTGTCAATTATCTAACAACTTGTGAAAGTAATAAACATCCAACACAACCTGCTAATACCCAAAAGCCATAAAACATCATTTTAGATATCAAAACACAGTCCAAAAGTTTACAATATCTTACAACTCACGATTCTTCTTCAACGATTTACATCAAACTAAGTTATAGCATCTAAATACTCTAAACATTGTTTGGAAATATAGATTGACATAAAGTATCTACAAAAGTATAACTAATCATTTCGGTCTTCACTGCTACTTATTTAATAAGAACTTATACAACTCATTTGAAGGGGTTTGTAAAATAGTAAAGAGTTAGTCAAATATTCAATAAGATATAAAACATATCAAGGCACATATATATTTTACACTTAAAAAGCATATCGGAGGGAATAGAAATCATAATAAAATGCAATGACATAAAACATGAGCAAAAAAAACTTCATGATGTATTTTTGAATTTCTTATCTTGTTATTTTTTAGTCTTAACCATCAAAACATACTTAAATCTTATTTTTTAGGGATCATAACTAATAGGCCTTATCAGCTAAAGAAGTAATCAATCAAAATCCGAATTGTATATATTTTCACACAATCAAATGTTATAGCTCCTATTTAAGACTCAAATATGAGTCGTCTATATATAACCCTATAGATTTGATCAGATGTTGCTTCTTAACCCATAGTTCCAAAAGTTCAGACATAAATTTTTTACTATAATATATTAAGACATACCATAATATATTATCCGCCAAATCAATAACTTGGTCTAATTTTTAACTTAGGAAAAACTCTGTACTTAACTTCTTAATTATTAGTTTTTACCATTTTAAAGAACGATTCATCAACTCTTAATATAATTATAGAATTTTTCTCATACTTCAATAAAACCAAGCAAAATCAACAATAGCTATGTAAAGGAAAATTTAGAACAGTTAATACAAATATACAAGATATTTTATGGAATTTCAAAACATATAATATATAATTTTATGGATAATGACTTAAAACCAACAATTCATAGATATACATGAATATTGGATTTGAAGTCCAGGCCGGCAGGAATAAAATATCATATTCACAGACATAAAAAAGAATTCAGAAATTAAAACACAACACATATGATATGATACAAAATTTAGACATGAAATTTCTTCATACAGTTGTGAGAAATCGACATGTACACAAGATTAGCTTTATAATCTTAGTACGAGTATTAAAATAAGAATGTTCGAAGAAATTAGCAAATATTAATAACAAGAGAAAAAAGAACTTATGGTGCATTTGCCTTGGCTTAATTTACCAAAATCCTTACTTTAATTGACCTGATTTGAGCTCTTGGAGCTTTTTTTCTCTTCTCCTCTCTCTTCTTTTTGACTTTCTCTCTTTCTCACGTGAAAAGATGTTGAAACCCTAACCTCATGTACTTTTATACCCGACTTGTGCTCGAACTCGGGTAGAGCATGCATCAAGCGCTATGATTGAACATTCGGAGCTTGAGGGCCATTTGAACGCTGCTTGGATGCAACCATTCCGAATTCTTGCTCAAGCAACTCAAGCGCCTCTGGGCAGTAACTTTCTGGAATTCAAGTTCAAGCATCATTTGAGTGTACTTTGGGCTCATAGGTTCTATTTTAGGCACCTCGGGCATGCCTCATTCTTGCTATTGACACACAAGACATGTAGGTTTAAATTTAATTATTTGATCAAATTTTTTACATTTTTTACCTCAATTTTAATTATACTAATTTAATTAATTATTATTATTATAATTGTAAAATTTGGACCTTATAAAACCAACAAGGAAGCCCATAGCCACCAAGGACACAATTTGTCTGCTGAAGCAAATGCCATCTCAAAACTTCTTGTTTGTGGCGTGGCTAACTTCATTAGGGTAGAATCGAGATCTCAACTCTCCTTCAAACTAGGCATACTCATTCCGGAGATCGGTGAGTCACTGTTGGGTCTCCCAAAGCTTGTTCTCTAGTGAGGCAATCCAATTTAGAGCCCGAGTGTTTGTCTCTAAGAGTTCTTAGGATCTCATCTCTGACTCGAACAACTCTTGGTTGAAATAGGTAGCTCGCTTTTCTCCATAAAGTCTCGGCAATAGCAATGGTCACTCAGTGCTCCATATCCTCGAGCACGGCAGGATCAACGCACGACTAGGATAGTTGAGAGATCTAACCTTCCTACCAATGCAATGCTCCCTCCACCACTCAGAGTGCTTCCTTAATCTACCAAACAATAGACAACGGTCAATTGAGGATGGTGGCGAAAAGATAATAATAGAATGAAGAAACTAGTGACGTGGTACCTCACAAGAAATGGCCTTCCCCGATGTGATGAGCTGGGAGAATCCTTAACTTTAGTTTTAGCCGAGAGCAGCAGAGATCATAGAGGTTGCGTATAATGGAGACAAGACACCTCGGAGACAGGAGGAAGACTGAGCCCACCCAAAGCACCTTGGGACTCAAATATCGACTCTTTAGAATGGTGTGCCCCCTTAGCGGCAGCTTCAACCTCTAGGTCATCTCCAACCACTTCTTCTTCCACCGGAGCAAACCTAGCACCCTTCTTGGTAAAAACGGTGGAAAAGGCAGAGCAAAAGCTTCAAGAGAAGAAGCCATCAAGATTGGGAACCCCCGCTCAACTGCGGCCACGACATCAATCCATTCACTAGGCCCTCTAGCCTAGGAGTCCCCTAATCCTGCATCAGAATCCATTGGGGGCTCCGCGCCCTCAGCCCTCTCAGATGACTCGCAAAAATCTAGATTGTCCAACGAAAACTAGTCTAAGCCTGGTCTCTTCAATGACTCGCCAACAACTAAACAGGCGCCCTCACACAGGCTACATCAATCCTCCAACACTTCTTGAAAAGGGTGGGCAATGGAGGAGCCGCCTCGCCAAAAGCCCGCTTAGGAGACTCCTAGGAAAGCAAGTCCCTATGTTTCCTCTTACAACAGTGAGACAACACGGCAGAGATGTCATCCTCCTCTTTCCAAACCTCCAATTGCACTTCGTTTAGTGCACCTTGGGAGACCCAATGATCAATGTGACATAGAATGCCGACATACTCCTTCATGATCCTCCTCAGCGGCTATGCCATCTACTCCTCACCCCACAGGGCATTACCCCTATAGGCATTATTGACCTTGCTCCATTTGTTCAGGATCCCCAAATCAGCATCAACCGCCACAAAGAAGAAGTACACCTTCCATCCCTTTATCAAGTCTGGATTCCCCGCTTATCTTGAACTTTTCATGGAGATGAAGAAAATCCAATCAATCTCTTGGTTGAATCGAAAATCAACTTCACCAGCCTAGGCATCTAGAGTAAGCCCTTTGGTGTAGAGGAAGATCCACAGAGTTACCAAATATTGAACGACATTTTGATGGGAGGCAAGCCACAGGATTTCCAAAGCCCTCAAAATCTCGCACAACTCCCTCGCAAATAGAATGTGGAGACCACCTTCCAGATACTCCTTATAGATAGTTATGAACCCTGGTTGGGGAAAGCAAGCTACGTCATTAATGCTAGGTTCAACGTACCGAACGACGCTAGAAACATGATACTTACTATACAAAGACTCTATCTCTTTGCCATAAAGGATAGACGGAATATCGACAACACCTCAGGGAGCCAATCATAAAACTATGCAAACCAAGAAGAAGAATGGCAAATTAGGATAGAGATATTTAAAGAGTAAAGAGGTGCAGAGATGGTTGAATGCCAGCGCTTAAATAGCCAGCACCGCAACCTAGTAATGGTATCGTTTAAGGGTATATAAGAGGCGCATCTCCATAACGACCGTAACATGTGCCCTTACCATAAAGTATTGCGATGCATCTATTCGTTGGCCTCATTATAATGATCGATGCGACTCCTCCCTGCCCAGCCTACTAACAGATGGCAAGCCCTAACGCTTATGTTAGCAAGTCAGTAGTGTGACATGAGTAATGATGACTCGACACGCTATTTTTTCAAACTGCAAACTGGCAGCATACAACCTTGGTTAGCTCAAGGTTGATTTGCCTGGCTCACATCCCAACCGAGCATTTATGATGAATCGCTATGAGTCAAATCGCCAGAAGACCAAGTCATTGGTAGTTTGAATTATCAAATTATCAGAAATCAAATAACGGAAGATAGCATTCAAGTACTTCAACTATTCACATCATGTAAGAATATTTGAATAATACAATACGTAGGAAAAGATAAAATTCTTGGTAATTCCATTCATTAATTCTTTTTATAAAGTACAAACTTACAACAGCAAGTGTACGATTCAAAATGAAATAAAAAGTATATGAAATAGCTACCCGATTACATTTGTCCAATCAACCTTCAGGATGGACGATTGCAAGTGGAAAGCTCACCTATCGGTCTTTGTAGCACTCGAGCTACTGTTACAGCAAGACAAGCATGCAAAAGCCCTCCCTTGCAATAGCAAGGCACAAAGAACTAGTTCTCAATCGGGAGGTGACCATAAAAAATGGTATACTTGAATTAGCCGTAGTTGAGTAGTTTGTGGGTCTCTGCGAGACCCATCGCAGCATCAACGGCTCAGACATGAACTTGGAAAGCTCCTTCCCCAAGAGTCTCTAGAACGGTCCACTCAAGAGCAACTACAAAGCTGCACCGACAAGGACTGCCATGCACCAGTTGGGAGAAGAGGAAATCAACTACCAAAATCAAGACCTCGCTTAGTGTGACACGAGGTCGGTTTGAGCCAAGTCCAAAAGAGGGTAATCGAGGTAGACTTCAAACGCATTCTTGGACATCAATTTCAAACATCAAAGAAGAGTCACTACCAATCCGAGCTTTTGGTTGTGTAGGTTCCATACCAACTCTAAACACTCATGCCACTTAGCTGGTAAAGACAATTCATAAAGAGGGGCATAGAAAACCCTCTCCATTTATAGCCAGGGTAGGAGATCGACAAGCTTTAAATTGAGGAGATTGTGCTTGTATCAACCTGAGCTCAAGTCACCGAACCCGGCCTAAACTGTCCAAGTAAAAATCTCAAATCATCCGAAATCATCAATTACACGTCATAAATTATAATATCAATCAATTTAAATGAACTCAAAATCATCGCATTATTGAAATTTATGGCACCATCAATGATCATCATAATTGCATCATTAAATAAACATCCATGATACTAATAATAACTTACTTGAAATAGAAACAGTATCGATATCTATAATGTCAAATCCTTATAAATAAAAATCCAATAAATGTCTAAAAGGTAATAAACCAACAAATAACCTCAAATCTCTATCATGGAAGTCTCAATTTTTTATATCACCTTTATCTAGAATTTACACAACGATACACGATCTCTTCTAACCTAATGTCAACTTGTTAACTCTGAGTCAATAAAACACAAGAGTGAATCAAATGTCCAACAAGTAAATTTAATCAATAATATAGAAATACAAATAAGTATCTCAAATAATATCATCAAATGTGTAAAATAAATAATAGTATGCAATATACCAACCACTATCAGAGATTCAATCACATGTCGTATCCATGACTCAAAAGTCATATGAACAATTGAATATCAGGAATGCAGTATGGATTCCACAGAATTCGTTTATCAGCTCAACACAAGATCACAATTGTATAAGATAACAATAATTTTTACTACACAAAATATCAAAAATCTCAATGGATCTTATTCTACCATAGTGAACCAAATACTACGTATTTACCCCAATGTTGGGTAAATACCATAAGGTTATCCAATATCTATAGTATTCCCACTACCCCTATAATCCTCCCAGATGTTGTACCCATAGCATGCTCATACTATCTCCAATACTCATTACCAATGATACCCCTAATATCATCCTCTACAATGGTCACCAAGTTATAAGTATCACTCCTTAATATTAACAACCTCAATTTTCGGAATGGAATCTTTATCGAAAAGGTATAGGCTACTCCAAGATCTCACGAATTTCCATTCGTCTGGATACCATAAAGTCTTCGTATACTCTCCTTTACTTTTCTATAGAGTACCAATAATATATATATACGTGATCAAAGTCAACACAAAGATCATTCATCATGGGAACAAAGAAAAATCAAAGAAAATCTTGAATATTCGGCCAACCATCCTAACATCCTCTTCTATTCTCTCCGACTCTCCGGGTGTACCAAACTCATTGTGAGGTCATACCATATCCTCTCTATTGTTGTTAACATAATGAATAATTTCATGATTATTTCACTTATTCAACTATTCAGACTAATTCCATGTAAGTCCCAATTATAATAATAATTTATCCATATTTTTTCCTTAAACTAAATATATTCATGCCCATAATTATAAACTTTTGGTATCCAACAATACTTATATATTAACATTCATATACACATAAATCAACATATCTTGTATATACCATTTCCCGTGTACGTAATACATATTTATAAATAATTACACACACACCATACACAAGCACACATTGTTACAAACTCAGCATCCCCATTCCCCGTTTTTCGTTACAGGACCCCATTCCCATATACTACTCTGACAAGAGATAATGAAGGAAGAAGATATTTTCCAATTCCTTTCCCTCTCTCACTCCCTCTCTTTCGATTCTCTCTCTCTGGTTTCCCTCTTTCCCTTCCCCTTTTCCTCTTTCCCTCCTCTCGCGCAAGCCGTTTTCTCCTCTATCAGAACTCCCTTTCTCCTTCACTTCATCGTCGATCCTCAACGTCGCCGCCATGGAGCCCGTACTCGGTCTATAAAATAAATTTATACTCGGCCTATTCCATAATCCGATCATATAAAATAAATTTAAACCATAATAGAATCAAAACTCACCAAATCAAATGAATGACTGATAGATCACAACCATACTCTACAATGCGTCCAAATCTTCTACTTTGAAGTAATAAAATAGAAAAAGTGAATCTAATACTCAATAAGTATCATATTTTTAAATAAAAGAAATTCAATAAATCAGAAAAAATGTCAATTGGATAAAAACTTATTCAGATGACAAAATAAATCCAAATCGCGGACAAAAAAAATCTAATAGAAAAATTCAAAATCCAAGATCTAAAATATAATGGTAGTGTCGTACTCTAAATCAAATATTCAAATTTAAAATAAATATCCAAATCATAAAATAGTCCTCACCGGGACATATGTATATATATAAATATATAATATATAAACAAAATAGAAGTGATCCGGACCAATTCTAATAGACAATTCACCAATTTCAAAGTCCAATCCAAGTTCGAGTCCGATTTCAAATCCAAGACCCGATCAACTTGTGATTTGGGGTAGTATCCGATAGTCGGATGATCTAATAGCGTGTGCAGAGACCAAAACAGTATCGTAACAATTAGTTCAAGGATCTGGATCAAAACATATAGTTTAAAATTATTTGTACGAGACATACCAAGGCCCAACTGATGGCAAAATTAATGAATTTTAAATCCAAATCTAATATTCAAATTCAAATCAAAGTCCAATATAAATAAATGTAGATATACAAATTATATATCAAATTTGAATTCCGATTATTTAAAAACTAGCTTGAGAAAGGGTTATATATAATCCCGATAACCTTAGGTAAAATCAAATCTAAAATAGACCAGTATGTATGGCCACCCATGTACTCTACACCTATTGGTAAGATTGCTCACTATTATTTGTCACCCATAACTTTGGGTGCAATTCTCAAATTTTTTAGATATATTAAAACGTTCAAATATATTCTAAGGTCAAATCAAATTATCCAAATGGGAATGGTCACTATTCCAAACATTTTCTGCCGGCGAAAAGGGATTTTCAAATAACAAATATCTCCTCGTCGAGAGTTGGCCAGAAAATTCAATATCTAAATCCAAATGTAGTGACCACAACCCGACACGTGCATGTGACTGTATAACCTATACAAAGTTTCCTACTCGTTTTCATATAAATATATTGATATAAAAATATATAGTGTCTAATAAATTATTCGGGCTTTCAGAAAAATATTAAACCCTCCAAATTCATAAAATTCAATCCAGAAATATCCAAATTAGACAATGAACTATACATGCATGTCCAGATTAAACAGATCGGGCAGATAAAATTACATGCGTGTTAGTAAAAATTTCAAATAGTGTCTAAAATACTTCAGATATTAAATCAGACCAAAGAAGGGGTTTACAGATACTTGCTTAGACCTCAAACTTCACAGATCTGAAAAATGAATGTCCTGAAATATCCGAATGGAACCTCTCTCGCTCCTGCCGACTCGCGGCCCTTCCTCTCTCCTCCCTTCCTCTCCCTGCTTGCATCCCGTTTTGCTTCTCTCTCTTCACTGACGGCGGCTCTCGCACTAGCGACAGTGGCAAGCATGACGACAGCACCTGGCGATGGTGACACAGTGGTGGACGGTGGCTTAGGCAACCGTCGGTCTTCTCTCTCTCTTTTGACCATGAGCCGCCTCCACCACAAATTACCAAAATCACGATTTTAACTAAATTTTCTCAAAATTCACACATACAAACAAGGATTCAACATCAATGGAGAGAATGGAGAGATTTACTTGTCTTGATTTCATTGATTTCTTCCAAAAACGACGGCAAACGGACGATGGCTGGTTATGCTTCGACTCTTGATTTCGTCTTCTACAAACACCGATAGACAAAATGGAGGGTAGCTCCACAAAGAAGGCTTCACTGGCTTCCATTCTTGGCGTCGAAAGCTCCAACGACAGCGGCAGCGGCAGCGGTGACCACGCAGACCTTCCTCTTATTCCTCTCTTCTCCCCCTCCGCTTTCTCTCTCCCCGACCCTCATCCGATCACTACTCTTATCACTTTTTTCTTTTTTTGGTTTTTTTCATTATTATTATTATTATTATTATTATTATTATTATTATTATTATTATTATTATTATTATTATTATTATTATTATTATTATATTTTTTAATTTTAAAATCCAAATCGATATCCGAGAAATAACACGGGCGCACTTCGGGCGCCAATCCAACTGATCCAATTATCCTTCTAAATTTTATAATATTAAATTAATTTTTCGTCACATCCAAATTATCCAAAATCATAATTAATATTAAATTAATTCGAATAAAAATTCAGGATATTATATTAACCCTTCATCAGCTCTCAAAGCCGCTCCTCGTAGAGCGCATTCTCGAAATCCAATCATCTACAAAACTCACTTTTTTTCACATAAGTGTATTCATACATTTTCTTATATTCTCACATCTTTTCATCCGTTAAGAAATAATTTTGATTTGAATATCAGAGGATAAATTAGGGAGTGAATCCCGCCAATTATTTGACCTTTTGTTTGCTATTTGTTGGTGCAATATTTATGTTAGCACAGACGGAGATCAGATCAGCTTGAGTTCGACCCAATGTGGAAAACCTAATGGCTCTCTAATACGTACAATTCAGATCTATAGATGCATCATTGGCGCCGTTTATGGAAACGACTTAAAAGTTCAACCACTAACCACCACATTCATATTCTAGACAAAAAGATGATCAACACCAAAGCGCAACTTAGTGTGCCGGCAATGGATTCCGCCCCCATGGTGATGACCTCTTAGTAGGTAGCTATGTGGGCGAGCGGTATGAGCCCGACATACACAAATTCACTGCTGAGGTAAGAGATATGAAGTAAATACTCCATGCATTCTTCCCCCACATAAATGGGCAGCAATTGGGGGCTCCCCCCAAGGGACCACTATATGACCTAAATAATGAGCCAATCCCCGTACAGGGAGCCGCTCAATTGGATGTTGAGTTGGAGACGTATCCATGCACGGCCTCCAAGATGCTTACGTTCTTTGTAGTGATCTCCCCTCGATTTACAATGCAATCTTAGGACGATCTTACCTAACCACATTCAGAGTAGTAATATTGATTTTCCATTTAAAGATGAAATTTTTAACCCCGTGCGGTGTCGAAGAGGTCCTAGGAGACCAAGTCATCAGACGAATGTGCTACTTGTCCCAAGTCACTCAAGCGGCTCCAAACCCGCCGATCAAAGATTATGACTTCCGCGACGAGACCACCCTACAGTAAGTTCAGTCTAGAGAAATGACTAACCAAGTTTCCTTAGATCCCAACGAACCAAAGAAGTGTGTATAAATTGGGAGTTCTATGTCGGGGCCCCTCTGCGATCAGCTTATAACCTTCCTCAAACAAAATTCTGATATCTTCGCATAGGTGAGAATTGATAATGAAATTTGAAAATTCAATAGCAGTTCTAGGTTTTTTGTGAAACATCAAAATGAATTTTGATTTCACTTTGTATGTAGACAATTTTGCCAATAGCGAAGTCAAAATTAGGAAAATGCAAAATTTTATTTTTAACCAATACATATCAACAAATTTAAATAATCCTAGCAGTTAATATTACGAGAAGGTTTCATAGAAGTTTAGTACATTATGCAAAATTGGATCTTGTGATTAGTCAGTTTGACAAGTTCATTACACCCATATAATCAAATTAGTATGTTTCATTAACTTACTAACTTGATAATCTTTGCTCAATTTTCAATATTATATATCAATATTACACTAATTAAGTAACAATAAATAATAATAATTTAAAAAAAACTATATAGCAAATGTAAATTATGTAATTAATATTCAAAATGTAAGAAAACTTTGCTAATATAAGGCGTAAATGTTGGGAAAAAACTCTATTAACAAAGTATCATAATGTTACTAACTTCTTGCATTGTTGCATTGTTTTCGGCCATCCTATATTATGATATAATCACCTTAACCAACTCCTATTTTTCCTTCTAAAGATTTGATCTCAAAGTTTGGATATGATAGTATTAACTTTCATCATCAAAATTTAAGCCAACTTCCTAGCCATTTTCTGATACTTTGGGCCGATTAAGGATTTAAGGTTCCAGGAAAGATCATTCATTAAATTTTATAACATTTTTTTAAATTTAATATTGTAAAAATTTATATAATTTATTAAACTCTCTAAAAATTAGGAGATATTCATGGTTAATAATATTACTAAAAAAGTATATCTGTTCTGATTCAAACATACAATGGATCGGCCTCCAAATTTTCTGCACAATCACAACCAAATTTTATTAGTCATGTAAAGTTTGAACCTACTATATAAATTAAATTATTCAATTAAATTTATTTATAATTTTATTCATTCAAAAAAAAGATATTACTAAAAATATTTCAAATATTACACATATAAATCTTATATCAAGTAAAATTAGTATTAGTAGTCAAAATTTCAGCTAAAAATCAAAAAAATCTCACCCCAAAAACGGGTTAGAGAGCGCTCCATCCCCCCCCAACCACTGCGTGATGGATGTATGATAGTCCTTATATTATTTAGATCCAATAATCCATATTTTATATTTAAAAAATTTAGAAAATATGTTAATATTTATTTTTAATAATTATAAAATAAGCTATAAAAAATATAATCCATTTTATAAATATTTTTTTTTAAATATATAAATTTTTCATCACTAAATTTTTATTCAATTGTGCTGTGGAGGTTGTTTTCGAAAGAGGGGCTACGTCACCCCACCATTGCACATTTACCAAACTGGGGCTACATTGATTGTTTGCTGAGTAGCGTTCCTGTTGTCCCTTTGAATCATCATTAAGTAATATAATACAATCATTAAATTATTATTATTATTTTTTTATTTATTAATATAAATAAATAAATAAATATGATATTAAATAATATTTCTTATTATTTTTAATATACGGGTGAGGGAGCGGTCCCACATGTTTCCTTACACGTGTCACGCGTAGGCGGCGAGTTAAGAAAACTTGTATACGTGAGCTAGTAGTACAAAGGAAACGACAGCGCATTGGTCATGCATCAGCGCCCCCATCTATCCAACGCTTTGAATAATGCGTGTGAGGGACGTCATTGAATGGATGATGATAAAGGGAAGAAATTCAATTTTTATTTTTTATTTTTTTATAATTTCTCGAACGAGAGACGATATCGGAGATCGCGCTGCGATATGACGATAAATTGAACGATATGGTGGTTATATTTTCTCGTCTTGGCTTTATCTCAGATTCTCCGGTTTCTCGTGGCGGGACCCACAAAGTGACAAGCTATTCTGACGCAAGGCGTAAGGGAAAGGAATTATTTTTAAATTTTAAATTATTTATTTTTTAAATAAATTATTACAATTTTAATTATTTTTAAAAAAATTAAAAAAATTAATTATTAAAATATAATAACTTATTTAAAAATAAATAATATAAATTAAAAAAAATAATTATTCTATCTCTTTAGCTGACAAAGGCCTCCTCATCCTATTTTAATCAAACTTGTTTTTTTTAACTATATTATTAATTAGAGTAATATCCTTTAATCTTTAAAAAATTTTGATAATATAATATTTAATTTAATTATTTATATTCAATATATTTAAAATAAATAAATAAATATTATATCATTGGACAAAAAATATTTTTAAAATATATGTTACTTTAAATACTATTTGAATATTTTTTAATTATATAATATTTAAATTAATAAAAACATATAAATAAATAAATAAATATTATATTAGTGAATAATTTTATTGGATGGCTAGAAATATTTTTAAAATATATATCACTATAGTTATCTTTAAAATATTTTTTTAAGTGTATAACATCTAATATATTTATTTATATTAATAAATTTATATAATTAAATAAAACATTATCTTAAAATGAATATATAAATGTGGTCTAGTAATATAATTTTTTATTTTTTATATAATTTTTAGTTTTTAATTATTTCAATTTAGAAACGAAGATGGCTGTGATCCAATGTGGACGCTTTCCATCATACCAAGATTGCCTGCCTGTCTCTCTATGCCAATTATAATTTTATAATCATGAGAAAAGTTAACTGATTTGGCGTTCACATGCCACATCACATCAGGGAAACCAGACAATCAATTCTGATTCACAGAGGTGAATATTTAAATAATAATAATAATTTAGAATTTTATTAATTTTTTAAAAAATAAATTAAATTTTATTTAAAAATCCCATAAAAAGCAATTTAAAATTAATGTCAAAGTAACTCCACAGCGTGAGGACATCATCTAAATACCTAGATTCTGTTTTCCCTGTGTTGAGGACACATCAGTAGAAATAGTTGTATCCATCACCTATCAAAATTTAAAATTATGGAATAAATAATTAATATTATATTAAATAATTTAAATTAAAAAATATTTATTCTATCTCTTTAGTTGACAAAGGCCTCCTCATCCTATTTTAATCAAACTTGTTTTTTAACTATATTATTAATTAGAGCAATATCCTTTAATCTTTAAAAAATTTTGATAATATAATATTCTATTTAATTATTTATATTAAATATATTTAAAATAAATAAATAAATATTATATCGTTGGACACAAAATATTTTTAAAATATATATTACTTCAAATACTATTTAAATATTTTTTTAATTATATAATATTTAAATTAATAAAAATATATAAATAAATAAATATTATATTAGTGAATAATTTTATTGGATGGCTAGAAATATTTTTAAAATATATATCACTATAGTTATCTTTAAAATATTTTTTTAAGTGTATAACATCTAATATATTTATTTATATTAATAAATTTATATAATTAAATAAAACATTATCTTAAAATGAATATATAAATGTGGTCTAGTAATATAATTTTTTTATTTTTTATATAATTTTTAGTTTTTAATTATTTCAATTTTCTAGAAACGAAGATGGCTGTGATCCAATGTGGACGCTTCCATCATACCAAGATTGCCTGCCTGTCTCTCTATGCCAATTATAATTTTATAATCATGAGAAAAGTTAACTTATTTGGCGTTCACATGCCACATCACATCAGGGAAACCAGACAATCAATTCTGATTCACAGAGGTGAATATTTAAATAATAATAATAATTTAGGAATTTTATTAATTTTTTTAAAAAAATAAATTAAATTTTATTTAAAAAATCCCATAAAAAGCAATTTAAAATTAATGTCAAAGTAACTCCACAGCGTGAGGACATCATCTAAATACCTAGATTCTGTTTTCCCCGTGTTGAGGACACATCAGTAGAAATAGTTGTATCCATCACCTATCAAAATTTAAAATTATGGGAATAAATAATTAATATTATATTAAATAATTTAAATTATTATTTATATTTATTATTTATCTGATCTAACTTTTAATTATTTACTTTCAATATATATAAATATCATATTTATTTATGTATTTATTTTAAATATATTTAATATAATTAATTAAATAGAATATTATATTATCAAAATTTTTTAAAGATTAAAGGATATTACTCTAATTAACAATATAGTTAAAAAAAACAAGTTTGATTAAAATAGGATGAGGAGGCGTTTATCTACTAAAGAGATAGAATAATTATTTTTTAATTTTAATTATTTATTTTTAAATAAGTAATTATATTTTAATAATTAATTTTAATTAATTTTTTTTAATTTTTTAAAAATAATTAAAATTGAAATAATTTATTTAAAAATAAATAATTTAAAATTTAAAAATAATTCCTTTCCCTTACGCCTTGCGTCAGAATAGCTTGTCACTTTGTGGTCATAATCCAGACTACGATTATTATTTTCCCAATTTTTTAACTTTTTGTGGTCAGATAATTTTTCTTAAAAAGAGAGTTTGATATATAAAATCTTTACGGCTCACAGAATCTAAGGAAGAGTTAGACCAATTTAGGCCTACATATGCGATCTCATCATGCATACATTCAAAAGATAGTTTTCACGATTTAAACTTATGACCATTAGATTCTATTACCATAGCTCTATCTAATTATCATGAATTTCCTTTCTAAAAGCTACTAGAGAAAAACTTTACTCCGGATCACGCAAACAGCCTCCCGGGAGTAGAAACTTGAACTTGTCGGCATTCTCTATCAAATATGCAGGCAGATGAACGGCAGAAGCGGAACGGGGAATGGGGCTCATAAACTTGATCAACTCCCGGAAGGTGTATGCTTCTGGAAGCATGTCGTAGAGATCGTCTCCTCGACAAATGATGTTTTGAATCCTTCCACAATCTAAGAACTCTCTTCTCTTAACCCTATCGGCATGACTATACGCAGTCATCTTAAACACAAAGTCCTTAAGGTGCCGGAGGCAGAAGCTACAATGCCACCCAGCATCAGAAAGAACGAAATCACTCTGTCGCGAATGTCTGTACCTGGTCGACGGAGCATAAATGTGGACTGCCGGCTTCCAATTCCAATAGTCGACGGGGAACTCAAATGAGTACATATAGTGCTTCACGTCAAGATGCAATACCGAAGGCATGCCATCACACCATTGAAGAAGCCTTACTGTATGTGGGCTTGGAATCTCATCTGTATCCGCCATGATAATGAGATCGCCATCAGAAATTCCCGCACGCTTGATCAGACTAGTCATTGCACCGCGTTGTCTGGCCTCGAGCTCGAAGGGGTCTTTGCTAGAACCAGGGGGTCTGATGTGGCCGGGAAACACGTCATGAACAATCTTGCCCTCGGCGAAGGAAAACTGATTGCGGTTCAAAGAGAAGAAGAGAGGCTTTGCGATGCCTGTGAAAGTAGTGTTTGACTCAAGGATGATGAATTTGGTGACATATGGCTCAAGCTCATGCCATCGGATCTCGAGCAAGTCTAGCTCGTTGTTGAAGATGATAGCGTCGAAGACGCGGCGTGGCTTGGGGAGGATGGACCATCCATGAAGGCTGCAGAGGTGCTCCATTGAGACATTCTCGGCATAATAGTGAGGAAGGCGGGTGAGTGATGGGGGAGGTTTGTCCCACAGTGGGCGGAAGAAATAAGTGATTTTTTGGTAATGGGTAAACAGTCCAATCATAGAAATTGGCAGAAGAATCAGGACAATTAAGAAAATAAACTTATTTGGTGCTCGTCTAGGGATTAGGCGGGAAGAAGGTCGAGGGGCCATGCTTTATTGAAGGAGACTGGATGTGGACAAGATATACCCAATTTTGTCCTAAACCATGGCTTCATAAACCTTGATTATCTGCAAGAATTGAACCAAATCATAAAAAGTTTATCTATGATAAACAAATCAATAAGGCATTTCTTAAGAAAAGATCGAAGCCTATAAACATCCACTCTCAGGGGCAGCAAAGGTTTGAGGTAGAATGAATTAACAACATTAACTATCATTCCAATGCACTTTGTGTCAAATGACTCAGTCTAAATTATAGAGGTGACCCAATGAAGGAGGGTCCTACATAGTGGGCCAAGGAAGCATCCGATGTATACCGCCAGAATCCTACTACATAAAAGACTCTAGGGAGATTGTAAGCTTTTCAGTGATAAACTTGACGTTATAGTTTGAAACAAACTTGTATCTTTCAATTTAGAAGGTGAAGCTATGGCAGTGAAATTCAAGGTGTAAGATGCTTGAGATGACAAATATCCAAAAACAACTCAAACTATGAAGGTTTTGATGCAAAAAATCAAGCAAGTCACAACCACAGGGAACTTGAAACATTGGCTTTTTTTTCCCTCTTTTTTTTCAAATAACTTACTATCAGGAACTACCAGGCTCTAAAGCATGCATTACACAAAAACCTTATGTTGACATTAAAAATTGAGCGCAAAATTGAGAACCACCACAAAAACTTTAAAATAGCCATTCTCATGAATAGAATCAAACTCTATTGATACTTCATAAGTATCATCGCATAAGCCAAGAAATTAACTCTAGGATTCATTTGAGGCATGAAAAGAGAAGAATTTGAAGATGCCAAATATAATTTAATTCAACTAGCAGTATAGAAAATAGCTCTCAAAGTCGATATATATACATTAAAAGGTGATTTATCTATTAGCTGTTGCCATTTTGAATTGACCTACTACCACATATCTGTGTAAGATTTGGAAGCGTTTTGGAGAAGGCGAAATGAAGACGAAGACGAAGAGAAAAAACAACTTCTTGGAAAAGGCCAAAGTTCTGCGTTGACAGACAAAGCTGCAGGCTTTCGGTTTATTGCAGCTATACACACGGCATTACAGGAATTTAAATTACAGTGGGGCGTCTCAGTATGGCAAGGGCAAAAGGAAAGGAAAAATACAACGCAAAGGAAAGAAAATATATAGCGTATAAAAAGAAATTACAATATTAACAAAAGACAATAGTAACCAAATATAAAAAATATTACAGATTTCTTAATACGCCCCCGCAAGATAGAGCATATATATTGACAATGCCCATCTTAAACAAGTGCGCATTTAGCCGATGTGAGGGTAGAATCTTGGTAAATATATTTGCCAGCTGATTATAGGTGGTGACATGATGTGTGTGGATACTCCCTTCTTGGATTTTGTAGCGGATGAGATGACAATCCAACTCGATGTGTTTGGTGCGCTCGTGGAAGACAGGATTAACAGCAATATGAATTGCCGCTTGATTATCACGGTATAGGTGTGCTGCATGGGAATGTGAAACCTGCAAGTCATTAAAAATATAACGTAGCCAAAATAATTCACAACAGGTGGTAGCCATTGATCTATATTCTGCCTTTGCAGAAGAGCGAGAGATCACTGACTGTTTCTTGCATTTCCATGAGATGAGAGAATTGCCAAGAAAAATACAATAGCCAGTAATGGATCTTCGTATGTCTGGACATGAAGCCCAATCAACATCACAAAAGGCTCTTAGTTGAATGTTGGAAGTGGAAGGAAGTAATATGCCTTGTCTTGAGTTTAGTTTTAGATAGCGCAAAACTTGATACACAGCCTTCATATGGTTGGAAGTAGGCTGATTTATAAATTGGCTCAAAATGTATACAGCATAAGCTATATCCGGCCTTATGACAGTAAGGTAAAGAAGGCAACCAACAAGCCTTCGATATGTGCTCGGGTCCTGTAAGACCTCCCCAATATGCTTACTCAATTGTACGTTTTGATCCATTAGCAGTTTAAGATGTTTGGCTCCAATGGTGCCAGAATTGGCTAAAATATCAGGAGTACATTTTCGTTGGCAAAGATATATACCTTTTGTTGATCGGGCAACTTCTATGCCAAGGAAGTGTCGTAAGACTCTAAGGTCTTTAATCTTGAAGGCTTGATTAAGAAATGTTTTGATAGATGTAATGGCCTTCAAGCAATTACTTGCAACAATTATGTCGTCAACATAAACAAGAAAAACGGTGAAAGATTTGTCGTCGTGTTTTGTAAATAGGCTGCAATCGGCCTTGGATTGCACGAATCTATATGTAATAAGGGAAGTCGAAAATTTAGAGTACCATTGTCTGGAGACTTGTTTAAGTCCATAAATACTTTTCAGTAATTTGCATACTTGGTGGGGTTTTCCTTTGGTATACCCAGGGGACTGTTGCATATAAATGTCTTCGTTTAGGGTGCCATTTAAGAATGCATTATTGACATCAAAATGATACAAATGCCATCCTTTTATGGCAGCAATAGCCAAAAGGTATCGAACGGTGGTAAGTTTAGCGACAGGGAAAAAAGTTTCGTGATAATCCACTCCTTCCTCTTGAGTATATGCTTTACCTACTAGCCGACATTTATGTCTTTCAATACTCCCATCACAATTAAATTTTAATTTGAACACATATCGACATCCGATAGCTTTCTTTCCTCGAGGTAAATCAGTAATAGACCAGGTTTTATTGAATTCTAAGGCTTCTAGTTCATTTTCGATGGCTTTTCGCCAATTAGGATCACGCATGGCCTGTACATAGGTTTACGGTTCAGTTTGGGATGAGATGGAAGAAATAAAAAACTTATAGTCGTGGGGCAACTTTTGATATGATATGTGATTTTCAAGAGGGTAAGGTTTGCTTGGGGAAACTTGTGTTATGGGTTGGATAGGGACAACTTGAGATGTTTGATGGCAATGAAAGTCTTTCAGGTGTTGAGGAGCTTTCCTAGTTCTGGTAGTTCTGCAAACGGGGGTGTTATCTTCTGTTGGGAGTTGGATATTTGTAGAAGGGTTACTAGGTTGCCGACTGTCACTCAATGATTCTTGATTATGGTCTAATTGATTATGGATAGGGGATGAGTTGGATTCTTCTTTATCATTCCAATTGGTAATGATTGGCGGGTCTTCATCTAGAACAGAATCAGTGTTTGGATTCAAGTCCAAGTTATGGACAGGAGATAATTGTTGAGTGACAAACGGATCGACGCTAGTCACTACGGGAGACATTGCATTGGATTGATCATTGGGAATAGTTTCAGCATAGTTTCCTTTGTACAGGAACGTATTCTCATGAAAAATGACATCCCTTGAATAAAATGCTACATGACTATGTAAATCAAACAATTTGTATTCTTTGACTGCAAAAGGATATCCCAAAAATAGACAAGTTCTACTTTTACGGCACGTTTGGTTATTGGAATGGAATAAGGTGAGAATAGAATAATTATTCCCAGGAATAGAATTTGGCTGTGAATAGAGTTGGGAATTGTTATTCCTATATTTGGCTGCTGGAATAGTATTAGTTGGAAATTTGTATTTCAATGTTTGGTTTGTAGAATTGTATGAGGAATAAGGTGAGAATTTATTAGAATGAAGCTTTTACCCTTATTACTTATGGGAATATATTATATAAAATAAAACACACATGTATATGTACATATTTTTATATATATTATATGATATACATATACATAATTATATATATATATATTATGTACATATTATTATGAATTATTATTTAATATATTATATTATTGTATCATGTAAAATACATATTTAATAAATATATAATATATTACATATTATAAAAATAATACAGAAAATTATACATATTATAATTATCATATTATTTTATATAATATAATATAACATATATTTATTATACATATTATTTTTTGATTACAATTAGATTACAAAGATTTTTTGATTCCAATACTAGAGAACAAAAGGATTACAATTGGGCATTCTAGAATAACAAAGAAAGCATTTCATCACTATTTTTCCTCCTTTTTTTATTGGTAGGAAACACATGTGCACTGTAAATTTCATTAATGAATTAACCCAGGCAGCCCATTGCGCCACGTCCATGGGAATATGTTGCACTGTAAATCATTTTGTAGGTGCAACGTTACTCGTACTCACATGGGATCATTTTGTCGCAAAATTTAACTTATGCATGGAAGTTTAATGGTTAGTTCACAGTGTGCCTGAAAAAATTTGCAATCCTGTATAAAAGAGAATGAGACTTGGTGTAGCCATAAGATTGATCTATTGTGACATTGTGGTCAAAAGTTCAAACCATAATAATAGTCTCTCTGTTAAGCACATATTAGGCTAGAAATATCTGTCCCTCACCATGTCCTATGTTATAAGAGCCTATGCACTGGCTTCCCTTCAGTTTTATTTGCGATTAAAAAAAATATATCACCTTCCTCTATATTTTACTTCAGCTGCATATTAAGGGTGTCTAAGCTGGCAATTTACCATGAACTTCTACTAATCATCTTAAAACATGGCAAGAACCAACAGATATAGGACTCCGTTTCAATTGTGTTCAGTTGTGTGATTCTTTCACTGCCATTTCACAGCAGGAAGAGTGATGTCCTTAATTAATGAAATGATGAACTTTTGCATAATGTGCAACTGCTATGCTCTGTGTTTCAGGCACATCTCTACTTTTCTGCTACCAATGAGAATCATGCAGCGCCTACAAGGATGTTGACCCAACCGAACTAAAGCATTTCACATTGTCTTCCACCAATATGCAAGTTGTGACAAGAGATCTTGATCCATTCTGACAAAATGGATGCAAAATTTTTAATATGTGCTCATTTATGCTTTATCCAATACCATTCAATCTAGTAACATAAATATATACAAAGTTCTTTTTTACTATTTTCCTAAAAAATATTTATAGTATCGGAAACTAAAAAGGTGGCCTAGTTCACTAGGTTTCCCACATTGCAGGATTGAGAGAGGCTCCAATCAGCTGGTCATATATGTTGAAATGAGAAAGCATGTGGCCTTCAATAGCCCTTCAAACAAAATTTCCATTCAACGTGATTGGTAAAAAATACTCTACATATATGATGATCACACGATCATCCTCCATTTTAACCATTCATTTTAACCCTGAGATAGTAATATCTATATACCATTCCATGTCACACAGGGATTGCAATTTTTTCAATTCAAAAAAATCATTTCACACAGGGATTCAGTGGACAGTGATGATGGTGGCAAGGCAATTACTCGTGAGATGCCTCCTTATAAGGCTTAAGCAGCACTCATAGAAACCAATAAAACCAGTAGGTATCAAATCGAAATTGTATCACTCATAAAACGAGAGCCAAAAAATATTGTGGAGCCAGAAAACAGAAAACAGAAAAAGCTCACAGGCAAATGCTAGTATGGATCGAAATCGATTCAAAACGATTAATTCCAAATAAAAGTATCACGTACCTCAACTTCGAACAGATGCTCAATCGGAATGCGAAAGTAGCAGAGAGAGAGAAGCGTATGGTTTCGAGGGAGTGCGGCCGCGAGAGAGGATTTTGAGATACAGGAAAGTTAGGGTTTCGAGAGCTGGAAGATTGGCTGCGAGAGAGAGAATGTAGGTTTTCGAGAGAGGGAGGATTGGCTTCGAGAGAGAAGAGAAGATATTGTGGCGAGAAGGAAGAGAGTGGCGAGAGAGTGGCCGTGGCGAGAGGGAATAGGGTTTTGAGAGGGACGAACGTCTGCGAGGAGAAAGTGGCGAGAGAGTGGCCGTGGCTTTGGAGGGCAGATTTGGAATATTTAAAATATTGTGTGGAAATACTTTTTCCTTCTTAATCGGGAATAAAAAAAAAACCTACTATCATTAAGGAATAGTTATTCCTTATAATCAGGGAATAACTATTCCTTTGGGAATTGTTATTCCTAAGTAAAATGCAACCAAACGGTGAAATTATTATTTCACTGAGAATAAGGAGGGAATAGAATTTATATTCCCTCCAACCAAATGTGCCGTTAGGGTTAAATTTCTTCCGCCCATGAGAAAAGGTGGATGCAAAACACAAACAACCAAATACGCGGAGGTTGCCATAGTTGGGTTTGACTCCAAACAGAATTTCATATGAAGTCTTATTTTCAAGTAATAGAGTGGAAATTCTGTTGATAATTTGTGCAGCAGTAAGTATACAATCACTCCAGAATTTCAAATGAAGTCCCGATTGAAATCTAATAGCTCCAGCGACATTCAATAAATGTTGGTGTTTGTGTTCAACGACACCGTTTTGCTGTGGTGTTTCCACACAATTACGTTGGTGAATAACACCTCTTTTACTGTAAAAGTCTCCCAGTCTGAATTCAGTTCCATTATCGCTACGAATCACTTTGATCTTGACATTAAATTGTGCGGCAACCAAATTGTAAAAGGCTTCCAAGCACAATTTTATATCTGATTTTTGTTTCAGAAGGTAAATCAAGGTACTCCTGGAGAAATCATCAACGATAGTCAGGAAGTATTTATATCCGTCATAAGATATCTCGGAACATGGTCCCCATAAGTCACAATGCACCACGTCGAATAAGGTGTGTAACTTATGGGTGCTGGGAGAAAAAGGAAAGCAACGCTGCTTGGCCATGTAGCAAATAGAACAGGGATTATCATTAATAGAATGCACTGCTCCTTTTACAAGAGAATTGCTTATTAATTTCATCCTAGAATACGAAATATGACCTAATCGAGAATGCCACAAATCAGAAGACAATGAAGCAAAATTAACAAAGGGTACCTTGCAGAATTTGGAGAGAAGGCTCTGTAAAAAATTGGGATTAACTTTCTTATTCATCAAATAATATAAACCATTTTTCTCTTCACCCATCCCAATCGTTCTCTAGGAGGAAAGGTCCTGAATAAGGCAAAAGTCACCAAAGAAAAATAAACAATAACCGAGATCATTAGCAAACTGCTTCACAGATATCAAATTGAAGGTAAAAGAGGGAACACATAAAACATTTTGCAACACAATTTGGTCGGTCAATCTGACCGTCCCAATGCTGGAGGCAGGGGCCATACTCCCATCAGGGAGTTTCACAGAACAGGAGACGGGAGTCTCCTTAGTAAGGTATAAAGATGGATCACATATCATGTGATCAGTAGCTCCTGCGTAAAAAATCCAGGTGTTCCTTCTATTACAGGAGGAAGGGACAGAGCAGAGATTATTACCAGCCATATTTGCTACCTTCGGTTGATCACTGGTGGGATCAAAAGGTTGGGAATTTTTTCTGGTCGTTGGAGAAGACATTACTGAATCTTTTGGGTGAATCATATTTATGAGTTGCTGGAACTGCAATCTCATTAATTCAACTTTGTCATCCTCATGAGTCTCTTGGTCAGAGACAGTGGTGTGGTTTAATTTGTTGGTTAAGAGTGCCGTGGCTCCAGACTTACCATTCGGTCTACGACCATGAGGAAAGCCATGGAACTGATAACATTTATCAATAACGTGTCCGGGTTTATTACAGTGAGCACAGATGGGAATCTCAGCATTCCCAATCTTAAAGCATTGTTGCAAAGAGTGTCCTGGAACACGACAATGAACGTAAAAAGGCCTGTCCTTTTTGAACATCTGATTATTTTTCACAGGGTTATTAACAGACCGTTTCGTGAGCAAGGCTACGGTTTCTAAGGGATGAACAGCAGACAACATTTGGTGTTGTCGTTCTTGCTGTTGGATTATCGAAAAAACTTTGTTGACAGAAGAGAGAGGGTCCATCAACATAATCTGGTCTCTCACATTAGCATAAGAATCATTGAGACCCATTAGAAATTGCATGACACAATCCCTTTGATATCGCTCAGTGAACACTTTGATGTTGCCACAGTTACAATCTGGGAGCGGATCACAGATAAGAAGTTCGTCCTTGATTGTTTTCAACTTTTCATAATACAGACTTACCGAATCGTGCTCTTACAAGAGACATGCCAAGGACTTCTTGAGTTGAAAGATTCGTGGCCCGTTTTGTTGGGTGAATCGGTCACGCAGTTCCTTCCAGATTTCAGAAGCATCGTCAACGAATACAACGCTGGACTTAATGGAAGGACTAATGGAATTCTAGATCCAGGACACCATCATGTCATTGCAGCGTCCCCAAGCTTCAAAAAGGGGATCAGTGGAATCACTGGGTTTTGGAACAGTACCGTCACTAAATGGGAGTTTGTTTTTAGCCCTCAACGCTCGACGCATGGTTCGGGACCAAGTCGAATAGTTGTCGACGATGAGCAAATCGGCTGACTAAGGCGGATTTACGGTCACACAAACTTCCTAACAGGTTGCATGGATACGAAAGGTTTTGAAATCGTGCTTGAGTTTTGGGTAAGAACTAGGATTCGGGTTTGTCGTCATTTGGATGCGTTGTGGCTAGATGCATTATCGGAAGCATTAGGGTTGGGATGGTGTGCCATGGTCTCTGATACCATGTAAAATTTGGAAGCGTTTTGGAGAAGGCGAAATGAAGACGAAGATGAACAGAAAATACAACTTCTTGGAAAAGGCAAAAGTTCTACGCTGACAGACAAAGCTGCAGGTTTTCGGTTTATTGCAGCTATACACACGGCATTACAGGAATTTAAATTACAGTGGAGCGCCCAAGTATGGCAAGGGCAAAAGGAAAGGAAAAATACAACGCAAAGGAAAGAAAATATACAGCGTATAAAAAGAAATTACAATATTAACAAAAAACAATAGTAACCAAATATAAAAAAATATTACAGATTTCTTAATACTATGCAAACCAATCAAAATAACAGCACCAATAGTGTTGGATGTTCATGCAGTCATTGATGAAGCAGGTAGAAAAGAAGGATGCAGCTCGAATATGAATTGAAAACTACTTATACAATTGTCTATGGCAAGACACGAACATAGATTCGTAGCAAGGCCAACAAGGATGAACAAACCTTATAAAGATCGCAATTAGAAGTCAGAGATCTGCTCAGAAACAGGTTGATGAAATTTGCTAAAACAATAGGTTGAATGTTGAATCAATCAATGATCCTCAAAATTGTTCCTTCTTGAGATTTGAGTAAGCAACTGCACATGAAATTACCTAGAGCACACAAAATCATCGTTTTTGAATAACACACAGCATGTCAGGTGGAGGGCAGTTGGTTAAGCCTCTCCTATCCTGCCCTCTGCACTTGGGATTTTCATTCTCCTATACTCCATCCCTATCATTTATGATAAAAAAAGAAAAATTCAAAGCCGAGCTGAAAGAAACTCAGCTCCTATCTATCTTGGTGAAAGGCAAAGGGTATTTAAATTAATCGAAGCCAACCAACAGTGATTTTCACAGAGTTCAAATTGAATCAATAAAGCCTCAAAAAACTGTGATTTCTTTCTTCTAATAGAGCAAATTGCCTAGAAATTTAGTATATCGTCTTCTGAATAATAAGCTGCCAGGAAAAGATTCAGGAAATGACAAGAAGTCGGCATAAGCGGAAAACGACACTCAGAATACAACATTAAAGCATCAACACTAATTCAGCCAGAGCTTAGGTTTGCAGTAGCAAAGCTTGAACCTAAAATCGTGAAAAGGCGTTTTCAGCAGATAATCCACATATCACGAAGTTTCAAAAAGTAGAACACATATTCCTCCACAACAATCTCCAACACAAAAACATCCCGGACCAAAACCATTTCTTAAAAAAATCGACGGAGAAGATTGCATATCGACCATTAAAAAAAAAAAAGTACACAAATTTACAAACGGTAAAACAAAGGGGCCGAGAACCTGAGAGGAAACTCCACCAAATGCCGAGATGATTAACAGCAGAGAATAATAAAAGATTACGTTACCTGCTCTGAGTCGCAGAAATTTCACGATGTTTATTCAAATCGCCTGAAGTTCACCGGCTACGAGAGAGAGAGGGAGGGAGCGAGCGAGCGAGACGCGCGGGCAAGCACTACCCGAAGGCGAGAGGGGACATAGGTGTTTAATTTTTGAGGGGCTGAGCAACCTACTTTGAAGATAGAGTCAACAAATTTTTTTAATTTTAAAATATTTATTTATATATATAATTATAATTTAATAATTAATTTTAATTTTTTTAAAAAAATATTTAAATTATAAGTATTTATTTAAAATAAATAATTTAAATTAAAAAATAATATTTATTTTTAAAAAAATAGAATATATTAATCTAAGATCCCCATATATTAAAAAAATAAAGATATAATAGTTATCGTATTAGTCAATAAATATATGCCACATACGATTATAATATTTTATTATTAATTATTAAAAAAATAGTCTAACTTATTATTTTAATAATTATTATTATTTAAAATAATTTAAAAATTAAAAAATATTTTTAATATATTATTTTTATTAATCTTTATATTTTAAAATTTTAAAAATTTATAATTTAAAATTTTCACATCATAAATTAAAATAAAAATTCAAAGAGATGAAATTGACTACGTAATGACAACTTTACCCCTCCGCACGCGGTCAGATATGGAATCTCCAACTGCTCAGTTCTGATTATTTCCTTTTGCTTTTTTTTTTCCGACGTTGACGGATTTTTTTTTTTTGGGCGTTAAGTCAACCATACTTTAGGGGGAAAGTTTAAAATAATATTAAAATTTAAATTATTAAAAATATTTTATTTTTTAAATTATATATTTAAATTTTATTTTATTGCATAACTTAAATTGTATGCCTTCGTGCAATGACATAAAAAAAATTGAAAATATAGAAAAATTTTATTGGCTAGCATTTTCGCCTCTTCACCGGTTTCTCGGCAATCGCATTAAATGCGTTGCAGGGTGCCGTTATCTTCTGCCTGCACAGGCTCTGCACCGATTTCTTGACCGCTGGACTGGGCTGACCATTTTATGTGGGCTTTTAGACCTTTCGCGGGTCGCAGATTCCTTCACTGACTTGGCAATCCTTCATGGGTTAGGACATGGGACCTAATAATATTTTTTTTATAAAAATATAATTAAAAAATAATAATTGAGAAAAAAATTGTGAAAGGTCAAAAATATTTTTGATAGTTTTTTTTTCTCCTTTTTTATTTTTTTCTCAATTATATTCTAAGTTTTATATTTTCAATTAAATTCTCAAAATTTTCAACACTAACTATACTCAACATAAAATAATTAGTCAAAAATGATACCAAATCACAACATGGAAGCCATCTTTTCAATCTGTCAAAATCAATTTAATTTATTAATTACTCCTTAAATAATAAAATTATAATCCTTACATAGATATATTCTAATCATAAATTAATTAAAAATTAAATATTATTTTTTAATTAATAATTAGTTAAAATAAAAAATAATAAAATTAAAAATATAATATTTTATAAATATTTTAATGTTATCAAAATTACAAAAAAAAAAAATAGAAATAGACTAAGTCTTTGATGTCAATTTCGGGCTGCCCTCCATCGCAGCAGTTGGGCAAATAGACTAAGTCTAACCCAACTTCTCTTTCGTAAGCCTCATTTGGACACTTGGCCGGATACATGACAATCATCTGAATCTTTACAAGTACGTGGTACCCTCGATGTTGACATATGCTGCCACCACGAAGCCATAAAATGAAATAAATAAACCATGTTTCTTGCTTGGATTGCCATCATATTTACGTTTGTGTTATGTTTAATTATTAAAATAAAATAAATTAAAATAAAATAATTATTTTATAATAATAGAATAAAATCAAAATAAAATTAAGAATTTATATTTAAATATTTAATTGTTAAAATAGAATAATATAAAAATTAATATTTTAATATTTAGTATGTATAATAGTATAAAAAATAAAATGAGAATTTATCATAATAACTTTTTTGCCCTGATGCGTCATAGATCTAAGTTTTAAACAGATTCGTATCGAACTAGTCCATTGGATTTTAGTCACTGTCCTTTAAACCCGAGATCCTGCATACCACGATTTCAAATAAAAAGTTGGGTGACAGTGAAGTTTTATCCCACCGTAAGTACTCTGACATTTAAATCAGTAAACGACCTTTTAAGAATAAGAAGATAAATGTAGAGAATGTAAATATGGATTTTGGGTATGGGACATATGAATGATTGTCGGAAGTATACTCGTGGAGAGCGACTTTAGTTGTGGATGCTCATAGAGAGCAATTTCTCCATGTACTAAGTTCATTGGGAACTAGTAACAGAGATAAAGATAGCAGAATGTTGGAATGCTTTGAGAGTTTAGAGAGCTTCTGTGAGTTTGAATATGCAATAATGCCTGCCCATGAAGTCGGTCTCTATGACCTTTTATAATCATGGACTTTCATTGTATTTCTTAGGTGGCGAAGCAAGATACCATACAACGATCATTGCCTTCCCCAATATTGGTGCAGACGTCATTCTGGGTTACAATGATCATGAATAAAGATTCATTTCCTTCTATAGAGATACCATACGCAATGACCGTTAAGGATTTCTCTGAGGATCATGCACTGATTTGTGAGTCTTCCTTTCGAGATGTATTCTAATTCTGGGTAATTTCTGTTATAGAAGATGTTATCATTTTTGGATGTATGAAAAATTAAGACAGACAACTATTGAGACTTGGGAAGGTGCGCATGGGTCAAATTTGATCTGGGTTGTATTTATCTTGGGCCGCGTTAGTCCTACTTGTTGCGCTCTTTCGGTCAACAACAGTTTTGACCATCGTAGAGATAAATTGGCCGCTATAGATTTTAGGCCACTTACCCATTTTGAGCCGGCTCACTACTGACGTTCCCATCGTATTTTTATTTAAAAAAAAGATATTTTAAAAATTACATGTATATATATATTATTTTAAATTATTAATTAATATAAATAAATATTTAATCACATAACTAATAATTAAAGAGCACATATTAATGTTAATAATCATCGAGTATTTTATTTTATTTACTTATATATATAATTAAAGAGCATATATTAATGTTAACAATCATCGAGTATTTTATTTTATTTACTTATATATATATATATTGTTTTATATTAAACTTTTTATTTTTTCTTTTCCTTTTTCCCTGCTTATTCCCTGTCTCTATTTTTCTTTACCCTATGGTACCTAAAACCAGAAACAAATCTAGGCAGAAATAAATTTTTGTCGAAAATGAATGGCTGAATCTGGGCAACCAATGATGAATTCAATAGAAAACAACCATACTAGTGACAAACAACGGCCGATAACGGAAGCAATTCAATTGAAAGAATGCAATTAGAGAGGTAGGGTTTCGAGGGAGAGAGAGCGAGTGGAGAGAGCGATGGAGGTAGGGTTTTGCAAGGAGAGAGAGCGAGTGGAAAGAGGGAAGAAGGGTTTCACAGGGAGAGAGGAAAAGAATGTGAGGCAGCTAAGGAAAAAGAGAGGATATATTGGGAATAAAAATTTTTTTATTGTAAAAATAATTATTCCCACATATTCAGGAATAAAAAAATACTTAAGAAAATATAATATTTTTTATTCCCTAAGATTTAAAAATAGATGTTCTTTCAAAAATATTTATTCTATATCAAAATGTAATCAAGTGAAAAAATATTTATTCCATTGAAAATAATGTGAGAAAAAAAAATCTATTCCCACCAACCAAATATAACATTGAAAACATTTGTATGTCCAGAGATGCAAATGGCTTATAAAAGCTTCCTTGCCAGTGTCGATGAAAAAATTAAGGATTAAGATAAGGTGTTAATATTTTTGGCTTTTTTACCAGTTTCATACGATCATATTATTATAGTATTACTATTTAAAAATGATATGCTCGATTTTGATAAAATTATTATTTCTTTACTTATGAATAAATCTAGATAAATGGAAGTGATGAGGTTTTAAAAAAGTTAAATGTCATGGTGTCCACTGATAATTGGGGATACGGGAGATCAAGGGGCTAAGGGAGTAAGTTGGAGAAAACAAATAGTTAATCAAAGTTTCAAAATATCGAGTGTCTCTATTTCACCAACAAAGGCCATGCAAAGTATGATTGCTTCAAAATAAAGTAGAAGAAAAAGGGCAGTAGGGTGTGACGAAAAAGGACATATCATAATAGAGATAATCGGACCTCAGTCGCTACTTACGAATACCTTCTAGTCGTCCATGCAAGGAATATAAAAATTTGTATTAGTAATGAGATGAGTTGGGTGACAAATAATGGTTCCTCACATCATTCGATATCGAGAAAGTTTATCTTCACATTCTATACACCTGAATACTACAGAGTATTGAAGATGGGTAATAGTATCTCATCACGGATCATTGGTATCAAAGATATTAGCTTGTGAATAAACAACAAGATGAAACTTATGTTGAATGGACATAAAATACACCTTGGATATATAGAAACTAACTAAAAATGTTTTAATTGTGGCAGGGGGAAGCAGATATTCAAGACAATACTTGATTGATGTTTCAATTGCCAAAAATAATATGAAAATAACTAATTGACAGATTGGTCAATGTGATGGGAAAGGAAAGTCAAGAGAAGTGCAAGCGTGAGCAATTCTTCTATGGAGAAGAAGTTGAAGAGGAGTGGGAATATTCTAGGTTTGATAGCGTAAAAAAAGATTTTTATTCAAGGCTTTGAGGGCTGACATCAGGATCCCATTGAGAAAAAATTACCAAAAAGTAATAGATGACAATCGTTGATAAAGATGATGGGTCACCTACAAAATTATGAGAAAAATTTTATTGGGTTTCAGATAACTATTTTATAAGTACTATAACAAACGAATATGTCTTATAGAGGATGCGTAATATTTGTGCAAAGAACACTCAAATAAAAAAGTTGAGCAATGGTTATATAATATTCATGCGACAATTAATTAAGAGTTGGCCAAACAATAAATAATGCTAAAGGGTCACATGATATTTATATGAATATTGGCTAAGTGGCAGCAACCACAGGAGGTTGTGCAAAATTCATACAAAGGTCGATGAAGTTTCGATCGAAGGTCAATCAAATGGCGCATGATGAAAACCTAAAGAGTATACGCGTACCATTTGCCTAAAATAGTAGTGTCAGATGCGCCCCTAAATGGTTCACGTGCATAGTTTGTCTAGAAAGATTGTGTCTCAGAGGTGCTAGTATACTGTTTATCTACACCTTATATGATTTTAGAATATTTAAAATTATTTTTTTAATACAAAAGTACTGTATAAAAAGAGAGAAGAGAGAACGGTAGAAGAGGAAATGCTTCAACATTCAATTAAGATTCAATTCGAGTTTTATTTTTTACCAAGGTTTTATATGTTATTCTAGTATTATTTTTTAGAATATACTATTATTTGGTTACTCATTTTTTCTAAATATATCATTCTTTAGTAGGCTATTAAATATGTTAGAGTTATATTCAATCGATTATTTAGTTAGGTTATTGTGAAATGATTTTAGTGGAGATTATATTTATAACTAGTTATTTTTATAGTAAATTTATTTAAAATTTATTTAGTAATTTTCTATTAGTTTATAAGAATTTTTCATGTTAAAAATTATTATATAACGTTATATTTTATATGGTCAAATATTTAAAAATTGACATTGACAAAAGGATTGGGTTTATTTTGCTAAACTAATTGTACATATTTTGATCAAATTTCACCATTTTGGTGGTTCATCAAACTACAAATTAACTTGTAAATTTTGATCATGATCGGCGGTGTGGGGGTTACGTTAGTAGGATTGAGCCTTTTCTTTGAACCAAAAGAGTTTTAAGAATTATTTACAGTACATAACTTATATTTAATAATTTATTAAGATAATTAAATATTATAATTACCCATAAATTAATTATATTTTATTAAAAAATATTATTTTAATTAGTCTGACTTTTATTAAAAAGAATAATATTTATATACTTACGAAATCGGTTCTCTTCGTATCCTATAAATGATATAATTGTCTCTTATTAGTTGATAATATTGACCGGTAGCTTTTTAAATTATGATAAATGGTTTTCTATTTGTATTTGAAAATGTTTCTTAACTTATATTATCTATAAATTGACTTAGCCCTTCAAATAACTCAATCACCAATCTTTTCTTTTTAAAATTTTGTATCATCTCATAACAGAATTTGAACAAGGATTAAAAAATAGAAATTAGTTCTAAATTCTTTGAGATAATAAATTTAGATATAAATCTATAATATTTATTTTTAATAATTTTACTTTATAATCATATATTTAAATAATTTTTAAGTTAAAAGAGTGGTATTAGAAAGTCATTAAAATCAAGTTTTAAAATATATTTAATAACATAATGTGTCATTTATTTATATATATTAATAATATTTACACTCTAAATAAATATTCTTACAATAATATTTAAATTGATTTTTAATTTCATTTCATCTTTTTCAAAGCAAGGCAATATTCACACAAAAAAAAAAGAATAATTTGGTTTAAAAAAAGTTTTTTTTCTCATTTTTCCTTTATTTTCATCTATCTTTGGATGATCATCATAATTTGTTTTAAAATAAATATTTCAAATAAAACACTACAAAATTATCCTCTTCTTGGGAAAATCAAACAAGAAATTTAACAAATCATCAATAGTAATTTTTTATGAAAATTAATTATTTTGGATATTATTCATTTTTATTCATTTTTGCTAAAGTGAGATTTAGAATATAACTTTTTTTAAAAAAATTTATAGAATTATTACGAAATTTTTCACACAATAGCTAATAGCAAGCCAAACTAATGATGATTGATGATAACTCATCAACATATCTATTATTGTATAGTTGCCTCAACTAAACATATTATAAAGTTATAATAATTGGTTATATATGTTTTTTATTTGGCCACATTATCTAATAAATTACTTAAAAATACAAATAACAAAGTAATAATAAAATCAATATTTAGCCCCCCAAAAAGAAGATAAATCTGGTAATAAAATGATAAAATTCAAATCTAAATATCCGAATGGAGCCATCAAAATGGGCTGAAAAGAGAAATTATTAGGTTATCGTAAAAATCTTATCTGAAAATTATCCTATCAAAGAGATATGATAATAGAAAACAGCCATATCGAGATGTGTTAAAGATGCAATGGTCTTGGGTCACAAAGCCTGCTTCATCTGAAGTGCCCTTCTTTTCAAATTTGAAAGTTGCATATCATTTGTGTGCAAGCAGAAATATTTGATTGGCTAAAGTCAAATTAGTATTGTCAGGTGGGTTATATCAATCATAACAAGCACATATCATTTGAATGAATATTTTTAAAATTTAATAGCTTTTTGAACAAGTCCATTAATTTTATAATCATTCTTGAATAATAGTTAAAATCTCAAGATTTTACAGAATATATTATTGTCATAGTCCGTAAAAAATAATTGTGATTATAATAAAAAAAAAATTATCAAAAATTGTCAATATAGAAAAAGGTTAAAAATTTATCAATAAATAATTAAAAAAGAGATAGACCTTTTTATAAAGGAGAAAAAATATTTTTATATAAATTTACTAATATAAATTCATTAACATAAATTAACAGATAAAAAGTATTTCTTTTAACCTAATTCAAAAAATCAGTTCATGCCAATCCATCACCCCTCGAGCAAATAATATAACTATGACGGCCCACACTAACAAATAGCCAGCCATACAGCCCCCTCTATGCAAAAATTTCATATATATATATATATAAATTTATTTATATATATTTATTATTATTATTTTCCTATGGGCCAAGAGATGTACGTATTTATAGGTCTGGGCCGCGGTCCAATTGGGAAAATATAATTTTAGACCGGAAAAAATAAAGTTGAAAAAATGAGAATAACCATAAATGGACCGCTAGTCCATATACACAAATATTCTCTCACTTCAAGCAAAAAGACTTATCGCCTTGTAGTATCAATGAGCGGTCCAGTTAGGTTTTCCAAATCCAAGCCCATTATCTCTCTCCTCCAACGCCGCCGTTTCTCGCTCTCAGGAAAGCCTAGATCTCGGTGCCGTTGACGTAGCCGGAGCTCTCTGTTCCCCTCACCACCTCCGATCTGTCCTCTCGTTTTTCTCTCTGTCTTGGAATCGCGGATTATTGTAAGCTATTGTGCAGGTGCGATTCAGTTATTGAAAAGAAAAAAAAGCCCCACCACTGTTTTCCCCCCTTTAATGAAAAAAACGAGGGCCTTTTTTTTTTTTTTTCCTCAAGAGGTGATTTCAGCTTTTGGAGGTATTTTAAGCTAAAGATTTGAATCTGCTTGATTAATGGACTTGTTTGACGAGTCTTTGCGCATTTGCTCTATGCTGATCGTTTATGTTATTATTTGTTTGCAGTGCGTTTTTGTTTTTCAACTTTTGAATTGCGCTGGATCGTTCTCTGTTCGTCAGATTTGTCTGGGCTTTATTTTCATTTTTTTTCTTTTTCGAGGGTTTCTGGGAAGCCCAAAGGTTGAAGACAGTCGCGAACCCTAAACGCTTGGTCTGTGTTCTCGGAGTGTTCGGAGCCCAGAAGGCCTTAGAGTTGCTAAAATTACGAGTATGACCTTGTCGCTTCCTTTTTCTACTTCGCGGGCTAGTTTTTAACTTTGGGCTTTTAGTCACCGTACTTTTTTAGGCCTACGAATGGGCCAACCGCGCCTGATAGGATGCCTCTGACTGCAACTGCAAGCCAACGTTTTAAGAGGAACCTCTTCCTTTCTTCTCTCGGGCAGTTGGATTATATGACTTTGTAAGCGATTAAATTGTAGTCTGTCTGATATCAGTTGAACAAGCGTTCTAAAGGGTTTATTGGGTCCTTCTATTATGTTAATGGCGTTATTGCCCCACCTGGCTGTTTTATGTCTTAACCGCAAGGCCCAAGTCCCTAACAAAAGAAAGGGTACTCCTTGAATCAGGGGGCTGCTCCTCACCCCGGAGGCACAGCCTCTTCCAGCGGTCCATGTGTTTTTCTTAAAAAAAAAACTGTTTTTTTTTAAGAAGAAAACACATCCGTAAAATTTATCCAATGGTCTCAAATTCGAGGGGACTGCAAGGCACAGCCTCCTTGAACTCGGTTACTCCTTGCAAAAAAGCTACACGTTCTTTAGGAGAGATTGCGTCAGAAGTTGTGAATTTGGCATCAGATTCTGTTACCCCTTGGTCACACTGTATCAACTTTGATATAGTTTTTCAATAATTACGGGTCCTAGTTGTTCGAGCATAAGACTTGTTCTATAATCGTAGCTATTCAAATTGTCCGAATAAATTTCCTACTGATAGAAGTTTTAGGAGGATAAAAATAAGAGAACTCTAATGATTCTAATACAATTATTTACAGAAAACAATTGGTCTGTATTTGGCTGTGCAATTTGTATGTATTGGCCCACAGTACCGTGTGAAGTGTGCAATTAAGGTGGTAGCCATGTTTTTAATCTAACGTCTTATCGTTTGTTATTTGGACTTGAGTACAGGGACCAAAGTGGCACATTTTGATCATTGGAGTTAATATTCCTTGAAATTTGTGTGAATCTTTTGCATGGTTTGAAGAGTTCGAGCATTATGTATTTCAGCTAGCTTAATTACTGAAAAATTGTTTCATCTAGCTTAACTGGTAATTTAATCAGACAGTCTTCCGAGTGACCCACAATAAATACTGCCGACTTTGGCATTGGACCTTCAAATGTAACCCAAAAAATTAGAAGGAAGGTAACTGTTGACTGATTCACTCAGGTAGTTTTTGGAAATTGAAGAGCCACAGTAACTATGCTCCTATTCTTACACCTATGGAGATACACCCTTACACAACAAAAGTGATCCATTGGGAGGTAAATGGAACCTCAATCCTTTAGCTGAGAGAAATTGAATATAACATGTGGCCTTCAAAGTGTAGTTTGTAAATTCAAACCATCAGTGTTCCATGGGATTGGTGTGTGAACTACAAATGTTTGCTTAGAGATCTTTTTTGCAAGACCAAGGTTCTGTTAATTATGATTCTCTCATATAAGGTTGTGTTAATTATGGTTCTGTCATATAAGGTTGTGTTAATTATGGTTCTGTCATATAAGGTTGACAAATATGTGGATTTGATCAATCGGTTTTTTTTGCGAATTTGGATTCCACAACAACTGTTGGACGCTTATACTCATAAAAGGTTTCTATGTCAGGGTAAATAAATTGATTGTAATTGGTATCCTGAATGCGTAAAATGCTTGTAAATATGTATGGAAAGCTGAGTGATTTTCAGTCCATGCAACAAAAGCAGTGATGTTTTTGTGCTCCTTTTTCAATGTGTAATAAGGAAAAGGAAAACATGGGATGAAATTCTGAACCCTGCATGAGCAGTCTAAATTGTGAAAGCACTAATGCATAACGTGTTTACAATTGTATTGTTCTCTATCTCATGAGTCATGAGTCTTTGCTTATATTCTTAGAAGAATTCTATTTGGGTCAGACAAGATGCAAACAGTCATCTAGAATGGGCATATTGTTTGTTCTACACTTGACTTTACGACAACAATGGCAACAAAATATTTTTAAATCTTATTAGGTGAGGTTGGCTATATGAATCCAAATTTTGCTATTTCACCCAATTTAGTATAATACCCTCTAAGGGTTTTAGCAATTTTATATTATTTTTTCTCGCTCCACTACAAGTTTTCGTGGACTTTCATCTTTCTTTATTTCCTCCAATCATAACTAGTTCACATTTTCTCATAATTGTTTCATTTCATCTTTGTTTTTTAACTGCCTATGATAGGAGGCCTCAAAAGCGCTTTTGTTGATTGTTGCAGGAATCTTCAGTTCTCTATGCATCATGTCAACCCCTAACTATGAAAATGATGAGCTACTTGCCAACTTGGAGCTGGTAAATACTGAGCCAATGACCACAGAGCCAATTAGTAAACCACTTTCCAATCTCCTGCCAGTCAGTTCAGAACCAGTCTCTACCAAACTGACGCACTTGCAGACAAGAAGTTCAGAGCTTCTCCATTCACAGTCAGTCAGTTCAGACCCAGTTCATTCAGAGCCAATAAGTTCAGAGCAGATGAATTTTGAGCCTGTCAGTTTAGAGGTAGCCCATTCTGACTTGGTAAGTTCAGAGATGATCCATTCACAGCCCCTTAGTCCAGAGCTGGTTCATTCTGAGCCTGTAAGTTCTGAGCCAGAGCATTTACAACAGGTTAGTTCAGAGGTTGTCCATTCTCAGCCAGTTTGCTCAGAGTCTATGAATGCAGACACAATGGGCTCAGAGCATGCTGATTTGCAACAAGTTAGTTCAGAGGTTGTCCATTCTCAGCCAGTTTGCTCAGAGCCTATGAATGCAGACACAATGGGCTCAGAGCATGCTGATTCACAACCTGCCACCACAGAGCCAGCTAATCCAGACATGGTGACTATTGAGCTGATGAGTTCGGATCATGCCAATTCACAGCTGGTCAATACAGAGCCTATGAATTCTGTAACTTCAGAGCCTGCCCATGTTGAGCCTGAAAGTTCAGAGCCAATCCATGTTGAGCCTGTAAGTCCAGAGCCTGCCCATGATGAGCCCGTAAGTTGTGAGCCAGCCAGTGTTGTGCCAGTCCATGTAGAGCTTGTATGTTCAGAGCCGGCCCATGCTGAACCGGTCCATGTTGAGCCAGTAAGTTCAGAACCGGTCCATGTTGAGCCAGTAAGTTCAGAGCCAGTCCACGTTGCGCCGGTATGTTCAGAGCCTTTCCACGTTGAGCCTGTAAGTTCAGAACCAATCCATTCGGATCCAGCAAGTTCAGATCCAATCCATTTGGACCCAGTAAATTCTGAACCATCCCATTCGAACTCAGCAAGTTCAGCGACAGTGCACTCGGAGCCACAAAAGTTAGTTCTGGTCCGTTCAGAACTGGAAGGTCTGGGGACAATGCCCTCACAATTGGTCAGTTCAAATGTGGTTCACTCCCAGCCGTTCGGCTCAGAACTTCTTCACTCACAGCCAGTCAGTTCCGAGACTATGACAGTCGAATCAATGAGTTCAGAGCATGCTAATTCACAAGCAGAGATTATGGAGGCAGCAGTTTCACAGCCAATTAAAACAGAGAGAATAGTAAATGTAGAGCAAACGAGTCCGGCGCATGCCAACTCACAGCCAGTGAGCACAAAGTTTATGAGTACAGATCCAATGGTTACTGACTCAATGAGTTTAGAGCTGGGCCATCCACAGCCAATTGGTCCAGAGCTTGTCTATTCACAGCCTCTCAGTTCTGAGATGGTGTATTCGCAGCCTCTCGGTTCAGAGGTCGTCCATTCACACCCAGTCAGTTTAGAGCTAATCCATTCACAGCCTGTTGGTTTGGAGTTGGCCCATTTTCAGCCACTCAATTCAGAGCTCGTCTATTCACAGGGTATTAGTTTTGAGCCGGTCCATCTACAGCTGGTTGATTCAGAGATGGTTAATTCGCAGCAGCTTGTTAGGTCAGAGATGGATACTTCTCCTCTTGTGACATCAGAGCCACTTAATTCAGAGACAGTTGACCTAGAGACACAACCTAGCAAACGCCGGAAGAAGAAGTCTATAGTCTGGGAGCACTTCACCATTGAAACTGTCGGTGCTGGCTGCAGGAGGGCCTGCTGTAAAGTATGCAAACAATCATTTGCCTATAGCACGGGGTCTAAGGTCGCCGGCACTAGCCATCTCAAACGTCACATTGCAAAGGGAACATGCCCCGTGATCCTTCGTCAACAGGAAAAGAATCAGTTAACTCCATATATGCCAAAGAGTGGTGGGATCGATAGCGGCCCAGATCCTCCAAAACGGCGGTACAGGAGCTCTACATCACCTTACCTCATATTCAACCAGGACCGTTGCCGCCATGAGATTGCCAGGATGATCATCATGCATGATTACCCACTTCACATGGTCGAACATCCTGGCTTTGTCGCTTTTGTCCAGAATCTCCAGCCTCGGTTTGATATGGTGAACTTCAATACCGTCCAAGGGGATTGCGTGGCAACTTACCTAAGGGAAAAACAGAACCTTCAAAGGTTTATCGACGGGTTACTGGGACGTATTTGCTTAACACTTGATGTGTGGACTTCTAGTCAAACCACCGGCTATGTCTTCTTAACTGGGCAGTTTATCGATAACGACTGGAAATTGCACAGGCGACTCCTTAACGTTGTGATGGAACCGTTTCCCGAGACGGACACGGCGCTTAGCCATGCTGTGGCTACTTGCCTTTCTTACTGGAACTTGGATAACAAATTGTCCTCTATCACTGTCAATCAGCCATTAAAGGATGCGGGAGTTGAAAATTTGAGGGCTCTGCTATCCGTGAAGAATTCTCAAATCTTCAACGGTCAATTACTAATTCGAAACTGTGTGGCTCGTACTTTGAGTAGCATGGCTCAGGAAGTATTTGCAGCTGGGCAAGACACTATCCGAAAGATCCGAGCCAGTGTGAAGTATGTGAAAACATCGGAAACCCATGAGGAGAAGTTTCTTGAGCTGAAGCAGCAACTCCAAGTACCTACTGAAAAGAGCCTATCGCTCGACAATTTAACACAGTGGAACACAACTTATCAAATGCTGCTTGCCGCTTTTGAGTTGAAGGAAGTATTTTGTTGCTTAGATACATCAGACCCTGAGTACAAGGACGTCCCTTCAATGGACGACTGGAAACAAGTCGAGAGCCTCTGTATGCAGCTGAAGCTGCTGTGTGACACGGCTAAGTTGCTCACAGCAAAAACAAGTCCTCCTTCGAATATTTTCTTCCATGAGGTGTGGAAAATTCAGCTAGAGCTGGCTCGATCTGCAGCAAGTGACGATCCCTTTGTCCGTAATCTTTCTATGCCAATGCAGGAGAAAATCCAGAAATACTGGAAAGACTGCTGCCTGGTTTTAGCCATTGCCGTAGCTATGGATCCCCGGTTTAAGATGAAATTAGTCGAATTCAGCTTCACCAAGATATTTGGTGAACAAGCTCCCGCATATATCCGGGTTGTCGATGATGGAATTCACGAGCTTTTTCTTGAGTACTTGTCACTTCCCCCGGTTTATGCAGAAGATGGAAACACTGTTGACGTGAAGATGGAGCAGCAGGAAGGTGGGATCCTTGTTTCGAGTAATGGGCTCTCAGATTTTGATATGTATATAATGGAGACAAGCAGTCAACAGTCAAAGTCAGAGTTGGATCAGTATTTGGAAGAATCCCTGTTGCCCCGAGTCCAAGATTTTGACGTTCTTAGTTGGTGGAAGCTCAACAAGCTCAAGTATCCAATTTTATCCAAAATGGCTCGGGATATTCTCTCTATTCCATTATCCACCATGGGTCCCGATTTGGTATTTGATGTTGTGAGCAAAGAGATGGATCAGTACCGGAGTTCGCTTCGGCCGGAGACCATGGAGGCACTAATTTGTGCTAAGGATTGGTTGCAGTATGAATCATTGGAAGCTTCAAATGCGATTGTGAAAATGGAACTCTAACTTAAATCAGGTAGGTTGCCCTTGGTTACTATTGAATTTTCACATTTTCTTGCTGCCGTAGTTGTGAGAAATGATTTGTGAGACTTAGGTTACCGTATTAAATGTATGTGATATTAGGCATTTATTAGGATGGTTTGAACATAAAGGATTTAGCATGATATTTCCTAATGCTATTTGGTGTTTCATGATCGGGAGCTATTAGATTTTTTTTTTATTTTTATTTTGGAGCTTTGCTATGCTACCTTTGGTGATGATTTTGTTATGATAATTTGGCTGGCTATGATTATAAGGTGGGTCAAATATTGTTTTAATCTGTTATCATAGTTTTAACTGTCGGAACGAATTTTTCATCATTGGGAATGTGATAGAGATAAAAAGGACCGGATCTCAACATGATTTTATGGGTATCATAGACGGGGACTTCCATCCTTGTGGGACTATTATTTTTTTCAAAATTGAGTGTTGATAGGCTTCTTATCTTAACTGAACAATTATAATTAAAAGTTGAGCAAACAAATGTTAGATATTGTGTAAAATGATTTAAATAATTATTTAATATTTATAATTAATTAATTTAACTTTTAATCCTAACCATTAAATTGATATAAAACTTTTTTCATTAAAAAAACCATGACAGCACTCTTCAGATTTGGCTCGTTGACTGTCCAAGAAAGAACTCGGGTATGAATATGGTTTGTCAAGCTGCGAAAATCATTTTTGGATTCGAGTTTGGTCAGTCGGACTCTGTTTTGCTTACAAATCAGGCTTGGATGAGATGATATTTGATTCAACACTAGTTCTTTTCCCCCAAGGTGCTGAAAAACGAATTCTTCGATGCCTTTTTATACGATGGTTTTGTCAACTTTTGAGCTGCTGATGCCTTGCAGCTATTTGATGCTGCTGCGATGAGTTGTGCCATCTCAATGGATGGATATATTGCAGTTTGTGCTTGTTGAACATCAATGCCCCTTCTTTGGCTTTTCTGATCAATTTAGATATCATTTCAACTTGTTTAGATTTTATTAGTAATGTAGATTCACTGTCAAGTGAATATTAATGCAAATGAAAGAACTTTGTCGGGCTGATACCGACAGTGACAATGATACTGAGAAGCGAAAGCTAATCAAATAGGATTTTCAGCAAATTATTTGTCAGGAAACTGACAATGATGATGCCATATTATGACCTAGAGATTGCGAGACATATGGGACACTTTTGTGTCATATGGCTCTGCCTTGCCCGGAATCAGGACCCCTTCTTTCCTTTGGCTAACGGGTCTTGAACCGATAAGCCTATATTTCAGAAGCCTATATTTCAGAAGGGTTTTGCATATCTGTCTTTTGTAGAGCTTTTAATATTAAAAAAGTATGGTTGTATTATTTCTTACTTTATAAATTATTATATTTGATATAAGAAAAGCTAATGCTCTTGATTATGTACAAGAAGTTGAAGCAAATACTACAAAAATTAAGTAATGAATCAAGTTGAAGCTTAATATAAAGCGTTACCAAGTTAACAGTTCGAGCACAAGCAAAGCAATGCCTGATTCATATGTCGTTTTAACGAAAAATGGTCACTATATAGCTTATTGTTGTCTGATGATATTTATTAGTTTATAAATTATTTAATATATATATATTTGTAATTTTTTCTTCTGAATTAAATAATTTGACTATTTTTCACATAATAGTATTTATTTATTTATTTATGATGCGTATCCTGAAAATAGATCAATATTTGGTTAGTGTTAAGTTGATCATTCTGGCTTCTTTATTTTGTTCATGCGCACTATAACAATTAGTATGAGATAAGAGGTATATAAGATTTACTCTTTAATATATTTTCAAACGTTCAAGTTAATGATTTTTTTAAAAAAAATTGAAAGATTCAAAAACGAAAAAGGGGATAAGTGTGTAATTAGTCGAATTTGGAGGACTTCCTCCATCAATCTATTAACTCTGGAAAAAAGGTAATTATTTGCACTTAATTAAAGGTCTATATTCATAACCTTGATACTAATTAAAATTTCTTTTTTAAATTGGCATATCTATTATTTAAAATGTTACGTTGCTTGAGTTTCAACCATTATATTGATTTGATAATTGTCTATTATGTTGGCTTTATAATCATCTAGCAGTCAATGTTTGGGATTTATATCTCGTTATTACTTTCTTTAATGTGATTGATCATCCATCGATTTTATATAATCATTTGTCAAGATTTAATAATAAATTTATTTTTCTACAATATTTTAATTTTCCTAGTCTTTGATGCCTCTAATTATCTAATTATTTGGTAGGTTGGTCGAGATTTATGTAAACCAATTTCTCAACAAGTTTTATACCAATTTGAGCAACTCGGTTGTTCTAATATCCACCTTCGGGTTGATGACTTGTATGTCTAGCATTTTAGTTGGGTTGAGCTGATCATGTTTGGAGGGTACTCAATTTATTTATTTTTTAATATGAATAAATAAAATATTAATTGGTTAAAAATATCCACTCCTCCACTATGGAAGTTTTCGAATCTCTCTCCAACGTTTTTTATTTTTTTGTTATTAAAAAATAAAAAAAATATTTTTTTATGATGATGTAAAAGAATTATATAGCCGTCATGTAGAGTTGGCGTCACAAGCCCCTCGATCACTATAAGTCTACTTCCTGAGATCAGCTTCATGTCGGCAAACAATTATTCAACGGGCAGCAACCGCGAGGAAAAGAAACAGCTTTACCCCGGACATGGTCGGAAAAAATATATATAAATCAATAAAGTTTAGCCGCCCGAATCTTATCGGTCACCGCTCTCTAATGCTATACTGGTGGGGTTCGATCCCATTTTCCAACATTTTCTCTCACTTCCCATCAAATTTAGCGGCAGTTTTTCTCAGCTTGATTAGTAGTAGAACTTCCTACTTACAGAAGTAGCTTCTGTTCGTCTCTTTTCTACGATTGACGGACTTCCGGAACTTGAAGGGTGAAAAATAATGTCCTTCTTTATCGGTCTTGTGCTTGGAATTGCGGCCGGAATCGGACTTATCGTTGTCTTTGTGCGCTCTGAAAATGCTCGATCGAAAAGTCGTACAGGACTGGTGAATTTTTTTTTTTTTTTTTTGGGTTTGTTGAAACTATGTAGAAGTAATCTTTTTTCCTCTTTTGAAAATAAATTTGTGATTTTAATTTGTTTTTGAGTTTTTTTTTTCCGTTTCAGGCAGCGACGATTGCAGCGTTTGCGAGAATGACAGTGGAAGATTCTAGAAAGTTGCTTCCGCCGCAGTACTATCCATCTTGGGTTGTCTTCTCCCAGCGCCAGAAGGTCAATTCTTTCTTTGTTTCACTCTCTGAATCTCAGTTACCTCAAAACATTGTAAAAGTATATCGAAAGTTCTATGACCTAGTCCCCGAAAATTTTTATTCACTTTATGTGCTTTAATTTGGGTCAGTTCTATGCGGAACTATGTTGAACAAATTTGAGTCTGAATAAAATCAAATTTATATTAATTGATCAGATTTAAAAATACAAAATACAACTGAACTTCTCCGCATGGTTTTGAATTTTTTTTTTTTCAAAATTTTCCCCTTAAAAATGTTGGGTCATGAATGATGTCAATGTGTTTGTGGGTTCCAGATGACTTGGCTTAACCTTCAACTTACGAAGATTTGGCCTTATGTTAATGAGGTAATTGTATTGATCTTTCCCTGCCTTCGTTGTATTTTTGTTAATTGTCTTTTGTTATATTTCTGGTGCTTTCACGTCAATTAGCTTCTCTTTTGTTTGTTTATCTGTGCATCTTTTTCGGGTTGTAGGCAGCTTCCGAACTAATAAGGGATTCTGTGGAGCCCATTCTTGAAGAATATAGACCCATTGTACTGTCGTCTCTAAAATTTTCCAAGCTTACTCTTGGTACTGTTGCTCCTCAACTTACAGGTTAGTTATATGTGTTGTCTTAATTTTTCTGAATTTGATCCTAAGCCTTTTTTGCTGAGCGAGTGTATAATAGGCTCGAGTTGGTAGCTATGGAATGTGAATATGGTTTGATGTGATAGGCGAAGTCTTTTTGGTTTGCAAGAACTATTACCCTGGGACTTATCTCTTAGTAGTTGTTTGACCGACTTGTTAAAAACCCTTTTATAGAAGCTGGATCAAACAATAGTGTACGCTACAAACTGTTTTCATTTCCTACAATGTTCTCTACATCAAAAAGTCTAGACTTACAAATACCATGACTTTGACCATAATTGAGTGTGAACCTTGCGATAATGACAAGGTTGCAACATGACAAAATAAAGGTGATTGGGTTGAATAAAGGAAACAACCTCTCTGCTACAATGCATTGAGTCAAGGAACAAAATAACACATTTACTTGCATCATCTAATTAGATTATTGTAATAATACAGGGCGTTGTTGTAATAATTAGGTTGCTTCATTATGTAGAGTCATGGGATTGAATCATGGAAATAATTTTTTGCTATTGCATTGAGCCACCTTTTTACTCATTGTAACATCTTTGAAATATCATAGTTTGTGATCAAGTGAATAAATCTATGAATAAATAGATCAGACTTTTGAAACTATTTACATTTTTGCAAATTTTATAGGTTTATGTACAGTTGCCATTTTCTGGAGCATGCATTATTTGTTTTGTTTATTTGGAAAAACTGTGGTCAGGATGGAATGTTGATGCGGATGCTTCTTATGATTGCTTATGATATCTAGGGGTTTCAATCATTGAAGATGGTGGTGATGGTGTTACTATGGAGTTAGAACTGCAGTGGGATGGAAACCCCAGCATTATTCTTGATATCAAGACTAGACTTGGTGTAGCCCTGCCTGTCCAGGTAACCATCACTTTCTGAATGATCACCTTCAAAGTGTGATAATGATTTAGTGGTGAAATGTCTTCATTTTTTTCAGTCCATTGCTCATTCAGCAGTATCTATCTTCCATCTCGCTCATTCAGCTCTTGGATTATTGCACAATTCCTCCAACTTCCATGCTTATGCCGCCAATTATCTGACTGTGTATGTTCGTCTGATCTTCAAAAGTTTGGCTTTCTAGAAATTCTTTTAGTGCCATGGATATTTGTATCAGGTTAATTACTATAACTTGGTTGAGTTGAGAGTTGAGTTGAGACTCTGACTTAGACAAATGCATGGTTCTTAACATATGTTCTTGACACTTAATGACGCAACTGTAAGATTTTGGAATGAATGGTTCTTTAATAGTGTACTAGGGCCTCCTTGACAAAAGAGTCCATAGTTCAAATCCTGGGAGTGGGATCCTCATTTCTTACAAGTTATTTTCCATCAAAGGAATACAGACTTATGCTTAGTTGACACTTTAGCCTAATATACACTCCCTCAAGAGGCCATGTCAGAGATAAAACCTGTTATTGGGCTTTCACCTAGCAACTTTGAGCTTTTGGGATGAATTATTGCCTGACAACATGCATGCAAGGGGAAATGATGCTGAAGCGAAGTAATATTTGAAAAGTGGAGCCGTTGAGATACTAATTATTGGGAAATTGGTGGCGGTCAATGGTTGGTGGTTACAGTTGGAGGTTTGTGAGGAGAAACACCATTTGGAGTTTGGTAACAGTTTTGAGGTAACATGGCCTGCTTTTCCTCACATTCAACAGCAAATGTGAAAAGCAACAACAAATAGCATCAGCTTTCCCAAACCCATCCTAATAGAGATTCTTTTTGTTGGGTGTGTCCTTTAAAAATATGATGTTTCCATCAAAGGCGGCAAATTAAGCATTATGTAGAAAGTGATGGCTTATACAATGAAGTTTCTGTTCTAAAATTATTTGAAGTGACATTTTGGTCTTATTTTTCTTTTATGTAGGTAAAGGATATTGGATTCACTGGTGTTTTCAGGTTGATCTTTAAGCCTCTAGTCGAAGAATTCCCTGGCTTTGGAGCTATTAGTTACTCTCTAAGACAAAAGGTGACAATTCTGTTCTAAAGTTTTGCAAGTTTCTAACATTATGTTATCTCTTATATTTCTCATTCTCCTAGCTGCTCAAAGTCTTGATAATTTGAAATTTTAATTGTTTGCACCTGTTTGAGTGCATCTCTCTATCTCTCCCCCCTCCTTCCTCCATCTGTGTGTGTGTGTGTGATTTGTCATCTTTAGCCACTGCTGAATGAGCTGCTTTTCAAAAGGCATATTTGAATCTCTATCTGAATTTTGGTGATGTTTAAGGTTGAAAATAAATGATAGGATGGACGTTTGAGATCATTGTGGATTTGGGGGGAATTTATCTGCTCAGTCTTATTTAAATCCATTTGAGAAATGGGGAAAATCAACTGTTATTGTAGCTTGTAGGAAAACGCACCTGTTTCTCCTCTCCATAGGCGCTAACCCATTCTTGTGTGCTTACTGTTTTCTTGATAAATGCTGTCTCTAATGTCTATTTCATAATACAATAGAATTGTTTTCATAATTGCAGAAAAAATTGGACTTGACTCTTAAAGTTGTTGGCGGTGACATTTCATCAATTCCTGGGCTTTATGAAGCCATTGAGGTTTGACAAAATTTTGGAAAAATCTTGTCTTTTGTTATGTGTCATTACTGTTCAGTTTGTTGTTGTGTTGTGGTTGTATAACATTTCCTCATCCTACTGGGATTTGCACAAAATATGAAGTTTTTAGCATGTAAACAAATATTTTCCATCACAGCAATAAAACTTAAAATAGGTAATTAAATGATCAATATTTAATGGGTAATTAGTTTAAAATAGTGGTTGGTCATCTAGCAGTTCGAATAACAGTTGTAACATACACACAAATGCATGTGCCATCATGATTTAGGCTAAGAATTTCTGAGCTTTCAATAGAGAGAATAAATAACATTGTAATAGAAAATAATTAAAAGTTCATTTGATCAAATGAGATAACATATACTGATGGTGTGCGTGAATATGATAAGCTATGAAGCAATTAGAATTGTTTGTTCTTGTTGCAATGGAGTGAGCTGAGATGCTAAGCACGACTATAACTATGCTTGTTTAATTGGAAATTTCGATTTCAATTAGGATAATGCTAGGATACACAGAAATCTATGAAAGGATTTCGGATGATTGTATGTGCAGTTACAGATCTATAGCTTGTGTTGATTAATAATCTGGCATATTTTTAGTCAAATAGCATTAGGATATTTTTGAAGTATGTTAATCACTCTTGATGTGTTTTGTCAACATGTTGTTTATGTTTGAGGCAAAGTTGGTGGTAATTTCAATTGCTGAGCTCTTTAATAATTGTCATTGTTATATATTCTTTTTCAGATATAGATATGTAATCTATGTGTTACGTCTCAAATCCCAATTCCGAATTAACTCTTAATCAAATTATTATCATAATTATTATTATTATCTAACTTATCCTCTAGTTATCATCAAGATGTGAACTTCCTGTTGATACATAGGACACAAAACAATTGCCACGTCACATGTGGCTCCGACACCGACCCAAAATCTGACGTCGAACCATATGTAAAGAATGATTCCTGCTCAATACAAATATTATCATAATAAAATCTTTGGAAGCAATAAAATCTATGGAAGTGACCAATATCCATGACTTATGGACCATAATTGCACTACCGACACAATCGGCATTTGACTTAACAATTACAGCCGTTGTCCAAACTTTAACGGATACATTAACCATTACTGAATACCATAATATAACAATTTTAGATACCTAAACGCTGTCTGAAATACAACATAATACATTAAATATTGTTTGAAACTAATGAACAACAATAAACATTAATAGAACACTAATTTAAACTCTTCGTTCCTCACCAATCTTCACTTCTGTTCTTCTGGCATGAACTCTTGCATCTCATCTAAGGAGACTAGTAAAATAGTAAGGGAGTGAGCCAAAAGTTTAGCATTGTACATAATATAACAATAATCATATATTCTTTGCATTAAAAACGTATCGGAAGGACTAAGATTATGATCGGATGTAGTGACATGGAATTTTCATAAGACTTGTGTAGGAAATTTAGTTTATACATTTTCAGAATTTTTATCATGTTCTTTTGCCATTTAAAGTATCAAATCATACTTATTTTGATTTTTCTTAGGGACTAGGACCATTAGGCCTTACTGACTAAATGAGCGGACAATCGAAACTCGGGTTGTGTATGCTTCTACACAATCAAAGGCCTACGCTATTATTCATGACCGTAGTGGGCTGTCTACATATCACTCTATAGATGGGGTCGAACGCCGCTTCTCACCTGCAGATGAGAGGTTTGGATATCAATATACCACTATAAAATGCTACCCGCTGAAATAATAACTATGGTCCAATGCATATTCTTAGAAAACTCTATACTTATTCTTCTTAATTCATAATTTTTTTACTCCTAGAGAAAATGCTCATAGTTTGTATCTTAATTGTAGAGTTTTCTTTCATAATTTCATAAATTCATACTTATATTTTTGTAGAAATTTAGTCATGTTAAAATTAAAAATATGAGATGTTGAATTTGTAGTTAAAATGCAGAAATTTCAGCAAGATGCATAATTCAGCTGATATATTAAAAATTCAGACCATGCAGGTTAAATTGTGTACATTTTTCAGCTCATACAAACATATATTTGATAGTTTAAAATATATAGAAGTTCCTGTAAGAATTTAAGGCATGCATGGGTCAAAATTCAACAAAATGACAGCAAAATGTAGAATTTCAGCTTATGAATGTATATGCAGAATAATTTACATGATTTTTAGAACATATATAACCTATTCTTGGAATTTTTTAAACATGCAAGAAGATTATCCTCGAAATTAAACATGCAGGGGCAAATAACCAAAATTTCAGACGATGCATGAAGCTGAAATGCAATATTCAGAACTTATATACATTATACTTAAATTTAGACATGATTTCTCATGAAATCTTGTTATAAAATTATGGAAAACTAACATGTATGCTCAATACAAACATTAATATTTCAAAATTATAACATAGTTGAGTAATGGAATAAGAATTGCTCATGAAAATTAGAAAAGAACGGTAACAATAGAAGGAGAATTATAGAGTGCATTTGCCTTGACTCCGATTAATCCAAATTCTTACTTAAATCAGTTGAATTTCGAGTTTCTTGGCTTCCTTTCTTTTCTCCTTGGCTGCTTTTCTTTCTGTTCTCAGAAAGCTTTGAAAAAATAATAGAAAATTGAGCGGGATGCTTATTTATACTGCTCTGCGCTCAAGCACCACTCAGGCTAGCATCGGGCGTTGAGCTACTGGTTCACTACGCTCGAGTACGGCTCGAGCATGCATCATACGCATAACTATTGCCTTCGATTGTTCGAGCGTCCATCGAGTGCACTTCGAGCGTAAACATTCTACCAATCTGCGCTCGTACGCACCTTAGCGCTGACCCCATAGGTTTTAACGCTCAAGGGTGGTTCGGGCCTCCATTAGGCGCTAAGTCAGCGGGTATAATTTTGACTTTTTAATCCAAATTTTCACATTCTTTGACCTCAATTTTAATTAGATTAATTTAATTATTCAAGATTATCATAAATTGAAGACTTGGGTCTTACACTATGGATGAATTTATTGGTGTCAATATCGATCATGACCATATTAATATCGGACATATCGGGTAATATGTATTGATATTACACATATTGGAATGAAAAACAATTCTTGAAAATTGTTGGCTGATAAGGCTATAACAGCCGATATATTGTAATATATTGCTCATAAAGAAACATATTGCAATAGTGTTGTAATATTGAAAAATATCGATATCTGGGGGTGCTAATACCTGCATATATCTTCTGATATTTACATTATTGGCAATCCCATTTGAGCTAGCTTGCAGGATTTATATGGTATTATTGTCGGGAATTGACAATTGAGCAGTATTCTTTCTACAGGGGACAATAAGGGATGCTATTGAGGACTCAATTACGTGGCCAGTTCGTAAAATTATCCCTATTTTGCCTGGGGACTACAGGTATGATGGGCAACAGGGAAGAATCCAGATTATAGCTAATTATGCGCATCCAATTTGAATCAATTTATGCTTGCTCCAAAAAAAGATTTGAATACAGATCTGTGTAGCCTTGGTGTTCCTATGACTATGTGATCCTAATATGAACACATATCGTTTCCATCTAAGAAACACGGACACTCTTCCGGAGTTGAGGTATTAGTGTCCACCATGTATCAGACATGCTCCAACAAATATCCAAATTTTTAAAATTTTTTGAAGTTTTTTTTTTTAAAATTTCGATACTCTTTGACACATTTAGTTACATTTTGAACATACTTGAGATGTTCAGACACGTTTTGCTTGGGACGTGTTTGGACATGTTTAAGACACTTTTATGTTTAAAGTTTTTTCTTATATTTAGTAAATGAAAGTAGTAAAAGTTAAATGTTGATGATTGATATATGAAAAATTTGCTAATTATGTATTTGCCATAGTAAAATACTATAATAACTAGTTAAAATTTTGGCGTAACTCATTGGTTTTATTGTGAAATGTTTTTTGGGTAAAAAACAATAAATATGTATTTTTATTACTAATTTAGTATAAAATAGTATTATTTATTAATTAGAAAAATAACCAAATATTATTTTAGTTAAGAGCATGAAATGGTGAGCCTTGTTAAGTCGTCTGAATGTCCTGACTGTTTTTCTTATGGCTCTATTCATATTAAACTTGAAAACAGAGGAGAACCTGCATGTTCATTCAATTGAAGGAAGAGAAAAAAAAAGAAAAGAAAAAAAAAAGATAAAAGATGGGATACAATAAGCATAAACACTTGGAAGTATAGATGTAAATATCGGATGATATTGTAAATATCAGTTGATATATATTGGTATTGAGCCTCAGATATTGCGACAATATCACAATTTATTACTATATTAGTGATATAAATATTCAAAATTTTTGCAATATACTTGAAATTTGGCCAATATTACCTAGTCAGCTTACGATTTTTTGATTTTTTTTTCTGATATAGTTAATACTGATCCATATTGACCAATATGTCTGATACTGATGTGATTATGAACAATGCCGATGGTGATATTTTCATTTATGACATGAACACACAGTTGCTAGCCTTACTGACTTTTTCATTCTGACTCAATTCAAATTTTTAAAATGAAATGGGAATGTGAATGGACTGTAAAGGGAAAGGAGTGCAAGATAATGGGATTGTGGTTAAATCAATAGTGAACGAAGCATCTCCTCTTGCGTACTGCAAAAGAGAGTTCTATTTCTAGTCTGTCCAGCTGATTTATCTTTAAAATTTGTTACGCGTTTCCCATTGTTACCAAGTCTAATATCATAACAAAATTTTCTTGTTCACTTATATTTTGAATGTTCAGTGACCTAGAGTTGAAGCCTGTCGGAACATTAGAGGTGAAGCTTGTGCAAGCTAAGGAGCTAACAAATAAGGACCTCATCGGAAAATCGGATCCTTTTGCTGTTTTATATATACGGCCTGTACGTGATAAAATGAAAAAAAGTAAAGTTATTGTAAGTAAATTGGTCTCCTCTCTCTCTCTCCTCTTATCTCTCTTCTCTTATATTCCATATTTTAGGGGAGGGGGTGAGGCAATAAAGGGAAAATGAGTTGATAGGGATTTTCTTTAAGGGTCCATTTGGATTACAAATGAAAATTTAAAATTATAAGTCTAATTATAAGTCCAATTATGTTGGAATTAGAATTGGATAGAATTTAAATTATATTATCTGGATTGTATCAGGAATTAGTATCTTGAGAGGAAAATAAAGTTGAGATATAATTAATTTTTTCATCCATACATTAAAATAAAAGAAATAAGTAGTATAATCAGTGTTGTTAAAGGTTTGAGGCACAAAGGGCCCCTAGAGACTAGGCACGAGGCACAATGTGTAGGTGTGAGCCTGGTGAAATTGAAGCTCACATATATAAAACAAGTACATAAGATTTTTTTTTGGTGATATAATTCCAATTGTTCAAATTAATGAAAAAACAAGTAGTTAATCACTAAAACAAATACGAGATAACAATTATAGACTCCTTGTTTAATTAAGTTTAGTAATATAAATATTTAGTAATTAATAAACATATTTCACTATAAGTATATAAAAATATAATTAATTAATAAAATTGGCATAATGTTTATAAGTCAGTCATAGCTTATGGTATTTAACTAATACTCATTATCATCGTCAAGCAGAAGTTCACTTTCTTCCGCTTTATTAGACTTATAGTATCCAATATCTTCTTTCTCTTTATTTGTTTCCTTTAAGTTTTCATATTTCTTCATCTATAAGCTCCAATGGAGAACTTTTGAAAATACTATCAAAGATAATAAAACTTTTCCTTTTGATGAGACATTTGTAATAATTCTTGATTTAGTGCGATGTATAGAATCATTTACCACAACAGTAGTAGCAATAGAACCCCATTAGAATCCCATGTCAAATAATCATTTTGAAATGTAAATTTATTATCTTCATCAGAGTTTCCATCCATTCTTCTAATTAGCTACTCATTACTCTCATCAATGATATTTTAAAAAATGGGATTGATACTATTGCGTCTGTTGACTCGACGTCTCAATGCTCATTATATTTCACAGATATTAAATCATTTAAACATTATTGTGCAAATATATTTCTCGTTTTGCTATGAAGTTGCAAGAAGTAAATCAATAAAAAATATATGAATTATTCTATAGATGGTTGGTTTGATTGGAGTTCAATTTCAATAACTAATTAGTAATTACTCGATTGTTGGAATACACTCTAATTTCGCTCACAACTAGTGGAATTACATGTGAGACTAAGAACTCTTATGGTAAATTTTTGCAAGTTTGGGCTTGAAGATCCATATAAACTCCACTACTTAGCTGTTCATTGAAAAATTAATAGATGCCTTTAATTTTGAGGAAAAAAGACATTTAAAGTAAACAAATTATATAAAAATAACTTATTTACCAACGGCTTTTGTCTTCCATTGCCTTATAGTTATATTCATCTCAAAGAGACATTGAGCTCTCTTATTAATTATCAACTCGTCCGTGATTATATCTTGTATTTTCGCATTTAGAACAAGCATTTGTTTACTTTTGTATAAACTCGTCATGATTTTATCTTGCTCAATATTGTGGGTTGAATAAAAAAAATCTAGGTTCAAAATATGTCTAGTTGCATGCAAATGGTGATATAGTTGACAATCTCATATTTTATCAATCATTTCAAAGGCCTTTGCATATTTTTACACTCTCTTATCAAATAACTTAGCAATAGCTTTTTTAGCCCTATACATAACTTTATTTATGTAGCCCATAGTAGGTTTCTTCTCACCATCAGTCAATAAAAGAATATTAATAAGAAAGCCAGTCAATTTTTAAGTATAGACAATATTTTACCAAAAAGAAGGATCAAGACAATGTTGGTTGCCCTCTATATTGCTTTCTCTTTTTCTCATTTGCTAGTTGTCCACTCTTTTGAAGTGAACATTTTTCTTAAATTGTTTTGTTACAGATACATTGATCAAAGAATAATAAAGACAGTTGTAAATCTTATAATAGCTGGACTAATTAATTCTTTATGTCTTATGAACTGTCTTATCATGTTAACAATTTCTTTATAATTATAAATAAAACCGTTTAAGAACACTACCTTTCTCGATGTTGATTGAATTCTAGGTATCTTTTCAATATTCTCCAATATTAAATCAATGCAATAGGTAGTGAATGGTGTCCAATACAAATGCGGTGTCTTTGTTTTTAGTGATTTAAGGCATTATTTGTCACCATTTGAACTATATTTGCTTCTTTATTTTTGCCACAATGTTATCAAGCATTTTAAACAATAGTTCTCCACTCTTCACAATATGAGAAGTATCAATAGATTTGATGAACAATGACCCCCATGAAAAATTTACCAAAAAGTTTATTATCTCTTTCTGCTATTGAATCACACTAGCCATCCGATTGCATTGAACATCCGTATTTTGTCCATTCCTCTTTATGGGCTTTTAGCATATTTTTAGTTTGATCAACTATCTTCCTGGGTAAGGAATTCTCACCTCATAATAACTAGGTAGCTTCAAACTAGAACCATATTGTCCTATGGATTTGATAGCCATAGCAAAACTATCTCAGTTTATCACATTAGATGGTATCTCGATATTGTATATCCACCTAACTATATTTCTATAAGTTTTTTTTCTTAATTCTTTATTGCATACTTTGTTGATAGTTGTTTGCTTGAATTTTTTCTCATCTTTTTTCAGTCTACTTTTTCTACATTGAATGTAAAGTAGGCGGCATTTATGTGACTCTTTTGTTTTGACTTCCTTCATTGGATTAGAGATTGAATAGTTTTGCTACTATTTTCACCACTTAAACCTCTTTTAATACTAGAATTAGTTTCACCAAATTTATCTTCTTTGCCTTGACTATAATCATCAATATCATTAAAATCAGGTAATAATTTGTTTCTAGCTTTCTTCCCTGTTTTTCTATTCATATATTCTTTAATCTCCCCACTAACATACTCTGGATATTTAATACATTCAATTCTATTTTCAAAACTACCAACAATATATATTGTTTTACTCTTTAAACTCCTCCATTGGTAATCATTTTTAAATTTAGGTAATTATATATATATTTATACAAAATTTGGGCCTTATGCCCAAGCCCACAAGGTGCGCACCCTACGCCCAGGCATGCCCCTTGTGGTTCGTGTCTCGCCTGGCATGTACTTGGAGCACAACCGTGTGCCTTGGGCATTGGTGTGCCTCAAGCATGCCATTGGCAACCTTGGCACAATATAAATACTAAAATTTTTAATGTATGAATTTTAACACAATATAATTTTTTTAAAAAAATTATTTTTAGATATAGAATATTTTATATATACATATTATTTTTAAGATATTTTTAGGTTATAATTTTTATTAAAATATTGATTTTGTTATGTTTTTAAATAATGGTTTTATATATATATTTTTGTAAAAATAAATTAAAAAATATGTCATGATTGGCCCATCTCTACCCAATCCAAAAATATTATATCTAATAGGTCTTGCCTTGTTTGATTTTATTATATGTAATTGATAAATAATTTTCAGTATTGAAATTACAATTCTTTATTCTGCCATAAAAATTACAAAGAATTACCTTATACTAATTTTTTATTCGAAGGAATTGACTTATGGAATTAAAATTCAAATTCCACCTGATATCAGACAAAATAATTTGAATTAGGTCTGAAATTGTAATTTCAATTCCAAATTTGATGTCCACCAAACGGGGCCTAAAAAGTTATATCTAACTTTTATGCTCTTTCTCCTGCTGTTCTACTGTTGCAGAACAACAATTTGAATCCAATCTGGAATGAACATTTTGAATTCATAGTTGAAGACAAATCTACCCAGTACTTGATGGTCAAAATTTTCGACGATGAGGGGCTTCAGGCGGCTGAACTCATAGGTTGTGCTCAATTCCAGTTGAATGATCTTGAGCCGGGTAAAATCAAGGATGTATGGTTGAAACTAGTGAAAGATTTAGATGTCCAGAGAGATAACAAAAACAGGGGACAGGTAAGGAGTTTTTTTTCAGGTTGGTTTTGTAAAAATTCCTTTTGAAGTTGACTAGGAGATATCTCCTCATTTTAGTTGATGTAACTTCATTTAACAATCTTCTTTATTGCTTTTTTCTCACCGTTTTCTTTAACTTACTATGCATGATGGAAAGTGTTCGTATCGGTATTGGTTATGGTTATATCAATATTAAAAATATTAGACATATCGGAAAAGAATTCTGAAAATCATAAGTTAATGAGATAATATCAGCTAATTTATCATGATATATTACCGATATAATAAGGTATTGTGATATTGTCGCGGTATTGGAAAATATTTTTCAATATTGGTACATCCTAGCCGATTTTTACATTAGTGTTACTATGTCTATGCAGGATTCCCATACTTATCTCCACCATTGGCATAACTAGATGATTACTGTTAGTCACCTTTTTATTTGGTTAAATTGCTTCCTGTGACGAATAAAGTTCAAACAATTTTAACTATGAATTTTCCTTTTAGCCAATTCTAAGAAATTTTACCATTGAAGGCATGTTCTTCATTCTTGTTTAGCTTTTGTTTCAGCATTTACCAAGTTGAATCTGATATTTATTAGAAGTAGTTGCATTATAGTTGTGACCACTAATATAAATATCGACCAATATTTATAATATCAGCTAATATGTATCAATATCTGGCCATCAAATACCAATATTTTTTGATACTATGACAATATTGTAATATGTTATTATATTGATGATATATTATAATATATCAGTTGATATAGTCCCATTGGAAAAAAATTTCCTAATATATCCAATATAATAATTATTGTTCGTTACTGATATGGCTGCGAATGATACCAATACAAATATTTTTATCCATAGTTGTGATGAAGTGGCTTTGATCAACTTTGGAACTTGTAGGTGCACGGGCATGATGACACTCATCACCTGCATTAAGAAAATTCTTGTGTTTTGTATATGGAACTTCTAAGAAGCTCATGCTATCAGAACCTTTTTTTTTACTTTACCGGATTAGCTGGTTCTGCTGTGTAACTTATTGCAAGACTTTTGTTGATGATATAATTCCATGTAAAGTTGCAATTCTCATAGGGGTATATCTTTTGAAAGTCAAAACATATCCCCCATTGTTCAATTTTAGTTGGAAGCAAGTAAATATGATGCATTTAAAAATAAAGTACGGTCAGTGTACGAAGCTCCGCTATGCGTGGGGCCTTGGTAAGGATCGGACAATTTTGGATTTATTATATATGATTTTACCTTACATTATACAAAATACTGTTTCCATAATTCAAACACACAACCGTTAGTTCACACATGATTTTTTTAAAAAAGTTTCCCGCTTACTTTCTGTATCTTGAGTCTCTTTTATGCTTTTTCCATTTTTCGGCATTTCCTTTGTAGCAGGAGATATAATCACTGTCAATCACTTGGAAATATTTCATGTTCTTAGGTGTATGCTGCTGTTTTATCCCTTTTTTTTTTCGAGAAATGTTTTGGAGACACCCTTAAGTGATGTGGTATCCATCCTTCTATTTGTGTGGAGGCTCACCAGTGTAGATAGATAGATGGAACACCATATAAGATAAGCTGACAGAGAGGTGACTAAAAGGTAGCTTTATAGCTAAGCCCTTCTCCTTGCTAATGACTTGATCTTATTTTCCTTTTCCCTTTACAAATTGTCCTGTAGGTACACTTGGAGCTTCTGTATTGTCCTTTTGGTGAGGAGACGAATGGGGTTACAAACCCTTTTTCATCAAACCTTTCAATGACTTCTTTGGAGAAGGTTTTTAAAACTGGAGCTAATGGAATGGAAGCTTCTGATGGAATAATCCCGACACCAAAGAGAAAGGACGTTATTGTACGAGGAGTGCTTTCTGTTACTGTAATTTCAGCCCAAGATTTGCCAGCGGTGGATTTGATCGGCAAGGCTGACCCTTTTGTTGTCCTCAAAATGAAGAAATCCGAAACGAGGAATAAAACCCGAGTAAGAATTAAGCATATCTATGTGAAATCTTAATTTTACCTTTTATCTTGACTAATATCATAGATGCCACCTAAAGTTTGATGTTGAGATCTTTTGTTTTTGTGTTTTTAGTCAATTGATGGGATCATTGCAAACTATGATTGAAAATATCGGTGTTGGTATCGGTCACGTCCATATCGGTATTTGATATATCGGATAATATATATTGATATCAGATATATCGGAAGAAAAAAATTTTAAGAATCGTAAACTAACAAAATTATATTGGTTGATATATTGGACAAATATTGGGTACATTAGTTGATATACACATCTATATTGCTAATCTGTTGGCTTCACTGAGATAATATGCATAAGAAGCCATTTTTTGAATGAGACGATTCTCTTTTTACACTAACAAAATATCCTGCTTAATGAGTCACAAAAGGATGTTTGTTGCCCTTCCATTCGAAGTAGAGAAGGCGAATCCACAGAGAAGATCAAATTAGAAATATAATTTCAAATGAGAAAATCATCTAGCCTTGCTAGTTAGTCTATCAAGCAGTCTACTAATTGTCCTCCTTTTCTTTAGAAGATCAAATAAGAACTATAATCTCCATGCAACATTGGTGTGTTAGTATAAAATGCCTAGCGGCTCGAGACAACTTCTTTTAAGAAACTCGGCAAAATAGCTCTATAACATTGAGAATAGGGCCACCTTCTCACAAACAGGGTCAAATTTTGTGATGATTTTTTTCTTTAATATTGAGAGTATTTGTAATGTCTAGTTTTTATATATAATTTATGATGTTATTAATATCATATTGGGCTAATTTAAAAAATAATTATATAATAAAAAATTAAAAAAATGGATTATTTGGAATCAAACTTAGCATTTGAAGGGCACTTGCTCCATGCTCGTGCGTGTTTAAGGCAAAAAGGTGCGCTTGATGCGTGTTTATGGGATGGTTATGCGTGTTTTGGATAGAATAAGCGGTATCTGAGATGTGTTTATGATAGCACTCATGCGGATTAAATAGATGTTGGTGCTTGAGCCATGTATGATGCAATACTCATGCGCACCTGTGGTTTTGAAGTGGCACCTAATGCGTGCCTATATGGTGTTTATTCGCCGATTTAGGTATTTAAGGTTGCCTGTGCATTGTTTCTGTCAGTTTCATGGGAAAAGGGAGAGAAGAGAGAGAATGAGAAATGGAGAAGAAGAAGAGAGAGAAAGAGCAGGAAGGAGATTTTGAAATCTTTTGGAATTAGATATGTTAGATCATAGGTTTAGGGCATATATTTATAAGTCCATTCTTTTATCTAGTTTAGAATTCTTTGATTTTTGTTTACATGTTTTATTTTTATTGTACATGCATATCTCCCGTTACTCATTGTTTTAATTTTTGTGCATGCATGTAGTTAATCATAAGTTTTGAAGTTTTGTTGGGTTTCGTTGAAGGTTTTAATATTTTGTTTGTTTTTTATGGAATAAGTGAATACTCTGAAGTATTATATTTGTATATGAAAATATTTGTAAAGAAAAGTCATGAAACTTATGCAGTTGGCCTTATATGTTGATATTCCATATAAATATTTTAGATTAAACTCTATTTTGATATTTGTACTTTTTTAAGGGTAAAAAGTTTTGATTTTGTACTTTTTTTTTACATTGAGGAAAAATTTTGGGTATTTATTATAAAGTCTACTGCTTGGTATTTGTTAATAATCATTGTAAGAAATTAAATGGAATCATTATATTTAGATATCCTAATATGCTAGGTACGTTTAAAGATTGCACTTATTATCCATGAGTGGTAAAAAAAAGTTGTGTTTTACCTTATCTATAGGGAATAATTTGTAGATGGCTTGTTTACGAGTCTAAACGGTAGTATTTTGGTATAAGGTTATTGGAAATACGTGTAACCTTTTTTCAAAATTGGCCTTTTGATTGTTGATTCTCAGATTTTAGTATGATTTAAATTTTGAGATTTTGAACTGTGTCGTATTTAAGATTTTTAAAATGTTTGGCTTTGAGATTTGTTGGTTTTGGTGTTATATTCAAAATCATTAAACTTTGAACATTTAAGCATTTGGAAAACATATGATTTGGACTTTGGACGATTTTATACAGTTTGAATTATTCGGTATTCGCATATATATTATGAATTTTGGCTTATGAAATCATGATTTGGATTACATATTTGGACATTTGATATATTTAAATATTTGATATAAATATAAGATTTTGCATAGATTTTACTGTTATTTGTTCCTCTATTTATTTATGGACATATATTTATTGTTATCTACATATATACTTGCTAAGATTTATATGTTTTGCCATGTTTTCTAATTCTATTAAATTGGAGGGTATTTGATACTTGCAGGATTTGGACAGGGGAGAGTTGAAGATTTTGTTTAGTTATTGATGCGTCCATGGTGCCCGAATTGTAGTATGGATTAGAGAACCACTCAATCTTTTGCTACTGGTCGAACTGGAGTTGATCCGGTCTCCGTTGCTGCTAACGTGGAACCTCCGCACCACAAACTACAAACAAGAAATCATAGGATTGACGGATATCGCTTTCCAGTTTATCCTTCGATGCTTAAATGAGAAATCTATTAAATAGAATAAAAAGATGTAAAGAGGCCGAGAAAGAATGTAGTAATGCACGCTTACGGGGATTGAGAGAGGAGGCCTGAGCTCCTATAAAGCGCTCGATGGGGAGCAGCTTAGAGAGGCAGAGGCCTGGGCTTCGATGTTGCACACTCGGTGAATGGCTTACTAAGTTACACTTGACGGGGTGTGACTTTGTGAAGAGGAGAAAGAGCTGTATAGGGAAAGAGAATTTGGTTCTTTCTTGGCTTTGGAGTCTCGCTTGAGGGTGGCTTTTGCATTGGAATTTGCTCGATCTCTTATCCCGTGAAGGGTGAAGAAATTTATAGTGCTTCGCAAAGAAGGCTTTGGCGCCAAGGCGGACAAGTGTTTTATTAGGATTTGCCGGCTATTAGGGCGCTGACAGGAGCCACCGTGTTAGATGTTTTGTGGTGGTGACGTGACCGTGGCTGGTGGTGGCTGATAGGGGCCAACTCTTTTCTTGCGTGGGTTGGCTAGATTGCCATTGGTCGGCGGGCACGGCGATTCCCAATAATTGACCACCATCACCATTGGCTGAGACCTGCAGCGCCGACATCCTCTGTGCTGTCAAATTGCTATGGCTAAGGTGGAGGGTAGATTTTACTGTGATTGGTTGAGCTGCAGAGGCCGCCCCTTGAGGTTGGCCGTTGGTCCTCCCTGAGCCTGCATGCAACTGAAGGGCTGGTTGGATAGTTTCTAGGCCTTGCTTCGTATTGGGTTTCGCTAGCTAATGTGCTGGCTGTCGAATCGTTCTTCGTTGTAAATGGATTGGCTCATGTCGTGACTAGACATGGCCTCTCCGGCCATGTAGTTTTCCCCATTCCTCTTCTTGTTTGTTGGCCTCTCTGGCGGCAGGTCTGCACACTCCGAATATTTTGCTTTATTGGCCTCCTCGATCGCAATGTAAGCCTGGGCAATTGCGTCAACCTCTCAAAAAGCCTGAGGGTTTTGGTGGGCCAAGTGTTTAAAGAAGTTTCTGGGCTCTAGGGTGGTAATGAAAGCACCGAGTTTCACTTGATCGATGAGCCCAGATATTCTTTGTGCCTCGACGATGAAGCAAGCTAGAAAGCGCTTCAGGCTCTCGTCTCGTCGCTATCGAAGCTGGACCAGGTGCCATAGTTGCTTCACCTCTCTTCTGTTGGAGGCGAACTAGGATAGGAAGCAATTGGCAAGCTTTGCGAACGTCTGAATAGAGTTCGGCTCAAGACTGTAGAACTAAAGGTAAACATCCCCTTTGAGCATCAAAGCAAAGTATTGGCACCTGGCGGCCTTGCCTAGGCCTTGGAAGCTTAGCAGTGTGCGAAAGTGATCCAAATGGTTCATCGGATCGGTACTCCCATCATACGGCTTGAGGGCTGGTATTTTGAACTTGTTGGGAGTGGTTGTGCGTGGATCTCCACTGTGAAGGGAGACCTCTTTAGGTTTGTGGCCCTCCCTTCGGCATTGTCCCTGAAGACATGCTGCCATATCTTTTTCATATTCTCTTCCATGTGGGAGGTGGACGTAACCCTTTTGGCATGAAGGAAGGTCCTTAGCTTCAAGTGGTTTGGAGAGGAGTGTGCGGCCGTGTGGCTTCCGGCTCTTGGTGGCCGTGTGCTGCAAGAGGCTTCTCATTGGGCCGAGGGCCTCCGGTTGTTACGGGAGTATTGAGGGTTCCGCCGCTCAGGGCTTTCCTCTCGTGTCCCACGGCTCGGAAACCCTTCCGTCGTTCAGGCCTTGCTACTTGAGGCCCCCTGAGCTCCAGCATCGTTGGGCTGCAGGGTCTTCTCGGCTAGTGGCTTCTTCTTTCGGCTCTTCTTTTTGGAAGCTGATGCTTGTGCTATGGAGGTGGGAGCCTCCGTTGCTGTACGTCAAATCAGCTACTGATCCTCTAGAGCATTTTGAAGACGTCTCTCATCTGGGCTGCCAATGTGCAACGTTGGGCTTGAGATGCTCACCTGATGGCTACCTGCAATGGGGTCATCGCCTTAGGTGGTGGTGTCCCTAGGCGGCACATTGGTTTGCACCCTTGTAATAACCATTTTTGCTGTCAGGAGTGTGGTGGTTGGTGGTTGGACTTTTACGTTATTCTCACAAACGGTGCCAATAACGTGTCCCTAGTGTCCGGGTTGTAATATGGATTAGGAAACCACTCGATCTTTCGCTGCAGGTCAAATTGAAGCGGGTCTAGTCTCCATTGTTGCTAATTTGGAATTTGCGCACTACAAATTAGAAATAAAAGGTCAGAAGATTAGCGGGATTCGTTCCCTAATTTATCCTTTGACGCTCAAGTCAAAAATTTTTTCAACAGAATAGAAAGATGCAATGAAGATAAGAAAAAATCAGCAATGCACGCTTGCGGGGATTGAGAAAGGAGGCCTGAGCTCTTATAGAGCGCTCGACGGGGGGCTTCTTAGAAAGACAGAGGTTTGGCCTTCGATGTTACGTACTTGATGAGTGGCTCACTAGGTTACACTCGATAGGGAGTGACTTTGTGAGAAGGAGAAAGAGTTGTATAGGGAAAGAGAGTTTGGTTCTTTATCGGTTCTTGAATCTTGCTTGAGGGTGGCTTTTCCATTGAAAATTGCTCCATCCCTTATCCTGTGAAGGGTGAAGAAATTTATAGTGCTTCGCGGAGAAGATTTTGATGCCAAGGTGGATGACAGGTGTTCCACCAAGATTCGCCGGTTGTTGGGGTGTTGATGGGAGTCACCGTGTTAGATGTCGTATTGTGGCACTGACGAGACCATTGTTGGTGGTGGCTGACAGGGGCCAGGTATCTTCTCGCGTGGGTTGGCTAGATTGTTGTTGATTGGCAGGTACGACGATTTCCCATGGTTGACCACCATCACCATTGGCTGAGACCTGCAGTGCCAACATCCTCTATGTTGCTAGACTACTATCGCTGAGATGGAGGGTGAACTTGTTAGATTGGATGAGTTGTAGAGGCCACCTCTTGAGGTTGGGCCGTTGGTCCTCCCTGGGTCTATACGCAGTTTGATGGGCTGGTTGGACGGTTTTGGGCCTTGCTTTGTGTTGGACTTCGCTGGCTAATGGGCTAGCTGCTGGATCGTCCCATGTCGTGACTGGACCTGTGAGTTATATTTATATTCAGATTTGTATTTTGATGATTTGTTTGGAACTCATATTTGGGGTTATTGTATATATTTTTCGGTTTATTGCAGTTATATAATTTGGGAAGCTCAGTGGTGGATAGATTTTAGTATAGTTTATATAATGATAATTTCGATATTTGTTAGATACTTTCTCATACGAATGTTTTGAGTTAAGTGGGTTTTATTATTATTGTTGGAGGCCAATGGTGTTTGGTTCGACCAAATCATATATTTGCTGTTGTTTGTGGTTATTATGCTATTTTGGTCTTCGAGTATGGGATGCCTGACCCGACTTTAGTTATTTGAAAATTCTAATTATTTATAGATTATTATTTAAACTCATTTATTATTATTATTTACATGACAGAATTTCATGTTTTCAGGTTGTGAATGACAGCTTAGAGCCTGTTTGGAATCAGACGTTTGACTTCCTTGTTGAAGATGGTCTTCATGATATGCTAATTCTGGAAGTGTGGGACCATGATACGTTTGGGAAGGTAAATCTCCATTTTGCCTTTTATAACCTTTGCATTTCGAGCTCGTAAATTCTTTGCCAGCATCCTGTGTGAAGTAAAAGGGTTAAGATCGTCATTGTTTAACTGTTTCTAATTTATTCTGTATTTTTTGCTCAATTTTATTCTTAACTCATATTTTTTTGTACCCTTTTGATACTTTGTGGCAAAATATCATGCTAATATGACCATATTTCGAGCCTTATTGTGGTAAATAAACAATATAAAAATCAAAATAAATCTATTTTAGTGTTTTTATTTCACTACCTGTATATCACATGACATCAAAATATGATGACTTTCTTGGTACTGAAGTAAAATTGAGAATGGAAATCAGATAAATAAAAAAAGGTTAAGAATAAAAGTTGTGAAATGAATATGATAGAACTCTTGGGATATGTCTACTTTGGCAAATTCAACAATACATGTCCTTGTTATTCTGAAATTCATAGATGGGACATGTTGAAATAGTACCCTTTGATTATTGAGAATTTATATTGAAGCCTAAATGCTATCGTAAATTTTATGGATAAAAATATCAATATCAGTTGTAACCGTATTGATATTGGCCATATTGAATGATACGTATCAAAATTAGACGTGATGGATGCAAAAATTGTTTTTTTTAGGAAGTTTTATATACCAAAATTTGATCATCTTTAATTATATATTACCCAATTGAGAGGTTTTGGTCAGTTTTATCAAAATTAGTTTTAATGTTCTGATGGGTGATTGAAAAAGAAAACTTTTAGTCTATTCATGTTTGTACATACTTTGTGATATATATATATATATATTTTGATGTTTGCGATGTTACTGATACAATCGTGCATTATATATTTAGGTATCAAAGTCTCTTAATACTGATACATATTAGTCAATATCTTTATCCATCGTGTCAAGACTGACCAGTCTATGACTGCCATCCAAATTATGTTGCTGAAAATCCAAAATCTTTATTTTTTAGTACTATTATGCAGTGAGCTGAGTCCATATGATAACATATTTTCCATTTTGGACCGTTCTTTCTCCTTTTCCCGAAAAAAGTATATTGTTATGAAGATGTTTAAGCTGTACTATAAGATGCATCCCGTCTTCTTTCCCACATGACAGGGGATCCTATGCGCTAGCTCCTACACATGGTTCATAATTTTTATCCTATAATGAACAGATGCAGACTAATATACATGTATGTCCTCAAATCATGCAGGATTATATGGGAAGATGCATCCTGACTTTGACGAGGGCCATTTTAGAAGGTGAATACAATGACAGTATCCCTCTTGAAGTGGCAAAGACAGGACAATTGAATCTCTCTCTCAAGTGGACGCCCCAGCATGTTTACCGCGATTCATGATCCGATATAAGCCGCTCTGAATCATACTGCTCAGCTCAGTCGTCTTGTAAAGGGAACCTCTGTGCCTCTGTGACCCTGCCCAAAGCATGCGATGCAAGGCCGCTGTATTATAGTTCCAGATAGAGACCGAAATGCTGTAAAATAGCAGAGACTTCTACATAAATTTCTAGGAGAGACGGAATTTTGATGGAATTTCGGATTAGGATTACTTACACACAATTTGGTCATGTCCGTTGCCACAATATTTATGCAAGGGACCCTACTCCGCGTTCCTCCCTATTGCCCTCAGCCAATTAAAGGTAAGTATTCTCCCCTCTCATCGCCCCAAATTTGGCTGAATTATTACCCATCTTTTTTCCTATAGATGCTTAACGGCTGAAATCTATGAAAAAGTTACGATAAAAAATTATACTGTCTAATGATTTTGAGGCTCTTGATTGTTTCGTTGTGCCCAAGCTCTCCCGATTACTACCCTTTTTCACCCTCAATGATGAATGACTATTATTGTAAAGAAAGCCGAGAGAAAAGCATATTGGCCAGTGATTTTGAGACTCCGACTGCATCGTTGCCTTCCGAGTCCTACTTAATTATTGCCCTTTCTTTCCTCTTGCAGTTGAATGCTGTGAAATTTTTAAGAAAAGCATATTGACTAGTGATTATGTGGGTCTAAACTATTTCATTGCCCAAAGTCCTACTAAATTATTGGCCTTTTTATCCATTTTATCTACTGCTGAATGCCTGAAATTTGTAAGAAATGCAAGAGAGAAAGGCATATTGACAAATGATTGTAAGGTTGAAATAGGCCTAAGTGTGATAGGACTTATCTAAAATTTATATTGACAAAGAATTCAACAGTTGAAGAATCCCCTTTTTCTTATTTGAATTTTTTGTGAAAATGGTTGTGCTGATCCTTCATTTTTCGACTTTAAAAATGAAGTTTTTTATTTCTGTTTTTTATTCATTGTTTGTTTCGATATTAAAAAAGTTAGAAAGAAAATATTTTTTTCATATTTAAATTATATGAAAAATCTCAAAAAAAAAAAAAAGTTGAAAAATATGTGTTAAAATATATAGTAAAAAAATGAGTTTATTTATTTATTTATTTTTATTTTTTAAAACTTTTTTAAATTTAAATAAATTCTTAAAACTTGGATTTTTTATTGCCCACATTGTACACCCAAAGGGTGGTCAATTATATTTTTCCTTGTCAAGATATGAGTATAATAAAATATATGTTAATATAAAAATGCGATAAGACAAATAATTGTATCAATAAATAAAAATATAAAAAATGACTAGTTTACTTAGAAGAGATGTTATATCTACCACTTGCGTTCACCTTGACAAGCTAACCTAAGTATACCAAGGGACTTGCTGACTTAATCAGCTTATTAATGCGACTCGTGACAAAAAATTAGAACTTGCAACCTTTGTCATGTCCTAATACTGGACCCAAATAATAATTAACAGTAACATTTTATTAACAAATTAATAAACCTAATTAATGAATGATGAGTTACAAGTCAATGTTACAACTGATCTAAAATAATGAATAATCTAACTATAGAATTTAAAATATTACATCATTAGGTGGCTTGGACTACAAATCATATCATGACTTCAATACATCTATAATTTTGAATAAATTTTGAAAATATATACATTCTCAATGAAGTTAAAAGAGCTCCTAACACCCACGTATTTTTCATGTGTAATTACGCATCGCCACACAAAATTTCAAAATAAATAAAACGAATAATGATCACTTTGGTATCAATTTACAAATTGGGCAACATATCTGGTCATATAATGTAATGAATCACGTTTTAAATTTTGCCATTTGACTTAATCATAATCAATTAACTTATGATGGACCACGTACTAAATTTTGTCATTTGATTTAATCATAATCAATTAACTAGATAATCGTTTAATATCTTTTGGATGTGAACTTTATATGGATGTTTTAATTGACCTCAAAATAAATAAATAAATGCATACACAGGATCTAAATATGTGCGATGTCGCTGTGTGATTTCAACATCGACCCAATCCATGCAATGTCAAATTTTAAGAAAGAATGCATATGCAATACAATGATCAACATATAACAATTTGCGAAAGTAAATAAATATCCTATAAATTTAACTGAATAAAACTAAAATCATCAACAATACCAAGCTAACACCAAAACATAGAAACATGATATCCAAGATTATAATGTGAGATAATAGCGGATCTTAGACCGATACAACCCAATGTCCAACATTTAACATTTCATCATTTTAGATGTCTCAAAACTGTCCCGAAAGTCAATACAACATTTAGAGCATTCTAGAACTATCCAAAATCAAAATATCAACTAATTACTTTATTTGAAATTGGCTGAAAACTAAGCCTAATACATTAATTATTATTTGAAAGCTACAACACAAATTTAATCACGCTAACCATTTTCCAAAACCATTAAACAACAACAAAATTCATTAGGTTTGATCACAAAACAACATTTGACCTATTAACTATTGTCCAAAATTGAAACTTAAAGCTGAAATTACAATATTAAATATATTAACTATTATCCATACACATGGAATAACATAAACATCCATAATTTCTACTCTAAATTCTCCAAAATAGCTCCGGATCCTTTAATTCTGTTTGCTTGGCAAGGACTAATATATCTCATCTAAGATGGTTAATAAATTAATATAAAAATGAGCTAAATATTTAGTAAGGCATAATATATATTAAGAAACATGTATACTTTATATTTAAAAATATATTGGAAGGAATATAAATCATAATAGGATGCAATAGTATGAAACATGAGTTGAAAAACTTCGTGATACATTTTCAAATTTCTTATCTTATTCTTTTTAATATTAGTCATTAAAATATATTTAAATCTTACTTTCTTTAGGGATCAGAGCCAATAAGCTTTACTAGTCAAAGAAATGGTCAATTGAAATTTGGATTGTATATATTTTCATACAATCAAAAGCCCATATGCTCCTATTCAAGATTCATAGGTGGATCATCTATGTAAAACCTTATAATTTTTAGTTTTCACTCTTTAGATAATGGTTCATCATTCTTAATATAATTATACAATTTTTTCATAATTTTATCATTTCTTAGCTTAAGTACTTTTCTTAAACATACATAATCATTTCAATGTAAAAAAACAACTCATACATAATTTTGATAACATGCGGTGCATTATTTAACATGTGGTAGCTAGAACTCAACATTTAGAAAACATGCAAGAACATGGGTTCAAAATTTAGACATATAGGAGCAAAATATCATATTTTCAAACATGTAAATGAAATTAGATTGAAAATATCATACATCTCACATGATATAAATATTTAAACATGAATTTTAAATAAAATTTTTCATAAAATTATGAGAAATCAACATGTATGTAAGATTTACACAACTTAGTTTCAAAATCTTAATTTGAACAAGTATTACAATAAAAATACTTGAAAAAATGGACAATAAATCGCAATAAGATAAAAATGGAGTTTATGGTGCACTTGTCTTGATCTAATATACTTAAATCTATATTTCAATCGCTTTAATTCGAGCTATTGGAGCATTCTTTCTCTTCTCTGCAGCTCTCTCTCTCTTTTTTCTCCCAAATCATCGCCGACTGACAATTTCATGCATGAGGGTTTTTTAAATACCCGACTTGTGCTTGAGCGTGCATTAGGCGCGGCGGTTTGAGTTTTGGCACCTCATGTGCAAGTCGAGCGGTCTTCAAGCAGGCAGATTCTAGTTTTCACGCCAATGGCGCGCCTTGAGTATGCATCGTGCTCGGCATTCTACTTTTAGCCTCTCAGGCGCACCTCACACCTGCATCAAGCTTGAGTCAACCGTGAGTTATCCGATCTAAATTTTAACTCTTTTAATTTAATTTTTTATATTATTTAATTTTAATTTTAATTATATTAGTATATAATTAATTATAATTTAGCAACTTGCACCTTCTATATAACCTGCGAACCGAAGAAGCCGCTTCATTTAGAATTATATCCGCCTGCCAATGGCTTGATCTTGGTACAACATCCCGTTTTGTTAATGCAATAATAAGAAGCATCCAAATCTTACCTTCTTTGATAGTAACCAGAACGACGACGTCTCCTTGAATTGAACCATCGAGCGTTGCTTCATGAATCGCCCTGAAGTTGGAACCTCCACCAGATGCAAGAAGTCATCAAGGTTTTTTTACTTAATTTTTGTGAATCTCGTAGACTAACACTAAAATCATCTGCATTATTGGTATTCTTTTCACACTGCAATAGGATCTTGCGAAACGTGTTTCTGCCGGAACATAGTGAAAGAGAATAATTGGATTTGACAAAAGATCATTTGTTGTTTTGAATAAAACAGACAAATGATGGTGTAAAAATAGAAATTCTCAAATTTGTGAGTGAAGGAACAGTTGCATTTGCAGAAAACCTAGAAAGCGTATTTCAAGCATCCATCGAACACGGTTATTGAAGATTTTGGTGAAGCATCCACAAGATTTACTATTTGTAAACTACTTTTATCAAATGACTTAGATAGTTTTACACTGAATCATCACCTTAACTATAAACAGGGGAAATGTGAAATATATCCAGATATTTGAGACTCAATGCCTGTTCAATAAATAAAAGGTAAAACCTATTTTTTTAAAAAAATTAAAAATTAAAAATTAATAAAATGTGTTCAAATATGCATATTATTTGATAGGAGTTTTCTCAATCATTCAGGTTGAAGAGAGTAGAAGATTGGTCATGCTAGAATGTCAATGAGCCGAGGGGTCAACCATGACAACTAGAAGGTTTGGTGGAGACAAAGCTAAAAGCCGAGATGAGGGAAAAAACAAAAACAAGAAGATTGAGGCCCCTAATTGAGAAGGACCATGGTATAGTTATTGCAAGAAGCTACAACACACAAAGAAATTTCTTCAAACTCCATGGCAATGCACAAGTGCTAAGCCAAAATGGAGGATTTCAAAGACAATAGCAAATGCAAACTGATTTCACTAATGGAGAAGGTCCTTCCCAAGGAAACATTCTTCTAGTGCTACTTAAATTGGATAAAAAAGGAGATTGATAAAATTTGAGAGCTCATGAACTCCCTGAGTATACCCTCTCACATGCCAAATCAAGTAAGCACCCTGATTTGTATGCCTTTAGTGTCATATATCTAATCCAATCCATCCCTTGAGTAATGGACTCAGGAGTAATAGATCATATGACCTAATGCTTTGCCTAATTTGATACCTATAGACTCTGTTTTAGAAATAGAAATATTGTGATTGCTAATGGGTATTCCATTTCAATTGCGGGCCAAGGAACAATAAAACAATTTTATACTCTTTCCTTCTGTGATATTTTACACGATCCTAAACCTTGTCCCCATTCATTGGATTGCTAAAGATTTGAATTGCAAAGTAACATTCTTTGACACCTGTTGTGTTTTCTAAGGTCAAAACATAGTGAAGACTAATGGATTGACTAGGGAGAGAGGTGAGCTTTACTACCTTGAAGATATAAGTCACCTTCAAGAAAAGGCACACGGGTTGATTTTGTCATGCTCAATCAAGAATTCTTCTCCAGACACCTTTAAAATTTGCTTCAACATATATGCTTTGGGTACCCTCCCTTTCAATTATTCAAAAGCCTGTTCCCCTCACTTAGTTGAAGTATCAATGCCAGTTTGCTACTTGTGAATTTGCAAAATATCACCGTGTGTCTTATACCTTATGTAATACTTGAACCACTCACCATTCTTTTTTATACACTAATATTTGCGGTTCATCATCATTCCTAGTGCAATAGGAGCTAAGTGGTTCATCTCCTTTATAGATGATTTCACTTGAATGGCATGGTCATTTTTCATGAGGAATAAATCCGAAGAAAGAAATATTATCCTAATATTTCACAATATAGTTCATATGAAATTTGGAGTATCCAATAGGAGGATTACGTCTTATAATGCCCTTGATTACTTCAATTAAACACTTTCAACCATCTCTCACAAGGAAGAGATTATCTATGAAGCTAGTTGTGTAGACATACCTCATTAAAATGAGATAGGCGAACTAAAAAATAGATACCTTCTTAATGTCACAAAGCCATTTATATTTCAAAACAGAGTTTCATGAAACTTTTTTGGGGGAGCAATTATTATAGCTTATCTCATAAACAAAATGCCTTCTCGAATGCTAGGAAATCACAGTCCTATATTAATACTCTTGATATTCCATCTTGAGCTATACATGTCATACAAATTACCACTAAAAGTATTTGGCTATACCTCCTTTGTTCATATCCACTTGCACAATAGGGGAAGCTTAACCCACAGGCATTGAAATGTATCTTTGTTGGCTACTCGAATTTGAAGAAGCAGTATAGATGCTATCACCCTACAGTACGAAAATTCCGTCTCAATGGATGTTACTTTCATGTAAATGAGCTATTCTTCCATGGTCAAAATCCTTATTTTTTAGGGGCCGGTAAGAAAAGGATGAGATAGAAGAACTTCCATGCTGAACCTACTGGCCAATCTCCCAAGCCAAACTCCATAAACTAACAATTCAAACTAAACTCTACAATCAGAAAACCCAGACACCCTTGAACCTAATCCTTGATTTGCTGAACATAGTGACTCATAAGCAATATAAAGAGGGATCCATGGCTGCTGGTGCTCATTCATGGAAGGCCACTACATTTCTATTCAAGAAAAGAATAGTCAACAATTTAACCTAAACAGATTTATGAATCAACATTAAGTATTGATCCTATCCACTCTCATTGAATGAACATTGATTTTCCTACCTCTTATGACATTGAGAATAAATTTGTTCATGACAATTTGCATGATTTGGACCTAGTTATTAATATTAGAAAAGGTACTTGGACATGTAAAAAACATCTAATATCTCACTATGTCTCTTCCTACAAAATAGTGGCTAGATCTTTAGCTATGAAGGAAGAGTGGAGTGCAGTGAAATGAGCATATTTTGAAAGTCTGTCTACTACCACCAAGATAATAGTCTTCCTGTGGGAAAGTGGCAAATGGGTGATAAAATCCATGGTGATTGAATTCCAGATTTTGGGAGGAATGGGGAGAGGCTATAGCATGCCGGGAGCGGCCATAGTGAGGAGTTTGACTTGTTGACATGTAGTACACTGTGAAACATACTCTCGGATGTCGTTGCGCATGTGTGGCTAGTTAAAATTGGGGGTGATATGAGCTAGAGTGCGCTGGAATCCAGCATGGCCCCCGGTGGGGGAATCATGATACTCATGTATGATAAGGTCTTGTAAGGCTGAATAAGTGGGAACTAATAGGCGATCCTTGAAGAAAACTAACCCATTCTGTACGGAGTAGTGTGCAAAGTCTCCTGGTCGATCCTGTAGAGCAGCCAATATCTCGGAGGCGATTGAATTTTTGGCATAAAAGTTGCGAAGGGCGGAAACCAAAGCCACTTTAGGCCGTGAAGAGGCGCATAGGGAATGACAGGAGCCCTCGGGTAGCCGTGAGAGAGCATCAGCCGGTCCATTCTCCCTGTTGGGCTTGTAAATGATCTCAAAATCATAGCCCAACAATTTTGTAATCCACTTGTTGCTGCTCGGGGTGTGGATGGTTTGGTTTAATAGGACCTTGAGGGGCTGGTGATCAATTTGAATAATGAATTTCGCCCCAGCAAATATTGTCTCCATTTCTTGACGGCCTCGGAGATGGCACAAAGTTCCCGGATATATATAGAGGCGCTCTGTAGCCTAGGACTGAGTTGTTTGCTGAAGAAAGCAACCGGATGTCCTGTTTGTATCAATACAGCACCAATGCCATTTCCAGAAGCATTAGCTTGGATTGTGAATGGTTTGGAAAAATTAGGGAGAATCAAGACTGGAGTAGTTGTGAGGGCAGTTTTGAGGGCATTAAAGGCGGCTGTGGCTTCGGTGGACCAGACAAACGCATCCTTCCTCAGCAATTGTGTGAGCGGTGCTATGATTTGAGCATAATGGGCCACAAACCGACAATAATACCCGGCCAACCCTAAGAACCCATGCAGCTGCTTTACATTGGTCGGCTCTGGCCATGTCTGCACTGCAATAATCTTGGCAGGATCCACCTCAACTCCATGTGCTGAGACAATGTGTCCCAAATAGGCTATCGATGTTTGCCCAATTCACACCTTGCTGCGTTTAGCATGAAACACCCGATTCCGCAAGATTTGGAGCACCTGAGTAAGATGATCACAATGCTGCTCCCAGGTCGAGCTATAAATCAGTAAATCGTCGAAGAATACGAGTACAAACTTTTGGAGGATAGAGCGAAAAGTATTATTCATTTCAGACTGGAAAGTGGAAGGGGCATTTGAGAGACCAAAAGGCTTTACTAGGAACTCATAGTGGCCCTCATGAGTTCTAAAAGCCGTCTTGTGGACATCAGCAGTCTGCATCCTCATCTGGTGGTACCCAGATCGCAAATCCAGCTTCGAAAATACACGGGCCCCATGTAGCTCGTCTAACAACTCATCCACAGTGGGTATGGGAAACCGATCTTTACTAGTGATAGCGTTTAGTGCACGATAATCCACACAAAGGCACCAGCTACCATCCTTCTTTTTAACCAACAAAACTGGAGAGGAGAAAGGGCTAGTGCTTGGCTGTATGATCCCTTCCGCAAGCATGTCACGAATCATCCGTTCCATTCCCCTTTTTTTGGAAGTGTGGATAGCGATATGGCTTGACATTCACTGGTTTGGTGTTTGGTTTTAGGGTAATACGGTGATCGGTGGAGCATTGTGGGGGCAGCCCATGTGGATGTTCTAAGATGTCAGCAAAGGAAAGAAGGATTTATCTTAGCGTTTGGGTAATCTGTGGAGAAGTGTTTGGGGAAAATTGGATGAAGCCCAGGAGGGTAGTTGCAGGGGTGGTCTGGGGTGTGTCCAGTGCAGGGAGGATGGTGAGCTGGAAGTAAGAGGCCACTGATTGGGTGGAGTCGTCTCTCTTCAATTGACCTAAAGTCATAGTGGAGACAGATGCCAACGGCAAGCCATGTAAGGTGAGCCTCGCCCCAGCATGGTCAAAACTCAGAGTGAGTAGTAGTCGAACAACACCGGGCCTATTGTGGCCAGCCATTGGACTCCAAACACCACGTCGGCCCCATAAATTGGTAACAAATAGAGATCCACAGCAAAGCAGGCTTGTCCCAAAGTGACCCTTGCTTGGGTACATAGTCCTTCACATCGCAGTGAAGCCCCATTTCCCACTGTCACGTTAAGAAAGTGAGAAGGCTCGACTAGAAGTCCAAAATACTTGGCGATGCAGGTTTGTAGAAAATTATGGGTGGATCCGTGTCCACTAAAATAACCACAGGTTGCCCGGAGATGGTCCCTTGCAACCGCAATATGGAGGGAACGAAATGTCCCTCCAAGGCATGAAGGGAAATGGTAGGGGTCGCCTCAGATGGTGGAGGTGGTGGGTCAGATTCCTGGAGATGGTCAGTCTCGGTTTCCTCTGAAACCGTTGCAAAATTTTGAAGCTTAGGTAAAGTTTCTCCCTCCTCTCCAGCCAACATACATAGAAATTTGGGAGGATTGCAACGATGGCCTGGGGTAAATTTTTCGTCACAATTAAAGCACAAACCTCTTGCTCGTCGGGCAGCCATTTCAGCGGGTGTCAATTTTTTTATAGGTAATTTGGGTAAAGTCGGTCTTACCATCATTAGAACAGGATTTGTAATGGTTCTTGCCAATGGTGGTCTATGCTAGCTCGTTTGACAGGCTTCCATCTTCTCCTCCACCAATTTAGCCATCTCGATTGCGTCTGGTAAGGTCGCTGGCTTCAACAAGAGAAGTTTTCGGCGGATATCATCCTTAAGACCCTAAATGAAGCAGTTTAATAGATTTGTGGTCGATAATCCTGGCATCTGGGTCGACAATGATTCAAACTCCGTCATATAAGCCGTCACCGTTGTTCCTTGTCGCAGTTTGTACAAGGTGGCCTCAGGGTTCAAGTAGGACGATGGTCTGAATCGTAGCTCAAGATCCCGTGCGAAGGCCTCCCAGGAGGATAACTGGTGGGTGGCATGCATCCATTGGTACCACTGTAGTGCGTTACCCGACATGTAAAAGGCCGCCACCATCAGTTTCTGGTCAGGGAGTGTGTTGTGGAACAAAAAGAACCGTTCAATCTGGAAAAGCCAGCCGGTAACGTTGTCACTAGTGAAAAACGGAATTTCGGGTTTGGGGAGATGGATATGCGAAGAAATTTGTGAGTCGGAGTCGGTGATAAGGGATCCAGGAGTTGCGATGATGGAAAGGTCGCTGATGAAAGTGTGAAGGCGGCCGGAGTAGGTAGGAGAGGTGGGTTGGATGTGGTTAGTGATTGTCATTCCAGGCGATTTAGGGATTGACGCATCTCAGTAAGGGTTTGTTGCAGTTCACCGAAGGAGTGCTGGATTTGGTCGGTGATGGTGGAAAGGGTGGAGATGCGGTCTGCATGTTTCTTCAATTCCTGCTGGATGCTCAAAATGGATTCCTCATGCGCCCAGTAACTCATCGTCATTCCCTCAGCCATGGTCTCAATGAGAGCACCAAAATGATGCAATTAGCCACCAGAGAAGCCTTGCACCACTCAATCGAACACACAATACTGCAATACTGGGAATTGAGAGGGGAAGTTCTGGGTGAGGGAAAAGACGAGGAGGGAAATGGAAAGGGAAAAGGAAAATAAGAGGGAACTGGGGAGAGAAGATTCCAGATTGAGTGAGAGAATAGAGAGAATCAAGAGAAAAGGGAAATAGGGAAATTAGCCAATACCCCTTTGTAATCAAGTACAAGCAATATATGCTAAGTGTATGGTGTGCACGTGTATAACAGAATGTGAGTAAGAGGGCTAACAACATTCAGCCCATATATTCTTTTATAACAAACTATATGCCCTACTAATAATAACTCTAATAATAATAATAATACTAATAATAATAACTATATATAATCCCGGTATTTCTGAGGGGGTTGCACTGTCCGGGAGCTCTTCCGGGTTCTTGGCTGATGGGGTGGTGCCGTAATATCAGCAACGATGAGGCCGGTAACAAAGACGAATTATAATTTGGTGATGGTTTGTGTTGACTTAAAATTTGACAGGAGATATTTAGTGCTGTTTCTTTTTCCTTTCCCGAGTCTAGTAATATGAACATGCAGATCACCATTAGTTTCTTGAATCAGTATGGATAAAATCAACACCATCAGATTTGCTTGAATCAATAAGAATGGAATCAACATTACGTGGTCTAGTTCATATGTTGAATATGATTCAAGTCCAGGGTGGGTTTTTTTTCTTGAGTATACCATAAGTGGATTGGTGTTTCTCAATTTTTAGGAAGCAAATTTTCCTCTGAAATGTTAGCCGTCAGAATAGATATTGGATAGCTTCAAATGGAGCATAACTTAGGATATGGATCCTAAGAAGACTATTAATGAATGTAGAATATTTTGAGAATTTCCATCTCCATCTATTCTCTGGCCATGAAGTAAAGTGTGAAAATATTGTTGACTCTCAATTAATTTGGCATCCATGGTTAGATTCATGACTTTGTGGGAGGAATAGCATTTGTACCCATTTTGAGTAGGTGATTAGCAGAAAAGGTGCATTTTAGAGTTTTGAGATTGAGTCTGTTCAGTTTTAACTATAAACCTGAATAAAGATGGCACACTTGAACATCTTAGGAGAAAGATTCCAATAGTTTTGGACAAAGGAAATGTTTGATTTTTGAAACCCGTGACTGTACGAGATTGTTTACTTGTATGATGCTTGGCTATTAAGATGGCGTCTCTATTGTATGATGTCGCCACCCTCCTTTGGGAAGGAAGAGGTCGAGCAACCTCACAAGAATGTGTTTTTTGAGGAGTATTTGGCCCGGGAGATCATTGAAAGATTGCTGAATTTAGACGATAAGACTTTAGCTCAATATGTATGTATATGTATATATGTAATATGAAATGCAATTATATGAAATTTAGAATATTCATTTGAATAGCAATATTCCTTGATTGTTTTCTAAGATTGCTCCCTGCTCCAGGTTTTTTTACTATTATATTGGGGGTTACTCCATGTATTGATTGACGTAAAATAGACTGAAAAATGGATGCTCAATTTAAAGTGAGTATCACATATTGAGTTCCATGCATTTTATTGTTTTATCTCCTTCATTGCTATTCTGATTATAAGATCATTTATTGGACAATTGACTTAAGCAATGTTATATTTCAATTTTTTTAAATTAGTTGACGGGTACCCGAACTTAAATAGAGGAAGTAGAAGGGGTTTCTAGACATGAATTTCATAATGCAAAATATTGATGTAGATTTGGCATGTATAGTGTTAGTATGATGGTTATGTTGATGTTGTTTGTATATTGCTGCGCTTTGTAGTTTTTAAAATGTTTTAATAAGATGTAAATGGCTATAAACCTTCTGTAAACAAATAAACTTTTAATTTTTTTTTTTTTTGTAAGAGAGTACGACAACATCATTATGGATTATTAGATTTCAGTGTTAGTGTTTGAATGATTAACATATGAAATATGTGTTGTGATTCTTGTAGTTATACCTAAATATTTTTATCATCATATATTCATTATGAATAAGTTAAGGATAATATATATCCTTAACTAAAGAATCTAAAAATATAAAACCCAAAAGTCCTTAGTATAAATTGCTTCAAACAAAATCTAATTTATTCTGATCTGTGAATTAATATCTTGTTATCTGGTCATAAGGCGTGGCCTATTTTTCAATCATGGCAAAAACATCATATGCAAATCAATAGAAATTTATGAATTGAGTTGAGGCAATATGAATGCATGTATATTTTGCTCGCCCCAATGGAACTGTTGAAATATATTGGCCAATGAAGCTAAAATATGGTACAAAATTCTTACCCCATTATATTATATTTGAATCTAATTTTCATTCATATCATATTATAGTTATTTACAGATCATAATTTTACTTATTGGAATTTCAGTCACTCTTTGTTTTTCTTTATCCGTTTGTAGTGTGGGTGATGTTTTGCATGGAGGCTTTGGACGATGAAAATCCTCACTACTTAGATTTCATGTTACTTACTACCTTTTAGTTTGAGTTTTCCTTGGATGACTTCATATACACTCATCATTGAGATCATAGAACTGAAAATGTTAAAAAGAAATGCAGTTCAAGGAAAAACTACACAGATATTCTATCTTATATGAGTTCATGAAATTTCACAATGGGATACATATGATTTGATTAAAAATATGATTTGTAATGCCATAACCCGAGATTCGGATGCTAACACCCCGGGTCGTGAAATGTAGGGAGACTAGTCAAATGACACTGCACACACAATACCATTTTCTGTGATTCTATCATCATCTTCCTGATCTGATCTGTCTTTAACTGGAAGATTTATGGCTGCTATGATATAGCAATATGAATGGCTTTTCCTCCAGCATAATGGGGTATGGTATTCGAAAGGATTATACTCTTGGATGATCAGTAACTGTGAGATTTTCTGACAGATATTTCAAGGAAGACGCTCAAATGCCAAACAACAAACAAAGCAATTCAATCATTAAGCTGCACTTAATGCTTCAGTCCTAAAAGGCTTTCAGTAATTAATGATAAAACGGCAAGAGATGAACAGATAAAAGGGCGTACAGCTTCCCAGCTCTAGAGTATAGTTGTCACTGAGAGGATAGTACCGCAATTTCACAGACAGAAAAAATTGCAGCCTGCAGTAGGGACGGAAAGCCATTCACATGGGATTACATCACAGCATTATAACAGTTGACAAAGCAATAGAAAGGAGTAGTTAACCCTCATAAAAGTACGAGTTAGCTATGTGCATTTGGTTCTTCTTTGCTTTATCCAATTCCTTCTGTATCCTAGTTTAATGTTTTTCTTGAATCAACTTCTCAACCATAATCCTTACCTGTAAGTGTCCGAATCTGCTAATCTGAATGGGATTAATGAAAAATAAAATAATAGTGAGCCGAAAACTTAACAATGTATATAATTGCATAATTAACATATAATTTACATTAAACATATCAGAAGAAACAATAGATTAGATTTAGATGCACTGCACTGAATTTTCGTAATAAATATGCATAATTTTTAAATTTGTTTTTTCAGTTCTTAATCAAAACGTGCCATATAAAACATATTAAAACATACTAATTCTTACGAATCAAGGGCCAGTATGGTTTTGCTAACTAAAGAGCGGATAATCGAAACTCGAGTTATATTTAATTTTACACAATTAAATACTTTATGCTACTATTCAAGACCTATATATAGGCAGTCATACATATAACCATGTAGATAGGGTCGAGCGTCACTTTTATCTGCAAATGATAGGGTCGAATATCGATCACTATTATAATATATCACCATTGATTTTCTTACAACTACTCGATATATTAATAAAAGAAAACTCTACATAATTACAAATAATCTCATATTTTCTTATTTGTAAAAAAAATATTCTTAATTCCTTAATAAATTGTAAAGTTTTCTATCAACTTATTTTAATTTCTTTCATGCAATGTCTTAAACGTTTCACAAAAACCTTTACTTGCTTAATTTAAAGACAAATTAATGAACTTTCAAAATATGTAAGACTTGTACTTAGTGATTTTAGGTATGTAAGAACATTACATATAAAATTTATAACATATTAGAGTATTAAATTAGACTTTCAACTTATGCATAAATATATTTGTAGAGAAATAACTTAATAAACTAATATATATGAATTAAGAATATAATTTTCACAAAAATTATAAAAAAAGGAATAAAAATTCATATATATGAAATATAAACAGTTTAACTATAAAAATAAAACATATATGACCATTTAAAACAATGAACACTCAAAAAATTGGAGGGAAATCAGCAACCAAGGAAAATGAGGTTTGAGATGTACTTGTCTTAAATATTAATTTATTAAAATTTTACTTGAAATTATTTCAATTGGTTTTCTCTCGATTTCTGTCTCTTTTCTCTCTCTTCTCCTTTTCTCCTCTCTCAAAATTTAACAAAAAATGATCAAAAATCAATCGGATATAATTTATATAGCAGACTAGCACACTTGACCTTGTCAAGTGTGTATCGGACGCAACGACCAAACATTGTGGTGCATGAACGTCACATTAGGTGTGCATCAAACACTAGTATTTTGTCACAATACGCTTGAGCACCCTTGGGCGTGCATCAAGCACAAGTAATCTAAAAATACACTTGAGTTTCGGTTAAGCATCTACCAGGTGTGACTCTGTCTAGATTACGCATGTATGCGTGTCGGGTGCCGATTAAGCGTTATTCAACTCAATGTGACCCAATCCAAAATTAGTGTTGTCCAAATTTTCTTTATTTGACCTCAATTTTATTTATCTCAACTTAATTAATTATAAATAAAATTTAAAATTCGAAACTTATTCTTTACAACCTTTAATAGCCAGCTCTACTATACCACTATGATGAAACCACATAGCCCCCTTTTTTCCACTATTGGAAAAATGGATCTTAGTATTCTTTTTCCTTTTAAGAATTATAAAGTGGAACATTAGTATTCTGGTTCTTATGACAAAGTGAAAGAGTTGATCTCTATTTCAAGTTCCAAATGAGAAAAACTCAGCTAACTGCTCGATTAGACTCAGGTAAAGCCCTTGATCCGGTAGGATCATTATTAATTCCTTGACCATTAAGATATGGTCTAAAAATTAGGGCCCTATGATATGCCTATTATCATCACAAGTCTATTTTTTTTTTCACTTGCCTACTTCTTGGGTTTAAAAAAGAGCATATATGAAAAAGTTGGCTAAATCCTCTTTTATTCTACTTATTTTATGAAAAAAATAATTAAATTTCATTCCTTTAAAAACAAAAAGTAAATAAAAGAGACAGCAAGTAAATCTCACTTTGTTTCTTCAATTAGTCAACTAAGGTCTAATTAATTGCCTTATAACTTAGCGTGCTACTTCTCCTACTTGATGCCTAATTGAATAAGTCTAATCTATTTTCTAAAAGTGAAAATTTTTATATATTTTGACTTATTTAAGGTGAAAAGCTTGTCATTTTATGCCTTTATTCATTTTAATCATCACCAAATATCCAAAGCACAATGCTTCAAGTTGAGTAAAAATTTAAAATTTTAGGTTTTATCTAAATTAAAACCAAATTAATAAAAAATATTGTTTTTGATTTCAAAGAAATTACAAACTAATAATACAGGATTGATTTTGGTCAGTTAATTATTTATCAAACAGCAATCAAATAAGAATATAAAATTAAACATGTGTGCCTTTAAAATTAAAATCTACATTATATAAAACGAAATAAAATATAAAAGTTGAAGTTTATATCATAACAATATAAATATTAATATAATCTTTAATATTCATTATATAAATACATACATGATAATTGAGTTTAAATTAAAGCATAATATACCCACACCCACTTATTAATTTTATTTACCCAGATCAAATTCAATCAGATCAGATAAAATTCAACCGATCGGTACTAAATTGTATCAAATTTGAATTTTAATTTTGCCATCCCCGACAACAGTTTCACATACTGATAAGAATATACTTGGTACAGCTGAAGGTGGGTGTTTCCTCTGTGAATGTTAGAGGAGATCCCGCCCATGAAACGTCCGTCGGCACAGGCCGCCATTAGTAAGCAGAGGTTTGGCCGACGAGGGTCATGAGACTCTGCTTCTTCAACTTCCTCCGCCGCCGATTGCTTGCCCTGGGTCACACAGTTGAAAATGTATTTAGCAAGTTTTCCAATAACAATGCTTTTCTGGGGGACGAGAGTGACTGCTAAGAATAATGATGCTAGACAAGGCATAATTTGTAGTTCAACCATGTCATTCGTTCGTTTAAAAATGGCAAATATCTTCAGAAGACATGAAATTTCATTCGTTTATTTATATTAGTAAATCTATATAAAATTAAAAAAAAAGACCCAGCTTCAGACTAGATCTCTAGAAAGTGTTCAGAGGATAGTCCCGTATCACCAATCTTTATTTAATCTTCCTCGCTTCATTTCTGCCACAGGAATACTCAGTGGGTTATAGTAACCGCTAATCATCGGGAACGATATCGAGCATGTGATGGACTTACCAGTACTGATTGTTCAATATCATCGAGTCAGCTGACACTTTCTTGCCATCATCGTTGCGGTTCCAATGGTAAACTGCATGTGTCTTGTTCCTTATCTCCAACGTGGAATGCCCATAACTGGCTTCCCGAAATGCAGAATAATCAGGCTGCGGATCTCTAAACCTGTAAAACGGAACCGAATAGGTGACTGAGAGAGAAATATTTGGTAGATACTTTTTAGATGACATCGGATGAAGTGACATCTCATCTATCCATCCATGCTAGCGGGTCAACACAATAAACGATGAATGAATGGAATGCCATATCTGAATAGGTATTTGAATGGTATCTAGATAGTGTCCATGTAACATTACTTCAGAAAGAGAGCTCATGACATTGCAATTTAGATACTTACTGCAGTTAATATTCCATGAAGAGTTCAAACTCATGACATATTTTATACATTCTCAGATGACGTAATATCTCATCTATCTATCCACATTAATAAGCCCACATAATGAAAAATAGATGGATGGAATGCCATAACTGAATGGGCATTTGAATGGTATCTACATCTAGTGGCCGTGCAATATTATTTTTGAAAAAAAGCTCATGACTTTGCAATTTAACAAATTTAGCTGCTACAGTTAATAGTCCATAAAGAGTTCAAAACTCATGAGACATTTTAGACACCCTCACATAATATGACATCTCATCAATCCATTCATATTAAATGGCTAGCATAATTAAAGAATGATGAATGAAATGTCACACCAAAACAACCTTCTCAAGCGTTTGTAGATGGTGACCTCATAACATTACTCTAGAAAGGAAGCTCATGACACCGTGATTTAACAGTGGTAGCTACTGCTGTTAATAGTCCACTAAGTGTTTAAAACTCATAACACCTTTTAGGCACTCTCGAATGATGTAATATCCCAGTCATCCTTCCACACTAGTGGGCCCCCAAAATAAATAAATATAAAAAATTGAACATATAAAATGCCATGTCAAAATTGCAATTTAGCAAAGGAAAGCTACGCAGTTACTAGTCCATGAAGAGTTCAGAACTCACTTCCCAGCAAGACCTTCCTGATTTCCTCCATCCCCAACCGTAATATAAACAGGAGCTGTTTCATCTGAAACGGGATAACGCTCTCCACTTGAAACATTATAGTGTATGTTGGAGATTCGATACTGATAATGGGAAAAATACTGAATTAATTTGCAGCATTTAGTTTCAGCTACCAAATGCAATACGTAATGGTCGAATCAATGAGGCAACAACAAATAAATATGAAAGCAATAATTAAAGAAAAACTTGCATGCAGCTATTTTTATCTAATACCGCTATATCCCAATATCTGGAAATCATTCCTGCATATTGGCTTTTGTTTGCTTCTTAGAAGCTTAAAGCCATATGTTTTCTGTTCTCCTTAGATATTTTTCAGGAAAAAATGGTACATAAAGAATCTTCTTACACTATTGTTACAATTAGGTGTCATGGTGTGGGGTCCATTGAACATCATATAAGCAAAAATATTTCAAATTTCCAAAATTAGAGGTGCATACATATTGTCCATGTACCATTAACCTTTTTCAATGGCCAGTATGGTTATCAAACCCAATGTTGATCAAATTTGACCAAAACATTTTAAATATATAGACATACACGTGATAAAGAAGAGTCAGATTTTAGTTTATAACTCATTTTTAAAACAGTCACAATGGCATGCAATACTGACATATATTGATTGATATGGCGATATAGATATTAATACACATGTTTTAATCCATGCTCTCAACTCAGCCAATCAATGGCAGAAGTATGAGTGATCCTATGTCTAATTTAGCTCCATTATTAAAACTTATGCTAGTGTATGGCTGTAAGAGGAATATAGACCAAGGAAAAGTTGAGCTGAAAACAGTACCGATCTTTCATAAGCATGAACATGGCCTGCAAAGACGACATCAACTTTGTATTGGACAAACCATTCCTCAAAGACCAATCTCATGCTTTCACCCTCCATGAAATGCGCTTCATTACTATTATACATCGGCACATGCATCAAAACTATTAACCATGGTGTCTTTTCCCTGTCCACCCTCTTCAATTCTTCTCTGAGCCACATCCATTGCGGTGTGTATTTCACTGGCAAAATGTTCAATAGTTCTTGATGTCAAAAACACAAGGATCAAAAATATAGAAATAAGGCAATACCATGGAATGAAATATTGCCCATTAGGCAAAATATTAGTCACCCTTTGATACTTTGATATTTCTCTATACCATGACAAATCACAATATGTCATTGAATCAGCCGCTACACTTGATATTACTTGATATATCAACAAATATTGGTCCCTCATAATTTGATCTATAAGAAATTTGTATTTAATATCGATATATATCACCTGATATGGCTAATACTAGGACTATTACCGATATCGATATTTTTGTTAATAGGAAGTACTAAAGAAAAAAATTGTTATTTAAAACTTCCACGATCTATATCAAGTAATCTTCCATACTGAGACAACCATTTAGAAGCTTTTAAGCACTAAAAAGGAGTAGCATGGTGTATGAAATGCACATCTAGGATATGATCAGACCATTTTTAAATCCATAGTATACAATTTTACCCTACAATATGCAAGAGGCTACCATTTTTATGGCTCTAAGTCGTGATCATCACATCACATTGAGACAATTCTACTGTTACAACAAGAGTTTCCTTACATAATTTTATTTTACATTATGCAAGATGTCGCCATTTCCATGACTTGAAGTTGTGACCATCACGTCACACTGCGACAACTCTACTGTTACACCAAGAATTTCCTTTAGAAGCTTTCAAGCACTCCAGGTTGGTGAAGTGACAATTGACTAGAAATTTAGCTATAGCTAGACAATTCATCCAACAAGAAATCTAAGGCCGTGAGATTTGCTTCCTATTTGAGATTTACAATTTGGCAATATTGCATTAGACCGCTAATGCATACATTATGGATAAAGAAATATAATTTAATTAGAATAGAATTAATTTTATTTTCAAATTAGAAGAGATTTGATTTTATTTCCTATTTGATTTTATTTTCAAATTAGTAGAGTTTGATTTTATTTGATTAGTAAAGATTTTATTTGATTTTATTTTTTTTATTTTAAGGAGTTATGTCATATTTAGTTAAAAAATTATATTTATTTTTAAATTATCCTAGAATTTAGATTTTTCTATATAAAGACTCTAATTCTATTATTTAAGTCGGTATTGATGAATTGAATGAAATTTGAATAATTATTATTTCCTTCATTCTCTTTTCCCTGATCTCTACTTCTCTTTCCCCTGATTTTCCTCCTGTTTCTTCCCCTGATCTCAATTTTTTCTCCCTCCGCTCCCTTACTATTCCCCTTTTCCCCCTTTCCTCTTGTCTGTCTCATTCTCCCTTCCCAGTTGTCCTTCCTTTTTTTCTCTTTCCCTTTCCCTTTCCCTACGTTCCCCCCTTCCCTAGATCAACCACCATTTTCACAACTTGAACCAGTGATCATCAGGTTACACAACGACAACTCTACCATTGCCCAAATTTCTCCTTCGAATACTTATAAACACACCAGGTTTGTAAAGTGACAATCGATGAGAAATTTAACTATAGTTGGACAATTCATCCAACAACAAATCTAGGGCCATGAGACTTGCTTCTTATTTGAGATTTACTATCTGGCAATTTTACATTACCTTCAATATTAAAGAACATTATCCATGGCAGTAGATATAGCTAAGGTTGAGTACTGAAGCTTACCAAAAGGAGAGTAGCTCGAAAGCACAATAATGTGCGCTGATGCTCTCCTGATAGCATACCAGAGAGGATCACTACTTTTAGAGGCTGCATAAGGTGTAGCATACCTATGGAGGTATGACTTAAATGGAACAACTTCCCCCTGAAAATACAAATTCAAAACTGTTAAATAGCTCAACAAGAACTTATGTGCACGTTGCTGCATTTATGGAAGAAACGTCTTCCAAAAAAATTGGATTTCAAGGAGGGATTTTGGATGAAATCTATTAAAGCAGGGCATAGCATTGTCATCTTTGTAAAGGGAAAATATTCTATTTTAGGATATCAATGGACAAGTATGGAAGTCTAAGAAGCATTGACACATCTTCCATGCTAGCGCGTCAACATCCAACATTCTCTGACATGAGTAGGAATATTATAATTTTTCATTTTCACTTCAACAAACTCTGATATGTTTTGTACATGTTAGGGCTTTATATTTTTTAGAAAAATGAAGCTCTTAATATAAACCATAGAAAATTAAAACCATTTACTGATTTATAAATAATTGAAATTTAAGACCCTATTGTCTTATTTTTTCATTAAGTGATGGATGTTATGGCACAACTTTTTTAAACAAACAAGAACTAAACATTTTTCATTGAAAAATTAGTACAAAGTACTACTATTAATCACTTATATGCTCAAATCTATAAATATACTACAAATTTTAGTTAGCGTGCTCCCAGTGAATCATGTCTTCATTTTTAGAAAAATAACATGTCGGTGTCATATCATGTGCATATCCGTATCCCGGGTCAGTGTCCCAACTTCTTGGAGAAAACTTAAAAAAAAAAGAAAAAGAACTACTGTTTCTATGTTTTGCAGCTTTGCTACGCCTATAGCACAGAAATCACGGACAGTGGGCAATGTAAATTATACATCAGTCTCTATAAAGTTTAATGAAAATGAATTCCTTACTATCCAAAATGTTTCATAGGCTTTTGACGAAAAGCAGCTATATGACCACCTATTCATAAAGAAATGACTCTAAAACTACTTTTATCTCTTTAACCAATTGTAGTTAAAATTCATCTTGCATCAGTGAATTCTGTTAATCTGGAACTAAGACAAATATGACAAGATGATGAGAATGCAATAAATCTGTCAAATGTATGAAGCTGCTGAAGAATCAACCATTATACCATGTAAGGCATATACTCTATTTCGTGATTTCCCGCAGCCCAAATCCATGGCTGATATGCTGCACTTTGCTCAATAAACCGACCCCATGAATCCCATCGAATGCCAACATCAGTGTACTGATAATTGTCGGCATAAGAAAGATCACCAACAAATAAGACAGTCTGGGCTCCACTCTGGATGTAATGCTTGAGGGTTGAAAGAGAGTTATATGTTTGGCCCAAATCACCTAAAGCGTACAGAAAAAAAAAATGTAAATGATCAACAAGAAACTAAAGGAGTGGGACATGGAATGGCAAATAAATTGGGATTTTACAACTGCAGACCTGATTGTATCTAAGAAAGATAAAGAAGCTGTAACCAAAAAAAGATTAAGAAACTGCTCATTGCTTTAAACTGTTCTTATGGGAAATAAAAAGATTTGCGTTTGGTATTCCTTTCTTCTATAATCTTGAAATAGCAACGCTTGTTGCAGAGAGCTAATTTTGTGGTGAGATGCTCAAGCGGCCAACTAGCAAAAGCCAAACTACACCATACTACAGTGGTGATGCCCTCATGAAGTGCCAAGCTATGCAAGGCCAAAATACTCTTTGTCGACCTCAATTAAACTACTGAAGTGCAGATCTAGCGCATTACTGAGCTTTGGAGTGCCTATCTACTGAACTTGCAGAATTTGGGGCTAAACTACACTGAACTTCCCAAGCGCACAAATGTTGGGGGAGCTAGGTAAAGATATAGTTATTTTTCATTAAAGACATTGTTTTAATCAGGTCTATGAGAGCTAGTAAGGCTTCAGTTGGCTATATAATGTGGCCTAAAACAAAATTAGGGGGCATTCAGCTATTGTGAAAATTGTGTAGGCATTTGATGGATAGAAGCGGGACCCTTTTAGGCATTTTCTTCGACGCTCCTAGAATTCAATCTATGTTTGCTCGCAGTGACTTAGGATCAATTGTGTGACTCTAATTCAGAAATTCGTCTGTTTATCTTTCAATCTACTTTGATGTTGGTTAATTAATTGTCTCTTTCTATATATTCCTTGTTGTCTATACTGTGACATTTGTGATTGTCCTAAGATTTGAAGCTTGTAAATGAATCGGGTTGGAATTTGATAACGAATCTTGGAAAGGTGTTCTTATCAGCATCACACGAGCTCACCAACATAAACATTTGAAACTTAACCAAAAATATAAGAATGACATTCTTCAAATGCAAAATAAGTAACAATTTGATCAACCTAAGTAATTGGCATTTAAATACAGCTTATGTGGTCAAAATCTAGAAAAGTTCCTCTTAGAAGAACTATGACAGGAAAGTAACAACTCACCAATTATTCCAAATTTATATGAAGAATCTGGATCAATCCTTGGAGGAGTTTGAAACCAAAATCTCCTCGAAGATTCACCACTGCCAACCTCATAATAGTACTTCGTATCATGCTAGTTGGAAAAGAAAAATGTAGACAAGCAAATTAGCCACATAAAAGAAAACAGATCAACAAAAATTCAGCATGCTACAGAAAAATCTATAACTCATGTTATCAACAGGATAAGGGTGAAATTTTAAAAAATTGGGGCAACTGTTACACTCAGTAGCATGTGGTAACAGTGAAAACAAAAAATCTAGTATACCTCAAGATCATTAACAAGACAGTGATGAATATATCCAGAATTATACTTGTGAAAGGTATAGTTTGTTACTATTCCCTCTGCAGTATAATCATATCTTCGTTCTGATTTTCCATATTGCACTTTGCTAGAACCTGGTTCGTCAGCCGTTACCCATGAGATTATGACCGCCCTCCCATCATAGTCACCTTGTGTGATATGCACCTGGTCATGTTTGTACAATAAACAATGTGAAAATACTCATATATGAGAAGCTGTTCATGATATTAAAAAAAAAAAAGCATAGGTCAAATATTTATCTTGAGAGTCATGCTTTTCAACAACTGAATAGGCAATATTGCATTTGATAAATGATCTAATTTATCGGCCTCAAGTTCCTGATACAGTGTACCACAATGATGATTCTTACCTCATTTTTTATTTTCCTTTCTTTTTCTTATGTTGGGGAGTGGGGAGGCAGGGTGTTAAATAACCTCCCTTCTAATTAAGTTCAATTTAGTTTAGGTAGAACTTGTTAATCAATCAACTACAAGAAAATCAATAATCTAGTAGGTCTTTTGCGTAAAATCATGGGTCTGAAAGCATGCATTTGCTATGAAACATGAAATGAGTGCTTTGAATCTGAAGGTGGGAGACAAACTGCAGTTGAGATAAATTGACAGAAAGACAGGATCTTTAGTTTGATAAGCGAAACAAAAAAAATTCACCAAAAACACAAATTAGCTGAAAACAAGTCCATCTAGGCATGTACACAATATAGAAGATCGTCTGAATACAACTTTTAGTTTGCTTTTGCATCAATCAGTTTTTTTCTTTTTTGATTTTTTTTTTTCACCATTTCAACAAGGGAAAAAACCCCCACAAAGCAGGGAAGAGATTATGTATTTTATCATAAGATTTTCATGAAAAGAAGCTTCCTGTCCACAAAAATGCCAGGATTAAGAATGCATACTTGCTGCGGTGCATTATGACCCTCTGGAATGGCAAACACCTCATGATCAAGTGGGATATCAGTGGATGGCCACTCTGATCGTATGAAAACGCTCGTGATCCCTGCATTGCCCTCCCTAACAATGCTCAAGAAGACATGGGATGCAAATAGCAATTGGATCGCCAACAACAAAATTCTTTTGGACTCAAACATCGCCACTGATCAATCAACTGAAAAGGTCAAAAAGTGGTCCATCCCCAATAGGATTTGTGAGGGACCAATCAAGTGAAGCAATAAGGAAAACTCAATAATAGAATACAGTGATGGACTCATAAGCAGCATCCTCAATATGGTCATGGACTCATAAGCAGCATCCTCAAGGCAGTTAATCAGACACGACAAGCCAAGTCTCATTCCAATAGGAATAATAAAGCATCAGTTAATCAGATACAACAAGCCAAGTCTCATTTCAAAAGGAATAATAAAGCATCATTAGCAACAAGAATGGCACACACTTGCAAAACAAAAAGTGGACAAGAATTTAAAATAACAAAAGGTTCTTCATAGATGAATAATTGAAAAAAAATAACAATAAGTACCAGCTATTCAGTATTGTCGGTGTACTAATCAATCAAGTTTCATTCCTATTACATGCAGCATCCAAGAGTTTGCCACTCTCTCGTTCCAACTCGCTATTCCTTATTGCAAAAAATACTTTGAACTAATCCATTAATTACCACCCAACCCAATAACGATTCTCTCCTACAACAATAGCATCAAGGAACAGATTGATCAAACAACTTAATCTGTTCAATGAAGACCCAACAACTGTTTAATAGCTTCTCCACATGAATGCCCGATAGACTTGGCGGGAATTAAGGGTAAGCCCAATGCTCAGATAGCAATAGTTTCAAGGAACCAGCTAATCCAAACAACTTAATATGCTAAATGAAGAACCAACAATTGTTTTATTCTCTTAATACAATCTCCATATGAATGCTAGCTAGACTTAAAGCGTAAATTAAGTATAAGCCCGTTTCTCCCACATTCCAAGAGATAACTATACGATGGGGGTTTCCAACGAATAAACCCCAAATCATTTGAACAAAAGTGCCCTGAAATAAAATTTGGGATAGTGTTGAAGATCTCAAGCGACTGAACGCGTCAATTAATACCGAATACACACAAACACTTTGTCGTTAAAGGGTGATCCCAGGAAACATTAGGATGAAAGCTAAATCAGCTACTCAATATAAAATGCAACACGCAAATGCTTCAACCAACCACAACAATTTTCCCCAACATCCGCGACCAATCGAATTAGCATAAACTGTCCAAAACCCAGTAAAGGATGTGGAACAATCTACATTCCATAAAATAGAACGGACAAACACATATTAACTAGCATTCAAACAAGCAGAAATTTGTAGAATCGAGAGAGTTCAGCTTAAAAATCCTCAGACGCCATTGGGCTATCTTAGTTGAGAATCGACACAGAGAGAGAAAGAGGAATTACCTTAAAGCATAAGCGGGCTATCTTAGTTGAGAATCGACACAGAGAGAAAGAGGAATTACCTTGAAGCATAAGCGGGCTGTCTTAGTTGAGAATCGACACAGAGAGAGAAAGAGGAATTACCTTGAAGCATAAGCGGAGAGGAAGAACATAGAGAGACGGGGGAGAGAGATGGCAGAATCATGATTGAAGGATTCCGCTTTTAAAGTTGGGGAAAGGCGTCAGGTAGGAGAGACCCATGCTGGACGCTGAAGATACCACCTTCAACATTTCTTTCGCCTTTATTTATTTATTTAAGTAATGCTAATTATCGCTCATATATACAATATATTTATAGTTCAATTATATATATATATTCATTAAAATTTTAATAAAATAAAAACAAATAAAATAAACCCTATAAATAAAAAATAAATTATAATAAATGATGAATAATTCTGATATCTATAAAATAAAAAATAATTAATTTAATAAAATGGGAGAAGTAGAATATGTTACAGCCACTTATAAATGTGTTCTTGCCCGTAGCTCTATAACTTTTATATATTTAATTTATATGGCATCCAGTCTACACCATATAAAGGCATTTCAAAAAAATTTTTTTTTTTACTTATAAATAATATATTATCTTTTTATTCAATTAATGTGAAATAATAAACCAATACAAAATTCTCAATATTATGTTTCCGATTTTCTCAGTGATTTAAATCAATTCAAATGGAATAGTGGGTGTTGCATCCTCGGATTCTTGAACAAAGAAGGAAGATGATCCAACAGTAATACCAAACAGTACTCGTGTGAGGAGGAAGAAGAAAGAGAGTGACACGTGGAGTTTTATGTGAAAAACCTTCTCGTAAATGAGAGAAAAAAATCACGAGACTTTGATCCGAGAACTACTTTCACTATCTGGGAGTTCGGGTACAAGAGGATGAGGACGGGGTATGCGGAAACCTAAAAGAGTCTCTCCTGCTACACAAGTCCTCTCTATGACACGACGTGACTTTTCCGTTCTCTCTTTTCCCGCGTTTGTGAATGCAAGAGCTCAGAGTTCTCTCCTCTCTTGTCTTCTCTTTGGTAGGTGTAAAGTGAATACTTATATAGTGAGCGAAAACCCCCAACATAAAGTTGCCACGTGGCACTGGCGTATGCAGAAAGTCCTGCCATATACAAGCTATTATTTATTATGCTGCTCTCGGACCAAGGCTAAACTCAAGGCAGTCCCGGACACTGTAAGATATAAGCACAACTCCTCATCTGGTTGGGGAGAAGCCAACTCCTCCCTGGAAAGCTTCTTCGCAGTCGGTCGTCCATTGGAAGCTATTTGTTTTGGTGCCCCTGATAATATTTCTCCCCTGACACCAACTTTGCAAATTCATTCTGCCGTGTCAGGAAGGTTGAGTGCGTATGGACTGACTTTGCGATGTGTCTTGTCACGCATGCGCCGAAAGCCACCATCCTCCGTGTAGGCTACGTGTTGTAGAGCATGTGTGCCGCTAGGGACGTCACCTTTGAGATAGTGTCCTCGTCCATTGCTGACCATTATTTGTGGCACGTCTGCGGGCCTTTGGGCCCCTTGGGCCCTTTCTCTCATGTTGACCTCTTGGGTCGCATGGGCTTCTTCGGCCATTCAGGGACGTGGATCCATTTTGTGCAAGCGGATTTTATGCTTGGGCCTTGGTGGATTTGCTACTCATCACCAGCCCTCTATGCCAAAGGTTCGAAGATTTCAGCCTTTGGCATATTTGCTATCTGTGAAAATGTTTCAAGTGTCAATTGAAGGCGTTTTACACTAGAAATTTGTCCGCGTCCCTTTTTTTTTCTCAAGTGTTCGTGGACATGGTTGGAACCCAAAGCCTAGGGACACGTGACCAAATCGTCCGAGAGCTTGCTGAAGACCACGCTTTGCCCAAAATGTCCGAGGAATGTCTAGGTCAAGATCCTAACCAGAACGTTTGAAGACCTTTTGGATTTTAGGCACTGCTAGGCATTCATAAATGATCACCATCTCCGCATATTTGCCTAGGGTCCAAAGATGTCCTTGGATAATCACGTGGTTCACAGGCTTTGGCGAAGGAATGTCTGAGTACACTAAACGCATTTGTGTTCGAGAACTCCCTCCAAGTCCGAAAACTTTGGCTTGTGTCGCCATTTCTGCCATTAAAGCACATTAAATGCGCAATTAATGAGATTGATGTCTTCTTGGGAACGCAAAGCTCACTATCTCTGGCAGTGTAGGGGTGATAGACGTGTGGCTAGGGTAATGATGGGGCATGCCTTTAAGCCTTTTTAGCTGTTTTCAAATATCATTCATGCCTTCATTTTCCACCACGCAACCCTAAGGCTTTTCTCTCAAACTCTTTGGCTGGCGTTCTTGCCAACTTTCCCTTTCCCATTTCTTCTGTGCTTTTTCTCTGAGCTTTAATGGCGCCCGAAGTGAAGGACATCACATCTTCCCTCTCTCTAGACAAACTGGAGGCCATTTGCGCCAAGTACACAATCCCAGACTTGATGGCTATGGTGATTCCGGAAGCCCATGATAGGGCTTGCAGCCCACCAGATGGGTTCATTACTGTTTATGAAGTTCACCTCAATGGTGGGCTTCGTTTTTTGATCCCCATGGAGCTGTACGTCATTATGAGGAAACTCGAGGTCTCGCTCATGAGACTGCAGCCTAATGCTATCAGGTACCTTGTTTCCCTTTGCATTTTCGCACGTTGTCATAAGAGAGTATTCGAAGTTTCCATGGTGAAGGTGATGTTCCGTTTTACTCATAATTTGGACTGAATCGTTATCACTCCACATCCTGAGTTTGCAGTTATGAGTGGTGGAAAGCCTGATTCCACGAAGAGGTGGAAAGATAAGTTCTTCTTTTTGGCGGTTCCTACGATTTGGGATGTTCCCAACGATTAGGGGAATGTGGTTGCCAGGCACTACTCAGACGCCTCCAAAGAGGAGAGGAAGGTTGCCAATGAGGTCGTTGATCTGGTGAGGGCTAATCTTGACACCTTTAATGAAAATAAGAGGAACGTCTAGTTGAGACTCGAGAACTTGGAAAAGGCCAAGTAGGGGTCTCATACCGAGGACTCTGGCGCCCATCTCTGGCCAAAGAAGAAGACCGGAAGAGTCGAGGATAGAGGAACAATCAGGCGCTCAAGGAAAAGTCAACAAGGCGGAGTCCTCGGCCCAAACGTCTGTTGTTCTTGCAAAGAGCCTACTTAGGAAAAAAGCGCCAGTCCGAGGAGCTGGTATTACTGGACTACCAGTGGTTGCGATGCCCACCGAGCAGCCTTCTAAGGCAGCAGTCTAGCACATGGAGTCACTAGTGGCTCCTCCTCTCCGCAAGCCCGTGCCTGATATCTCCTCTATTTTTATTGGTGAGGTCTTGGACTGTATTGACCATTTGCTCGAGGACATCATTAAGGAGCAGGCTACGAGGGAGGCTGAGGTGACTCGGGCCGATGAAGCAAAGGTGATGATTGCGACTACATACTCTGAAACTGCTAAGAAATCTAAATTTACAGCCCAATGATGATTCCACCTAAGGTCCGAGAGGAGGCCTTGGTCGAGGACGCCGTTGGGGCTCCGAGTTCTGATGTGGTTGAGACTAGAGTCACAGAGCCTTCCGGGACTGCTGAGCCCCCACTCCTCGATCTTGATGGAGATGCCTCTATGTCTGAGACCAAGGTTGAGGTTTCTGTGGTGCCTACTGCTGAGCCACAGAGTTTGAGACCCCTAGAGGGGAGAGCTTAGCCAGTGGCTCTCTCGTCTCTTAGGTAGCCCTTTGTTCTCCCTTAGACTTTTTGCTCTTTATTTTCTTCCATTCATGCTTTAACAGCTTGTTCTCCTTTACAATTTTACGAGCTGGCCGGAAACCTTGGTTGGCTCATAGGTGGTGTCGCCCAGATTTATTCTGAGCTAGAGTCCTTCAAGGCCACTGGAGAGGCCAACAAACGCTTGGAAGCTGAGCTCGCTGAGGCTAATGGGAAAATTACCTCCCTCGAGGACACTTTGAAGCTTCAGCAGATCCAGTACGAGATTCTCCGAGATAGGAACCTCCGGCTGGAGGAAGTGCTGAGGACTTCAGTGAGGGCCATGGACATAGCTCCAGCCCTGGAGGGCAAGTACTGGGACGATATTAACTTGTGTCGCCGAGTGATGAGACTGTTGTGCCCATAGTTTCCCACGGCCGTATTTGATCATCAGAACGCCAGTGCTACATGCATGGAGGACTTGTATGGCCTCTCCGGAAGGGCGTTTCCTAGCCCTTCTAAGCCATCAAGTGATCCTCGACCTTCTGGGTGGGCGGGATCTCCGGCGCATGTGGGGCATTCTGGAACACGGCAATAGCAGCCAGGGACTTCTTCCCGGCTAGGACGGTTTGAGGGCTGCTTGTAAACTTGTTGAGTTATAGTGTTTTTTTTTAAGATATGTATACTGTTATACATATGTTAAATAGATGAATAAAATTTATATTGTTTAAGTACAAATGTCTTGTTTGTCTTACTCGGACTACTTGAGTGTCTGGTTCTTTTATGACATGTTGTCAAAGAGACTTAGTCCCATACTAGCTTAATGTCCGAACCTTTTGACCATTTTAGACTAAAGATGCTACCTCTAAGGTCATCGCATACCTACCATTTTAAGCCCATAAGTTTTAAATTCAACCTCTAGGGTCACTTGGTATCATACTAAGTTTTAAATACAACCTCTTGGGTTGCTCGGATATAGCCGAATTTTAAGTACGGCTTCTTGGGCCGCTTGGACACAGTTTAGTTTTCAGTTCAACCTTTTAGGCCATTCGGACACAGCCGAGTTTTAAGTACGACCTCTTAGGTCGCTCGAACACTGCCATGTTTTAGAACAAGCGAAGGGGTTGCCTTTACTTGACTTAGGGGTAGCCTAGGTCTTGCTGATCAATGAGATAACATGCAAACATTTAATGAAATCTAAGACAATAAACAGGTTAAAGGCATTTTATTATATTTGTAAAACGTGTTATATCAGAAGGTGCGTTTCGCCTTACCTGACTATTTTTTTATTTATAGTACTTCTTGAGGAGTATGGTGTTCTACGTCCAAGGGACTAGCTGCCTTCTTGGGTGCACAATTTATATGCCCCGTTTCAAAGGATGGTTGAGACCAGGAACAACCCTTCCCAATTTGGGAAGAGTTTATTCCGGCCGATATTTTTGCCCGTGGCCTTTATGCTCCTTAGTACAAGGTCCTTAATTTTGAACTGTCGCGCCTTCATCCTCTTATTGTAATATCGGATACCCTTTGTTGGTATGCCGCTATTCTTAGCCTTGCAAGGTCTCGTTCTTCCTCGAGCATATCAAGATTTTCCCGAAGTCTTTTGTTGTTATCGCTTGGACTGAAGTACTCGATCCTTAGGCTTGGAAGTCCAACTTCCACCGGAATGAACGCTTCTACCCCGTAACACAGGCTGAAGGGTACTTCTCTCGTAGGCTCTCTCGGGGTCGTCCTGTATGACCATAGCACTAATGGCAGCTCGTCGACCCATGAGCCACCGGCATGCTCTAGTTTCGTCTTCAGTCCATGAAGTATCATGCGGTTTGTGACCTCCACTTGGACATTGTATTATAGGTAGGCGACTGACATATGTACCAGCCTTATTCTTAGGTTGGCACAATACTTGGCGAACCTTTTTCCTGAGAATTGGCTCCCATTGTTAGTCATAATGCACTATGAAATTCCAAACCTACAGATGATATTTTGTCGGATGAAATCTGTTGTGTTCTACTCTGTGATACGTGCCAGTGGCAAGGCTTCTACCTATTTAGTGAAATAGTCAATCCCTACTATCAGGAACTTCCTTGTCCAGATGCTGCTGGCAATGGCCCAAATATGTCTAGCCTCCATTGTACAAACGGCCAAGGTGACTGTAGAGCTTTGAATTCCGTGTGCGGCTGGTGGGGCAGGTTGTTGTGGACTTGGCAATTTTCACATTTTCGTACAAAGTCTATGGCATCGCACTTCATAGTTGGCCAGTAGTATCCTTACCTCATGAGCTTGAATGCGAGGTTCTTGCCCCCGATGTGAGATCCATAAATCCTAATGTGTACTCCAATAGCGTAGTCAGCCTCTTCAGTAGAGAGGCACTGTAGGTAGGAGACAAAGAAACCTCGCCTATAAAACTAGTCGTCCATGATGGAGTACCATCCTGCCGTCTTCTTAACCTTCTTAGCCTTGTCCGTGTCCTTAGGCAATATCTCGTCGATCAAATACCTGAGGTATGGGGTCATCCAGTTCTCAGCTTCTGAGATCTGCATTACTTCTAGTTCTAGATCTTCTACACTGGGTTTTGCGAGGACCTCGCGCATTTCCTCTGGCATCTGCTGGGCGTCACCCGAGGCTACTACCTTGGTGAGCTGGTTAGCCTTCTGGTTTTCCTCTCGCGGAATGTGGACTATCTGTGCTTTCCCAAAGGTTGTGATCGATCCTCGAACCTTTGATAGGTATCTAGAAAGTAACGGGTTGTTGGCTTCGAAGTCCCATCGGACTTGGTTGACAACTAATTCAGAGTCACTGTAGACCACCAGGTCCTTGGCCGAGCATTTCTTCGCTAACCAAAGCCCAGCAAGTAGGGCCTCATATTCAGCAGTGTTGTTGGTTGTTGGAAATCCGAGGATCATTGAATACTTGATCTCTAACCCTTCAGGCATCCTTAGCATAATTCTAGCTCCACAACTGTCCTTCATCGATGAGCCGTCTACATGCAGAGTCCAGACAGCTGGGCTATGTTCTTCCTTAGCATGACAAGCATTTGAGGTCTCCACAGTTGGGTTCGTGGTCTCGACGATGAAGTCCGTCAAGGCTTGGCCTTTCAAGGCCAACCTCGGACGGAACTCTATGTCGAACTCACCCAATTCAATCGCCCACTTGATCAACCGTCCCGACGTTTTCGGCCTCTACAGGATCGCTTTCAAGGGTTGGTCGGTCCGGATGATAATCTTGTGTGCCTGAAAATATTATCTGAGCTTCCGAGCAGAGTACACGAGCGCCAGCGCCATCTTCTCGGTGTGGGGGTACATTGTCTCAATGTCAGCCAGGATCTTGCTGACGTAATATACAAGCTGTTATTTATTATACTGCTCTCGGACCAAGGCTAAACTCAAGCCAGTCCCGGACACTGTAAGATATAAGCACAACTCCTCATCTGGTTGGGGAGAAGCCAGCAGCCGAGGGTTCGAGAGGTATCCCATGAGGCCCTAGAAAGCTTCTTCGTAGTCGGTCGTCCATTGGAAGCTATTTGTCTTGGTGCCCCTCAAAGCCTTAAAAAACGGTAAATATTTCTCCGCTGACTTAGCCAAAATGTGGGATAAGGCCACCAGCCTTCTAGTATGCCTTTGGACATCCTTTACAATTCGAGGGCTTATCATATTTAGGATGGCTTTGATCTTTTCTGGGTTGACTTCGATCCCTAAGCGCAATACGATGTAACCTAAGAATTTTTTGGATATCACCCCAAATGTACATTTAGTTAGATTGAGTTTCATCTAGTGCGCTCTTAGAAAATCGAACGTCTCAGACAAATCTCGAATGTGGTCTTCAGTCACTTGGCTCTTGACGAGCACGTCGTTCACGTAGACCTCCATATTCCTTCCGATCTGATCCTCAAACATTTTATTTACGAGCCGCTGATAAGTAGCACTAACATTCCTGAGGCCAATGAATATAACTTCGTAGCAGTACTTTCCTTAGTCTGTCATGAATGAGGTGCGCACCTCGTTTTCGGGGCTCATCCTTGTTTGGTTGTAACCCGAGTACGCGTCCATAAAACTCAAAAGCTCATGTCCGAACGTCGAGTCTACAAAAAAATTGATCCTTGGCAGGGGAAAGCTGTCTTTCGAGCACGCTTTATTGACATCCGTAAAATTTACGCACATCCTCCACTTTTCATTGTTCTTTTTTATCGGAACCACGTTGGACAGCCGGTCGAGGTATTGTACTTCCGGAACAAACCCAGCGTCCAGGAGCTTCTTCACCTCTTCCTATGGCCACCAGCTTTTCTACTAAATAATTCCTTCTTTTCTATCGAACGAACTTATAATTGGGATCTAGGCCCAACTTGTGGATCATTACTCCAGTCGGTATCCTCGACATGTTACTCGGTGTCCAAGCAAAAACGTCCAAGTTCTTTCGTAGGAAGCTGATGAGCTGGCCTCGAAAAGCCTATGGCAGAAAGCTCCCTATCTGAACAGTTTTTTCTGGATCTCTGGGATCCAGAAGAACTCAGTCGACGGTTTCTCCGGATTCAGTCTGTTGTAATGTCGCCTCATTACAGAAGTCTAAGTCTTCGATGGGATGAGGAAGTGGTGTCTGGGTGATCTGGGACAGATAGCATGTCCGTCCGGCAGCTTGGTCTTCAAGGACCTCCCAATCCCGCGTGGTATTGGGAACTTCATCTTCAAATGTGCGATTGAGGTCACGGCTCCAAATGCCGTCAGGTTAAGGCGCTCAAGGCTAGCATTATAGACCGAGGATAGGTCTACTACCAGGAAGGAGAGGGTCTTTGACGATATCCTCAGATGGGTCCCCAATGTGACCTCAAGTTGGACAACTCCCTGTACTGACACTAGGTCGTTGTCCGGCCCATAGAGGGGTCCTTCAGTTGTAATCATCTGGCTTCTTCTGAGCCATAATTTAAAGAAAATATCGAGATAGAGAATATTACGTAAGCTTCTATTATTAATAAATACCCATTTCATTTGGTAGTTTAAGATACCGTCAGAAACGAGTGCTATTACAACCAAAAAGTCAAAATGAGAAGATGTTACACGGGTCATATTTTCATTACAGAAACTAATGACCTCATCCCTAGATTCTACCCTAGGTTTCTCATTCTTCGCCACTGGATCTTATGGAGCGCCACCTTTGATCGGGCGGATTGAAATTATGTTGACCACTCCCGTGGCCACTTTGCCTTTTGGTTGGTCAGCCTCACCCGCTTCTACTGTTCTGGATGACTGCCCGAGTCTTTGCACGAAGTTGTTGATGTGACCTCTCTTGATCAGTTCCTCGTTTTCCTTCTACAATATCTTATAGTCCTTGGTATCATAGTCTCCGCAACGGTAATAGTGACAATATTTAGACTAGTCACCACCTTCTGGGTTCTTCAGCGCCTTGGGCTATTTTAAAAATATTTCATCTCGAATCTGTATCAGAATGTTGGTACCCGAGTCGTTCAAGGAAGTAAGGTTGACGGGCCTATACTCCCTGTGGATGCTCGGCTCGGACTTCTGGTGCTTCCTGGGTGCCAGGAAGCCTTGTCGGTCTTTGTGCTTTCTTTTTCCATCCGCTGTCCTCGAAGGAAGGCTCTCCACCTAGACGAACCTTTTCACATCGTTTGCTTCTTCGATAGCAATGTAAGCTCTTGCTATACTCTCAGCCTCCCTGAATGTCTACGGACCCTTGTGCACAAAGTGTTTGAAGAAGCTACATCCCTCCAACGCGGACAAGAAGGCGGACAGCTTGACTCCATCAATCAGCTTTGAAATCTGCCTAGCTTCGGATATGAAGCGAGACAAAAAAACTCTTCAAGTTCTCCCTGGCCCCTTACTTCACGCGAGCAAGGTGCCATGGCTTCTGCCAACTCGTCAAATGAATGGACAAAGTCTGCAGGCAACCTATAGAACCAGATCCTTACATCACCCTTGAGCATCAAGGGGAAGCACCGGCACATCGTCATTTCATTTAAAGCTTGGAGGCTCAGATGTTCATAGAAATGATCCAAGTGATCCATAGGATCACGCTTCCATCGTAAGCGTCGAGATTTGGCATTTTGAACTTTAGGGGAAGCGGCCTCGCTATAATCTCTATGGTGAACAGAGATCTGCGGAGGTCAACAACTCCTCCCTCAGCATCGCCAAAGAATCGACAAAATACCTTCTCGAGCTTTTCCTCCACCCGAGGCGATGCTATCATCTTCTTCTGGTTGAGGTAAGTCCTCAACTCATAGGGGTCTTGCATAACTTGCTGCCCTGGACGGCTTCTTGTCCTTGGAGGAACTTCTTCGAAAGGAGCTGCGTCCTGAACGACGTGCTCCTGGCAATCGTGGATACAGCAAAGGTTTCGCTTCTCTGGGCTTTCCTCCTATATCCGAGGGCCTAAGCACCCTTGAAGACCCAATGGGGCTCTGCTACTCAAGGTAACCTGCATATGAGAGGCCTCGTGTTGAGCGGCTTATTTGTTGGGGTGTTTCTTCCCCTTTTTCCTCTTCTGGGACGTCACGGTTTGAGAGGCTTTGAAGGGCGCCTCCTTCAGCCATGCGTCCATCCTTGAACAAAGACCCTAGACGGCCTTGGACATATCATCCATTCTCAGTGCCAATGCCCATACATAAGGATCAGGATAATCCTCTATTCTGACACAGGGTGCAGGGCCATTGCCGCCTAAGCACGCATCTCTGACAGGAGTACTCGTCTGTCCTCGAGTGTTCACCATTTTTCGAGTTTCTTGGGGATTGCACTAAACTGACTTTTTACTGTGGTTTTCATAGACAGCGCCAATTATTCCGTCCTTGGATCCTTGAACAAAGAGGGACGAGGATCCAACAGTAACACCAAACAGTACTCGTGCGAGAAGGAAGGAGAGAGAGAATGACACAGTGTATTTTACATGAAAAATCTCCTCGTAAATGAGAAGGAAAAATCGCAAGACTTTTGTCCAAAAACTACTTTCACTATCTGGGAGTTCGGATACAAGAGGATGAGGACGAGGTATGCCGGAAACCTAAAGAGTTTCTCTTGCTACACAAGTACTCTCTATGACACAATGTGACTTTTTCATTCTCTCTCTTCCTACGTTTGTAAATGCAAGAGCTTAGATTTGATTTGAATCTTATACAAAAGCTTAGGATATACTAAGAGTAATTGGATAAGGGGATATAGATATAGGACAATTAAATTAGATCGGGTAGTCCTACTTATTCTAGTTGGCAGAGTTCTCTCCTCTCTTCTTGCATTTGTGAATGCAAGAGCTCAAAGTTCTCTCCTCTCTTGTCCTCTCTCTGGTAGGTATAAAATGAATGCTTATATAGTGGGCGAAAATCCTCTGCATGGAGCTGCCACGTGGCACTGACATATCCAGGAAGTCCTGCCACCAACTCTACAAATCCATTCTATTGTGTCAGAAAGGTTGAGTGCATGTAGGCTGACTCTGCGAGATGTCATGTCATGCATGCGCTGGAAGCCATCATCCTTTGTACAGGCTACGTGTTGCAGAGCACACGTGCCGCTAGTGACGTCACCTATGAGCTGATATCCTCGTCCATTGCTGACCATTATCTGTGACACGTTCACGGGCCTTTGGGCCTCTTGGACCCTTTCTCCTATGTTGACCTCTTAGGCTACATGAGCTTTTTGGGCCATTCAGGGATGTGGACTCGTTTTATACAAGCGGGTTTTATGCTTGGGCCTTGGGTGGATCCGCTACCCATTAGTGGGTATAAAATAAAACAAGATTAATCTTAGGATTTTTATAATAACAAAAATCTAAGCAGTTAAAAAGATTTTTTTTTAAAGAAAAGGTAAATATTTAAAAGGTCAATAACAAAGCCATGTCCTGGGGCTAAGCTGGCATCATTTCTTTTTATCTCCTCTAGTGATGCTTGATGCTGTGTTCAAAACTCCCTTAAAAGTAAACTTCTTCATAGTTTTTCACAGCTTTGATTAAACTGTATTTCTACATAAATCCCAACCCGTAAATGGAGACGAGTGCACCTAAAACATGCAGAAAAGAGAGAGATCCACAGATATCAGAAGTTAAGGAAATGTGAATGCCCACAAAATTTAAAATCATCATAAAAAACACAAGAAAATTGAGGCTTAATCCATATTTTTGCCATTGGTATGCCATGTAGAAACTATTACAAGTAAGCCACACCTTCAAGCATTGCACTTCCATGAGGATTCAATCCGTAAGAGGAGACAGAAAGGCAATAAATCAACCAAAAACACTTGAAGGAGTGGTAAAAATAAATCCGAAAAAAGAACTATTTAGGGAAAACCTTGCATCGATGAAAATCGTTGAATGCCCAAATGATGCCTTGAAAAACTCTTCAATTGTATAAGTTAGGAGGCTAACTTCTTCGTCAATTGTATAAGTTACTTCCAAGAGACAAACTCGAAGTGTAACAAGCCATCCGTGAACTTCGCCGATGGCAATATAATGCGGCTGTGATTGATCAGTGGCGATGTTGGAGCCCAAAAGAATTTTGTTGTTGGCGATCCAATTGCTATTTGGATCCCATGTCTTATTGAGCTTTGTTAGGGAGGGCAATCCAAGGATCATGAGCGTTTTCATACGATCAGAGTGGCCATCCTCTGATATCCCACTTGATCATGAGGTGTTTGCGGTTCCAGAGGGTCATAATGCAACACAGCAAGTATGTATCTTTAATCTTGGCATTTTTATGGACAGGAAGCTTCTTTTTATGAAAATCTTATGACAAAATACAAAATCTCTTCCCTGTTTTGTGGGGGTTTTTTCCCTTGTTGAAATGGTGAAAAAAAAGAAACCAGAAAAGAAAGAAACTGATTGATGCAAAAGCAAACTAAAAGTTGTATTTAGACGATCTTCTATATTGTGTACATGCCTAGATGGGCTTGTTTTCAGCTAATTTGTGTTTTTGGTGAAATTTTTTTGTTTTGCTTATCAAAATAAGGATCCTGTCCTTCTGTCAATTTATCTCAACTGCAATTTATCTCCCACCTTCAGATTCAAAGCACTCATTTCATGTTTCATTGCAAATACATGCTTTCAGTCCCATGATTTTACGCAAAAGACCTACTAGATTATTGATTTTCATGTAATTGATTGATTAACAAGTTCTACCTAAACTAAATTGAACTTAATTAGAAAGGAGGTTATTTAACACCTTTGCCTCCCCACTCCCCAACCTAAGAAAAAGAAAGGAAAATAAAAAATGCAGTAAGAATAACCATGGTGTTACACGGCATCAGGAACTAGAGGCCGATAAATTAGATCATTTATCAAATGCAATATTGCCTATGAATATTGGTGCAATATAGTTTAAGTCTAGACGAATTTAAAGGTTGACAGTACGAAGAAATACATACCTCAACAATTTAGAAAGTCTTCCGCGTTAAAAAAAAATTCAAGTAGAATTTTTCTTTTTTCTTCTTATAGTCACCTGAACCCGAAAAATTATTATCTTATAGCGACACATATTTTACATACGTACCTGATTTTGAACAGTATTCCACGCCTTTCTTTACGTATTCCTCTCTCAATTGCCTGCAAACAAAAGCGCTTACGGTTGGCTCAGTCAGTAATATTTAGAATAAATAGCACCGTTCCATCACATCTTATACAAAACTCTAACGACGTATTAAAACTACCAACATAAGAAACGTTTACCCTTCGTTTATGCGAAATTATTGTCGATGCGGATCAATGGTTTACAACCTGACGAAAAGATATAAGTCATTCTCAACCATATAAATAAATATTATTATAGAATTGAGCAGATACTCACAAGCTGTCATACCTTCGCACATCTCCTATATTTTTTTCTTATTTTTAATCCTCAAGGAGCGTCGAAACTCTTTCCTTTTTTTCTTCCACGACCATCTGAATTCACACAAGGATTATGAATTTCAATATCATTCCTCAACTATGTTCTCTGTCATTAATATATTTGTCAATAAATTACTAAAAATACCTATCTTTATCAATAAATTTGATAGTTCTCTTGAGTACTTCATCGGTTAAAGCTAAGTTCACATGCTGCAAATACAATTCGCACATAAAGTTCAGGAAAACAATCAACGCTAAGTTAAGAATTACACAAAGCACTGTATAAGTATCGTAAGTCAGATATCATTGGTATGTTACTGTGACTTCTCATATCTATACTTTGATTGTGAGTTGAAATCCAAGTGAAAACTTCTCAGTCTTCTCACTGAAGGTGGGCCTATGATAAATCAGTATTATAGCCTAAAATGTAATCCATAGAGACATACAAGAAAAGATATCGTTGAATAAATACTCACATGCAAGTATTCGTTCAACGGTCTCTATGATTTCATCCCATCTTCTCAGTCGCATCTCCACCATTGTTTCCTAATTGCTTTCGGATCCCACGATTATTGTCTCTGCATGCAAGATCGCTACAATTTGTAAAAGATTCTCTTAGAAAAACTTTATTTCAATAAAAAAATTTAAACTATTGTCGACAACCTTAACCCTAATCCTGTCTGCGGAGACTTAGACTGAAATCTAAACCCTAATACCTAACCCTATCCCGTAAGACAAAAAAGTTATGAATATGGGTGCAGTATAATTTAAGTTAAAGTATATATAAATTTAAAAGTTAACAGTACGAAGAAATACATACCTCGATAATTTAGAAACTCTTTTGCGTTCTAAGAAAAATTCATCTAAAATTTTTCTTTTTTATTCCTATAATTACCTACAACAGTAAAATCATTATCTTATAATAGTACATATTTTAAATACATACCTAATTCAAAATAGTATTCGATACCTTTCTTTTTATATTTCACTGTCAAATGCCTACAGAGAAAAAGGATTTGATTTTTCAGGGGTTGTGGACGGAGGAGTTCACGGTTAAAGGATTTATGGTTTAAGAGCTCAGAGAAATTATAGAGAGAGAGAGACAAAACCTCCTCTGCCACTCCATCTTTGAAGTCCCTTTCTGTTACAAACTTCGTTATGCTTTCATCTTGATTAGAAATTGATTAAAAATCAACTATAATTTTACAGGCAAGTATGATTATATCTTATAAAATGTTCCGGCTAACCCAAAATTGCACGTGTTCAGCATACAAACTAGTCTACCATGGAACCAGGGGGGCTGCGACGCGTACGGGCGTCGCAGCCCCCTGCGACACGTTTCCAGCTGTTGGATTGAAAAATCCAACGGCTAGGTGTTATATATAAAAAAAATGTTTTTAGTTATTTTTTTTATTTTGATTTTTTTTTGTATTTAATTTTAAAAAATAATGATTTAATATATATATATTTTTTAATTTTATGATTTTTTTTTTAAAAAAAATGAGAGCCATCAGATCTTAATCTGACGGCCCCCAAACTCATCGCAGGGAGCTGCGACGCCCCACGCGTCACAGCCCCCCCTTATCCGTCTACCATGCGGTTAAAAATACCGTTTGCTCAATATGCTTATTTAAAATTTTATATTTTTAATTTTTTATATCCGTAATTGTATTTTAAAATGTTTATGAATAATTTATATTAATTTAGCAATTTTTATAAAAATAATATTTAAAATGGTTTTTAACTATAAAAAATTAGTCATATATGGGTCAAATTTTATTATTTATTAAATACACGTGTTTTATATTTTATAGCTTTGTGAAATAATATCTTCATAATTACACATCCCTAAAATATTATTGTATAAATAGAATTTAAAGAGTTTTGAAAAACATTGCTTTATAGCCTGTAAAAATTTTTGAAAATAATTTTTAATATTGTTTGACTTTTTGTAAATTTCAGTAAAAAAGCTGAAAAAAATTTTCAATTTTATAAATTTTTTGATTTTCTAATGAAAAATATGCATATTTCAACACATTTTATTAATTTTTATTTTCAAGATTTTTTAAAAATAACTTTAATTTTTTATTAATTGAATAGGCATTAAGTATCAAACATTTGAATATATTTCATACTTCTTTTTCTTAAAATCAGAGTGAATACTCAGAATAAATTTTGATATGAGATAAATTTTTGCTAATATTTTGTTGGTTTATTTGGAATAAAATATTTAAATATAATTTACATTTAAATATTATATACTAGAAAAAATATAATTTAAAAGTAATTAAATAATAAAAAAATATTAATTTATCAGTTCTAACAAAAACAATACCTCACATATTTTAAAATCCGAACTACATTTAAAAATATTATGTATAAACAAGTATATCATTATCATATAAGTATTATGTTTTAGAAAATTTAAGAAGTAGGTGGGATTAATGGATTATTTTTAATTATTATGATAATATTTAATCAAACATGAAATTACTAATCACTTAGACTTATAAATTATTTTTCATCATAGAATATGAATCCATAAAATTTTAATTTTTGAAAAATTAAAATAAAACTTTTAATTTTAATTATGTGATTTTCAATCACATTTTTTTAAAAATTTTAACTATTATATCTAAATAATAAATAAATAAAATCTAATTTAAATAAATCTGGCTATTTTATTTATTTTACAGTCTATAAAAGCCATGTCCTGGGGCTAAGTTGGCATCATTTCTTTCTATCTCCTCTGGTGATGCTTGATGCTGTGATCAAAACTCCCTTAAAAGTAAATATAAGTAAAGTTCTTCATAGCTTTTCACAGCTTTGATTAGATATAAGTAAAAATAAATCCCAACCCGAAAATGGAGAAGAGTGCACGTAAAACATGCAGAAAAGAGAGAGATCCACAGATATCAGAACTTAAGGAAATGGGAATGCCCACAAAATTTGAAATCAGCATAAAAAACACAAGAGAATTGTGGCTTAACCCATATTTTTGCCATTGGTATGCCATGTAGAAACTATTACAAGTAACCCACACCTTCAAGCAATGCACTTCCATGAGGATTCAATCCATAAGAGGAGGCAGAAAGGCAATAAATCAACCAAAAACACTTGAAGGAGTGGTAAAAATAAATCCAAGAAAAGAACTATTTAGGGAAAACCTTGCATCCATGAAAATCGTCGAATGCCCAAATGATGCCTTGAAAAAGCCAGGCTAACTTCTTCGTCGATTGTATAAGTTACTTCCAAGAGACAAACTTGAAGCGTTACGTGCCATTCGTGAACTTCGTCGATGGCAATACAATGCAGCTGTGAGTTGATCTTAATGCCATCAAACCTGAGTTTGAGTTTTTCTTCATCATCTCAGGCACCTTTGCGGCTGGAGGGATGCATGAAGAGGTCCAAAACATCTCCAAGAGCATAAGACAGAGATCATGACAAAACAGGTCTTTCGCTCGCTTTGTAGTAAAGCATCTTTTGCACGTAAAACATCATGTATCCCTGCGCAGCTCTCACTATGCTCTCATTAACTTGAGTGATCCAAGCATCATCACATTTGTACCACTGATTACTTAACCTCAAATACGTCACATAATGCCCAGCATTCAGTTTGCCCGTATGAGTTATAACGGCAAATAGCTCGAATTCTGAAGATAACTCGTCTTGTGCAGCTTGTTCATCCCCATCGAAAGAGAAGATCCGGTTCCCAAATCTGCTTCTCAAGATGGAAGAAGACAAATATGGTGCCATGTCCAAGGAAAACGGGAACTGCAGATATCTGTCAACTTTCCTCGACATATTTCGGACTGAAGAATGCTCAAACCTCTTTATATGGAAGCAGGAGACCAATGGAAGTTTTCTTATCGACATCTGTTTAAGAGACTCTTGTCTAACCTGGCACTGTTGGCAGAAGAATTTCTGGTCTGAGCCGAGTCTTTCAGGTCTAGTAAAGCGGTCCAAGCACCCCATAAGAGTGGATGATCGGCAGGCCTCAATGGAATTCAAGGAATTCACATCGTTGTTGCAAGCATGATGATATTTTGCAGCTCCTACCTTCTCGGGATGGTTAGGCTCCAAGTCCAATGAGATATCGACACATGGGTCATATGTCGTAGATGTGAAGCCACAAGCCATACACATGACATCGGACCGCAATATTCCAGAAAATACTCTATGGGCAATGCAACAGTCTCCGCTGCCTGCACAAAACGAATCAAGGATGCTGATCAGATTAGTAAACCAAAGAAGTTTAGACATCTTGACATATTCTATGTTATTAAGGCAACCAAAATCTCAATAATATTCAGATTGTTACTTACCCTGTACATATATATATATGTATATGTATATATATCAGAGATTATTTATTTTTCTTTTACATTTTTTGGGTCAGAAAATGTTTGTTTTGATTTCAAACTTCCTTGATGTGCCCTTTTTCATAAATTAATGCCCTGGCTTATCATCATTTTAGGATCCCATAATGAGAGAGCATGAAGTCCATGAAATACATGTCAAAACACACCCTTTTTGAATTATCAAAAATAACCAACTGCGAAAGGACGAAAATGAAACTGAATGGGGAAGAACTACTTTACAGAAGAGAAAGAAATAACAGAAGCAGCTGATGACGGTGATAAATCTCACTTGTACCATGAATGAACTTATATGAGGAAGCTTAGGTGAAAAATCGTCACAATCACTACAAGAAGCTATGCTCCAGATTATAATAATTCAACTTTAGCTCACAATAATTTTGACTACAAATTTTAGCTGGTTGTCACAACCTAGAAAAAATACTCTTTCTCCCAAGCTCGAGACCATCCCATGTCAGAAATAAGAACCTAAAGACATCACAGATGGAGCCAACATCAGAATCAATGCGACACAAGAAATTCCTATGATGAATCCAAGAAGGCAAAGGGAAAAGCCGAGCGCACTTACTGAAGCAAGTTACTTGATACCCATCAAGGCTCGAGGTTGAATAGGGACATTAATTTCTGATAGCACTCGTTAATGCCTAAGGCAACAAAGAACACCTAGACCCACAAGCCTGCAGTAAAACATTTTCTCGTCACTTTCTCTACTATACTGCATCTTCGATCATCTCAATCAAAATAAGTCAGTTTAAAGTCTGTTATGGGTTCATGGATTTCAAGCTTTAGAAATCTAGCAAGTCCTTTGGGATCTGTTTGGATTTAAGAAAGTCTACAAGAAATGTAAAGAAAATTAAAATAAAATACTTTTCTATGTTTAGATTGCATAAAAAATCACAAGAAAATAATATAATGAAAAATACGTATTAGAATATTCTTATTTTTATTTTCTTTTATTTTCATCTTTTTCTCATTATTTTCCTTTTCTTCAAATTTTGCTACAACCAAACATACCCTTAGAGAATCAAATATGAAGATAGACTCACATCAGGATTCCCAAACAAAATAATAGATTTAGGCTACAGATTATCCTAATTTGACTAAATGGTCTCATGTAGCTTTCACTGACATAGCAACTAATTCTTGATCTCAGGAACACCAATTTAGAAATACTTTACTGTTGATGCAAAAGAAGAAATTTACTAAGATTTGAAGCATCACAAACCAATAGAACTACACGTAAAGCCACACAGCACCTAACTGACCACATTATTTTCATTGTAAGCAAGCAAATGCCAGATAGAGACGTACCATGTGCTTTTTCTCCTTTTCTATTATCTCTGTTCTGTTTGATAGATAATATTTCTTTTTTTATTATTAAAATGACTGGAATTCTCGGCGGGAATAAATACATGAAAATAAAGCATAGGGAAGATGAATAGAGCAAAATGAAGATGAAGAAGATTACATCTGCCAGAATGTGCAGCAGAACATGAAAGAGAGATGGGTCCAAAAGAAAAAGGTTCCAACTAGAATATCCAAAGGGCCAAATTATTGATTAGAACTGCATAGTATGATCAACCAGATACCCCATGGAATAAAATATTGGCTAATATATCGGTATCGGATCCCATGATGTCGATCTTTTCCCATACCGTAATACAATCGCGATATGCTGACGTATCAAATATATATCACAATATATCATACCACACAATTCTAATCTATTGGCCTATAAAACACAATTTCCTATATATTGCCCAATATGTTGCCCATGTTTTGATTCACAATTTTTTTTGGCATCCGTTACGTCATATACTAATATGTATCACCTGATTCAGCAATGACCAAGACCAAAATAGAAATTGATATTTTCATCCATGAATATCCCACCCTGTGGATTTTAACTTAATGTAAAATGTATTTATACAGAACAAAATTATCACTACCAAACAGGGCTTATTATTACTAACAATGTGTCACAGAGTCATGTTCAAGACCTCCTAATAATCTATACTCCATATCCTTTATTGATAAAGTTTAAAAGTAAAAATGAAAATAGGGGCACACCTGAAAAATCAAAGAAAACAAATACGCTCACTCGGAGAAATGTCTTACCTTGACTGTGGGGCTTGCATCCATCCTTACCCGCCTTTTCATGGATGCCATCAAGCACAGAAATGAAAAATTCATGCGCATCCTGTTGCTCATAAGTTGCCAAATTCGCCGCGTGTTGCCACCAACTATAAACATGACAGTACCCAAATCCTTAGAGAAAAATACATGAGGCAACACCCGAATACTTAAATCAAAACATCAAGTTTTCTTTATCATGCACACATCAACAAAATAGAATTTTAAATAGGGACAAAGATATATACATAAAAGAAATAAAGAGGATGGCCCATAATATATATTATATGTAGGAAAAAAAGTAAAGAGGACCCATATAAGAGATAGGGATTGTCTCTATGTCCCCTATGCAAATCACTGGATATTATTTGTACCATCAAGTATTTTCCAATAAATCCGTTGATCTTATGAAGTACTTTTCCCACAAAAATATAACCAACACATAAAATTAAGATAAAACTGCACTTAACAATTGAGAAAGGCAGGAAAAAGACAACTCTAAAAAATAAATCAGCAATGTAACGGCTACTAACATAGCATCCGATACAAGCACAACTAACATACAACAAGATATCTATATTCTGGTACAAGCAACCACATTTCTGCAACTACAAACAACAAAGAACTCAAAAATTTAAAACATAGCATAACAAATATCGAAAAAATCCCACCTGTAGAGAAATTTAGCTGGGCTAAAAGGAGTCCGATCTCCTGAATAAACAGCGGAAAACATGGCATCTAAATCACAAGCCAGACACACCCTTGAATTCTCATTCCCGCAAGCAATGGATCCGTTCCTTCTTAACACTCTAGTATTCCTTTGACAATAGTAACGGTTATGCCTATCACTTAGAAAATAGTTCCTAAGCGGCGGCGTATGAAGCAATACCTGCAAGACTGAATTCATGAAACAAGTATTCCCCAAATTATTCAGACCCCTAAGCCCCCGGGGTAGATCGGAACCAGAATTCGAACCCTGATTCGGGTCGGACTTGGGTAAAAAACTCGAATTTTGACCGATCAATACTCTCTCTCCAAGATCCGGTGTCCACGGCCTGTAATCGATCCGCCGCCGCTTGCGGAGATTCTCGGGTGGAGGAGAAGGTTGAGGGGGAGGGACGAGGTTGCCGACGACAGCAGCGTCGAAATCGCGATCGTAGATTTGGTCGCGGCAATGGCAGCAGAACAGCTCGGCACGATCGACGTCGACTGCGATCTCATGGCCCGGGGGCATCGACTCGGCGTGCGCGGCGGCGTGGGACGGGATGGGCGGCGGCTGGTGGCAGTGGACAGCGGCGCAGGCGACGCAGGCGTAGAGCCGAGCGCGATCCGTCGAGTCGCAGGATCCGCACCGCGGTACCTCGTTGGGGTCGCGGCGAATGGCGGCGCGGCCCATCGGCTTAGCCGCGCGTAGGCAGGCTTGTAGACCTCGGAAGGGCTTAGGCCCGTGTTTGGATCGGAACTCCAAAAGGTGGGGACACGGCTGGGACAAGGAGACATTCTTGATCTTCGACATCGATCCAACCAGACGCCGCCTTGTTGCTGATGGATCTGAATCTCTTCAATTCCAGAAGAAGCCCTAACGCTGCTGTTGATGATTCCCTCTCTCATGGAACGATTTGATCAAAAACCCATTGCATGAATCTATCAGTTGGCCTATATGATCAATTTGTGATCAAAATCAAGTGGCTGAGAATGAATGAAGGAAGAAGGAATGCAGATTGGAAGAAAAAAATGACGAAGAATGGGGGATTCTCTCTCTGAGCGTTTCCAATCTTCCTCAGGGTTTCTGTCTTGTTTTTTCTTTTTCTGTTTTGTTTTTTTATTTCTTTTTTTTCAAAAAAAAAATTAACAAAAAAGAAGTCATAATCATGGAGAATACATATGACAGAGATTAGGAAATACACCATCCTGTGCATTAATATTATGTAATATAAGTTAATACAATATTACTATTATAAAATTCTTTAATTTTAGAATAAAATTTTTTGTATATTTCTTTACCAAATAATAATAATATCTACTAAGTAAAATAAAATTTATAATTACCAAAAAAATTTAAAGTATATCTAAACTATAATTTATCGGACTAAAAATAATTCAATAAAAAATTTGAATTTAAATGCTTTTACTTGAATTTTACAGCACAAATAATAAAGTAGATGGTTTTAACATGGGTCGCAATGAAACTCATCTGATACATAAGTCGGTATGTTCTTAAGTTAGATAAAAGAAGAGAATTTAATGATTCTTGAAATTTAATTGTAAAATCTCTATGTCGGGCCATAGTGGAGGGATCAGAGGGGCTGCGACGCGTGGGGCATCGCAGCTCCCTGCGACGAGTTTGGGGGCCGTCAGATTTAGATCTGACGGCTCCCATTTAAAAAAAAAATCATAAAATTAAAAAAAAAATATATTAAATTATTATTTTTTAAAATCAAATGTAAAAAAATATCAAAAAAATTTTTAAAATCAAATATAAAAAAAATAACTAAAACCTTTTTATATATATATAAAAGATGTAGTTAATTTTTCAATCCAACGATCGAAAAAAGGCCCCTTGGTTCCATAGTGGAGGCGTTGAGCCATCTAAGAGCTTGATAAAAAAATCATCTTTTTTTTCTTTTCTATTCGATTGACTACGATATTTAAAAAGATGAATAATTATTCTTATTTTTAAATGAGTTGAAAAATTTTTTAAGCGCAATCAACTTTTCTCTTAGGAGTAGTTTTCTCTTAATAACTAATCTTCTATATTTAGAAGTTTGAAGCTCTTCAGTGATACTGGTAAAGTATTTACATACAATAGATTTAAAACAGTTATTAGGTATGTAACTATCAATAACTGACTACATATCCAATATAATGAGGTAATTATTCATTTACCGATATTTTGTATCAGACGTTGTTAGACTGTCATATTAATTTTCGCTTTGTCACACTCTTTTTAAGCTTGAAATAGATAATATCGGTTAACATCGCATATAATATTTTATTTGCTGGTTAAATGGATTACTGATAATCTTTACCGATAAATAAGTATCGTTATGTTTTCTTGTACCGGCCCATTAACCTCAACATCTTGTTACGATCAAATTGGTTAATACTAACCTGATTGAGCTTATTATCACGAGATGATGCTTCAATTTCTTTCTCGCTATTATTGAATTCACGATGCATATAATCCCAACAAAATTCGTATATCAATAAATATTAAGTAACATTAACATATTACATTGATTTTGAAAACATTAAAATCCAAAATAAAATGGGTAAATCAATTTAAATGATAAAATAGTTTAATAGTCCTTTTTTTTTCTTTTGTATTTTTATCAATTGACACAATTTTTCTCTCAAAATTGAAGATTAATTTACTTTGTCAATTAGTAAAAATAAATAACATTAGAAATTAAATAATTATATTATAAATTTTATTATATGTTGAGTTATATATAATCCATTCTCTATATATAAGACCGAGGGGGCCAGCCCCATGCCCACCAATTTTGAATTTCTAAGATTCCTTGTTTTTTAATTTATATATTAAAAAAATTATAATATAAGTTATTTGAAAATTTAAATTATCAAATATTAATATACTTATATTGTAAAAAAATATTTTAAAAATATAATTATTATTATTTTATTTTTTAAAAAATATAAAATAAAACGGTCAAAATGATCATTTGTTTGGTCGTTAGTTTGTGTTGCATTTTCTAGGAGGAAGAATTCGACACGCATTGAGAACGTTGGATGCCACGTGGCATCTATGAATTTACCGTCTAAAACTATTTATATATAATATTGACATCAAACATTTTATAAAAAATATTTTTTTAAAAAATATTATATAAGATTAAATTATTTATTAAGAATTATTTCTAAATTATTTCAAATATTTATTAAAAATATTTGCAATTAATTGATATCACAAATTGATATAATCAACTAGTATATTATTTTCTCATTTTTCAATGGATTTTATATACACTTTGGATAGAAATTATATTTATTTTTTTCAAAACATTTTTTTCTGAAAAATTGGACCAAACACGACCTTAACCCCATGGCTCCATCTTTTATAAAAACAGAGAAATTATTTTTTTAAATTTTAAATTGTTTATAATTAAATAAATAATAATAGTTTAATTATTTTTCTTAAAAAATAAGTCATTTATTTATATGAATACTAAATATCATTTTCTAAGTTAATATTACTTTTCTTTTAGTTACACCACAAAAAGTTAGTCTATTTATTTAATCTTTAAACATTTTTATTTTTTACCTTTTTAGAAAAATGAGAATTAAACACAAATATTAAGTAAAAAAAAAAAAAATCCCCCCTGATCATTTCACATTCAACAACATCTGACAACAATCTAACCAAAAACACCACTTTGCTAATTAGAATCGACAATTAAATAACAAGTTGACAAACCATATCGGATATTTATCGACATATCAACCATTGGTAAAATATAAAGTAAAAAATGATATTAATATCGTACTTTTAAATGACAGTATCTCAATCATTCATATATGCTAACAGGTTAACATAAAAAATAAATAAATAGATAGATATAATACTATCTCAAATGTATCTAAAAGATAATTAAGTAGTGTCTCTAATGCCTTTTCCTTGCATCATCATGGCTGAATTTTTATAATTTCAGAAGAGAAGCAGCAGAGAGCTACTCAGAGGACAAATAGTTCATAAAAAAAACCAACTAGAATGATAAGTAGAAGCAAACATCATTCATCATCTTCTTCCAGATTCAACCTGCAATGGGCTCCATAGGCAGAGCTAGCAGTCAGTCAAAACACTTACTAAGAAAATCTCTTGGAAAATCTATGAAGATGTACTTAGGTCTCAGTAGAAAGAGGTTTCATGGTGGCCACATCATTTATGCTGGAAATTATGATAAACAATTGCTATATAAATGGACATCCGGTTCAGAGGTTATTATGGAAACATTGTTCAAATACAATAGTTCAATATCTTTCCACAAATTACTGAATTAATCGGGTTTTTTTTACAGGGTAATACCAGGCGGGTGAATTTTGAGCTTGGGCTCCTTCGTTGCGAGGTCGAATTTGGCCACACGGTCACAGGAACTTAAGTGCGTGCTCAAAGAGCGACGACGTTGACGAATTTCCTTTTGGCAAATGCCAGCCACCATTTATTTGGGGTGCCGTTGGGTCTGTATGCAACACTCAACAATCTCCCACTTGTCTCTTCCCTTATTTGCTTCAAGTAGTTCCTGAACAGCTCTGCATTTGTCCAAAAGTAAACGAATAGTATGAAAGGAAATAGAGGACGATCTGGCATTAATGGATTGAAATATCGGTATCTGGACTACATATCGAGTGATATGTATTAGTATCGGATGCAAAACATCATAATTGAATTAGATAATAGAATTTGACTCTTGTTATTCTTATTATACATAATTGAATGATTTTAGTAAATTTTATTGAATGGGATCAACAGTTTCATTGATAAATAATCCGTTACTAAGTAATAAGACAACAAAAATAATGTACAATAGAGTTAATTGTAGCAAAAAAAATTGTATGACACAAGTTGAAGTTGAAATTGTGAGACAGTTTTGGGAATTATTTGATTGCACTAAATTTAAAGAAAGGAAAAAAATGAGTCATTCAGCCATTCTGGGAAAAAGAGGAGAGACAAGTAGAAAGAAACATCAATCAGTATATCAACTATATCTACCAATATGATAAATTATCGGGCACATATCAGCAATATGCTGGCAGATTACGATTTTTTTGGCAATATTGGTTCAGAACAGCTCGATAACAATATATATGACCATTATTTAGCATCAGCACCAATATTTCATTCATGCTCCAATCCATAAGCTTACCTAATGTCTACTTGTATACTCAACATTGTTCCAAGTATGAAGGATACATAACAAGCTTGGATGATATGATAGATTAATTAGAATTGGTTTGATATAAAGGCTAAAAATAGACCACAAAAGGCTCAATCTTTCAATTTTCATGAAATATAACACACTACTGATTGCATTATTGAAGCAACATCAAAAAAATTCTACCGTATTAGTACTCATTTGGACAGGCTTTTGAAGCTCATTCTTTACTGCATGAGTTAAAGCAACAACACCACAGTTTCCATCACAAATAATATTTGGCTTCTAAAAGAATATGAAATAGTATCTTAAGGGCTTTCAGTTGAAGTTTCTTAGCTAATTTAAGAAGATGGAATGACAGACTAACGATTCTATCTGAAAGTAGTACCCATGATCTATGACTTCATCGCACTGCTGGAGAAGCTATACGTAAGGGATTTGGAACATTAACAACAGTAAAATAATAAACAATCATATAACAAAATAATAGATTTACACGAACAATTCCAAAGGGAAACAATCACAGACAAAAAAGGAGATGTTTCACCATTTATGACAAAATAGGGTTACAAGAAAAGCTTAACGGCTACGAATTGTATTTTTAAAATCTATCAAAATTGTAATGGAAATGCCTAATATAGCGCATAATTAATGGGCCAAAAAATACAACAGATCCATGCAAAATTCACATCAACTCGTACCGTAAACCTTTCAAGTTGGATCTTCAAATGGGCCTATCACACAAAACGAATCACCATTAACTTTAAAAAAAAAACTCGTAAGTGAGCCAAGAAGGCTCCTGAAGGGACCACCAAAACTTTTTGAGAAACATCCTTCTATAGAATGCCTACCTGTCTTACCATCTAATTAATAGATGTTGACAATGCAATGGGAAGCCAACGCCAAAAATTGATACCAGGACAGAGTTTGCGAAGGGAAGAACCGGGTAAAAAAGGGCCACCACGTACACGAAGCTTCCGTAGTATGTGGGATTCGAGAAAGGGTTGGACCACTTTTGAGAATATTATACCGAGTCTTACCTTACATGATATAAGATGCTTTTTCTTTGAGTAGAATCTGTGACCACCAAGTCATATGACAACAACTCTACCATTATCCTATGGCTCCCTTTAGTTAAGCAATATATAAACGGGCGGGTTACAAATAATGTTCATTTGTACTTCACTAACTCAAGTGACAAGCATAAAATAAAATATCAACTGACATATAAAATATCGGCTAATATATATAGAGGTATCATCCCCACCCTAGATATCGATATTTTCTGATATTACGATAAAATCATGAAATGTTATCGTATCGACAACATATCAATCAATGTCTTCCTATATATTGGCCAATACACTTGATATTTTTCAATATTCCGGCCGATATTTTTTCCTCTCAAGTTTCTATTCGCAAAAAAGATTGTGCGGCTAATATACCCGACACTAACACGTATAACCCACAATGCCGGATACTAATACATATCACCCAAATATTGCTTGTCAAAGCCAATGCCAATATTTTTATTTGGGGCGACAAGTCATGTCATTCATAATGGCACTGTGAACCAAAAGGTAAAGAACAAATCACCTGCTTCCTGTCGGGATTGAGGAAGGACAAAAAGGCCCGGAAAGGGGAACCCTGACTCTCCTGGCACAGGAACATTTTCAAGACCCAAGTTAATAATTGCCTTAGTCCCTTCAGCAAGGGTTCTGCAGCCTTCAAGCCTCTTCAAAGCCACATTGATATAAAATGTCAAGTAGATAAGAAGTTTGTCTGCTGAGCTCTTTATATCAAAATTTCTGAAGAAAACATTGGCACGAAAAAACGTGATTGCTTCATCAACAATATCAGTTCTATCTGCAAAGTTTCCACACAGGATGCCCATTGAATGGAGAGGAATTTAGAAGCAGTTTTTCATGATCTATCAAAGAGAAACAAGTATTGATATAAATATTAGCCAATACGTATCAAAGTCCAGGCATCTCGATATCGATATTTTCTGATACAATAACAATATCGCGATATTTTTCCCCATCGATAATATATCATAATATATTGGTTCAATCAGCCCTGTCAATTTACGATTTTTAGAAAAAAAAATTTCATCAAATATATCTGATACTAATACATATTGTCCGATACTAATATGAATGCGACCGATACTGGTATAATCATTCATGGAAACAAGTCTTTTGGTCTAACCTTGATTAGAAGATGGAGCAGGACCTTTAATATGGCTTTTCAAAGGTAGCAATGGGCATCCACAAGCTTTCGAGACTCCTCCCTCATCAGCGAAACTAGAGTGATATACCTGTTTCCATCACGATGGCATGAGATTAACTTTCCAAAAGAGAATACCATTGGAAGAATAAAAGGTCATCAGCAGTCACAATTCTGGGCAAACACGTACAAAAATAAGTACAAAAATTATGTGTTATAGATATGAGAATACTAATATAGATGAGTGGAGTCCCACTAAAAAATAAGTAATAATGATATCCATAAACTCTTAGAAGTTACACTAATGACAGATAGGCTAAGAGAATAACATCTAAAGTTCGATATTGAAAATATAAGCCAAATAAAGCACCTTTGAGAAAAGAATAATTAGTTATAGTTAGAATAAACAAAAACAAAAAAAGAAATTGGCAGAAAGTTTTGGAGCGACGTGAAAAAAATGACTTAAAACTACTTATATTTTATAAAGATATTATATTAAATCGAGTAAAATTGAAAAAGTAGATTCATATAATTGGCTCTAATTAATTTACTTTAGGCTTGGTTGTTACTATTGTTGTAGTAATTGCAATTCAAAGCAAACAAACAGACACAATGATGGGGCAAGACCAAATAAATAGAAATCCAGTCAGAGATAACGACTGAAATCATCTCCTCAATTAGTGAATTGGCATCTCAAAATGACCTCAACAATCTTTCAATATTTCCAACGTCAAGACTCCTAGATCCAAAATTTTTTTGACCAATTGAATACATTTAGCTTCGCACATTATCATCAATTCAGTTTTGATTAGGAAATATTATTATTTGGTAGTTCACATACTGTACCAAGGAAGTATTCCGCTACCAAACTACTATGCATCACCATCTGAGCAAGTTAGCGCTAATCATAGTATGGCTTAAGAAATTACATTAACAGGATGGGGGGGGCGGGGTGGGAGGATCAAACCCAAGAAATTTTGGTCTAAACGCCTCAGACTTACCATAATCCTTTGGACTTATGTTAATACCCAAATGTTCTGCCTCATGGACAGCAATTGAAACACAGTGCTACAATTAAACTGTTATACCAAGTAAGGATGATAACATAAGAAGGCCAAGCTATCAAACAAAAGTCGCTGCACTAAAAGCAAGGCAAAAGTGAAAATTATCCCCCCAAGAAAAAAAACTTAAAATAAAGATTAGTTTTATTCTATACTTCAATATGAATAAAATTTTATTCTGCATTAATTTATTCATGCTCAAATTTATACAACAGATAGGTAAATTGGATAAAACTTTATAAAGAATTGATGTAGATTACTTCACAATAAAACTACTTCACGGTAGAATTGGATAATTGGGTCTATCAATAAAAGTTCTGAACAAAATTGATATCTTGATTTTATTGGATTCAGATTGCTAATTAAAAAAAATCCCATATCAAATGTCAACTAAAGTAACAGCTAATAATCACATTCATGCTTAAGTTTATACTATCAGACAAGAAAATTCGATAAAATTACTTCATAATATAACTGTTGTAAATTACTTCATAATAAAATTGAAACAAAATTGCTACATCAATGAAGATCTGAACAAAATTGATATCTCGATTTCACTGGATTCACATTGCGAAATAGAAAATTCGCAGATCAATGTCAATTGAAGCAACAACTAATATTTACATCTTCAAGCGATGGGATCAACTAAGGCAGCTTGAAAATCTTAAGTGAATCTAAACATAAGTACACAAGTATTAATATTTAAGGAAAATTAAGAGCGTAAACTATGGTTGGAGATCGCGCACCATTATATCCTTCTGATAGAGCAATGCCTACCGCAATTTACGGCAGTTCGAATTCTTCAAAAGATGCTTGTGTCTGCCGCGATCAGCATCACAAACCTAATCAGAAGTAATTTAGATTAAAGCATTTCCATTAATTTGCGAAACAAACAATCGAAAAATTTAAAATTATGACTTTCTGTAGACAAAAGATAAAGAAAAAAAAATGAAATTAACAGGAAGAAGCTAACCTGAATTACAGATTCCTCCTGGCGAAATTGTTGTCCGCCAATCCGATCGTGAAGGGTAAGATGTCACTGCTCTTGGGGTTGGAGGAAATATCTAAAAGAAGCAGTTTGACGATTGTTTACTATTTTGAATTATTTACTATTTGTTGTTTAATATTATAATTTATATATATAATATATTTTTTTTAGATATTTTAAAATTATAAAATTAATATATAATTCTTTTTTATATATTAATTAAAGAAAAAAATAATTGTTTTTTCTATACTAATTTTTATTTTCATTTTGTTTTATAATTGTTTATTTCAATAATTTGGAATAATATCTAAAAAAATATATAAGTAAAAATGTACTTTTTTACTACTTTAATTTTTGACTTATAAATTTATATTGAGTATAATTTTATATTTCAAAGGTAGTCTATATAAATTTTAGGATTGTCTTTATAAATGTTATTCTAAATTTATCAAATTACATTAATATAAATTCAATTAAAAAAAAATAAATACTATAGATGAGATTGCAAAAGTTGTTAGACTACAAAGTCATCAAGCAACAAGGATATTTAACTGTTGAGTTGTAATACGCCATTGTCAGGTAACTGAGAGGTGCTACGACGCGAGCTTTATATGGCGTGTATATGATATCATATGACATCCGTTAGATCCCCATCTAACGTTTATTATTAATTTTTTTATTTTTTTATTAAAAAATTAATAAATATTGAATAAAAATTTAACGACTATCGTACGGTACGGCGTCATAAGGGACCTGCGTCATAATACCCCTACTCTCATTGTCAATGGTGCGTATGCTAAATAGGAAAAAAACATATCGATTATCCTATCAGAGTATCACTTTATCAGTCTGTATCAAAATGACCGAACAATTAGAATTGTTGATTGAAATCTAAGATGTCGATGTTAGTAGGGGAGCTATAAGTGATAAATTATTCAAAAGACTTACAAAATAATATTCATAATAAATATGACAGTTAATCTTAAATATATTAACTTATCAAAAAAAAAAGTATCTATTGATAAACTATCATTAATTCTTCATAAGAAAAATGATCAATTAAATTTAAAATTCATAATACTCATTAATATATTTTTAAATTTGTTTATTCATATTCATCGATAAAATAACTATATAGTGAATCATAATTTTGATCCCTAAGATATTGAAAATGGATTTAATCAATCAATTAAAAAAAAAATTTTTTTTTTACTTGATGGGTTTGGTAAATCAGACCCAACAAAAAAGTTTAACCACTTTATCTAATACATGGGCGGTTATCACCGGCGGTTAACTATGGATAAGACACAACCACTCCGGCGGTTAATTATGGATAAGACTTAACCACTTTGGTGGTTAACTATGGATAAGATCATCCAACTATATAAAAATCTCATCCCAATAGAAAAAGGGGAGACCCGAAAGAAAAAAGAGAGGAGGAGGAAATGGCGAGGGAAAGGATATAAAAAAAGTATCTAGAAAGGAAGTTGAGGAAGAGGCCAGCCCTTGATCATCCCTGGATGCCAGAACAACTTCCAAAAGCCAATCCAAACGATCTTTCATCACCCTCCAAGAGGTCTCCCTTCGAGTGAGATTCCTTCTTAGGCACACTTCTAAGTCGTCTATCAATAGAACGCATCCACGCTCAATTCACCACACATGCATCCTCCATTTATCTTTTTATATTTTTAAAAAGACGTCTGATTTGAGCGTCGGAAGATTTATGGTGAGAGCAATTACCGCCAACTTCTGACATCTAGTTTTCAGTTGTGTTGTACAAGATTCAGATTCAAAACTATGAAGATCGGATCCACATCAAATCGACTAAAATGAATATCCGATTTGTTACCCCCGAATCTGTAAGACAATTTGAATTCTTGGTACGCAACATTACTGAATTCTCAGCATAAGGAGATATGAAATATTGATTAACGTTTCTAAATAAATTAAAATAATATTTTTATGTATTAAAAATTTAAATTATTTATTTATTATATTAATTTAAACTAAATACTTAAATTTTAATCTCCTCTTTATAAAATTCATGTTCAAATATTAGACCTTCGTTCACGTGCTATGGGTTCTATAGTTTGGGCCTCCAAGGGCGCTAAATGGCCCAAAACTGCTGCAGTTTGGCCTCTATATAAAAAGTGAATTTTTTTTTTTATGGTGCAAAACATAAATAATATTTTAACTCTTTATTTTATTTAAATTTAAATTATATTTTTTATTATTTTTGACTTATATTTTAAAATATTATCTTAATACATGTTTATTCTAGGTAAAAACATTATTTGGCGATGTTTGGTATGAAAAGAAGAAAAATTGGCTATTAATCGTAACTTTTTAAATATACTTTAAAATTGATCTAATTAAAATTAGATTATTTGTCTGATTTGATCTAATTGATTTAAAATTTTATAAAATTTAATCAATATATAAAATTATTATGAACGGGTATGATCATGAAATTAGGTTGGTTTAATTTTTTTGGGTCAAATACAATTAACGATAAATGTATTTAAATTAGTCTGACCTGACTTAAATTATATATATATATATATTGTAAATATATGCTTTTTCTTTTAAATAAATATTAAGTTAAAAATTATTTTAATAGATTGAATTTTTATGTAAAGATTCTATTTATAATTATATAATATTTTATCCTAAATATTATAATTTTTAAAATATTATATATTTCTAAGTATTTTAAATACAACATTCTAAAAATAAAAGAATAAGGTTTTGCACAATTAAGGTTTTGGGCTTGAATAATCAAGTTTTGTTTAGTCTAACCCAATTTATTAGTTATAAATTTTTATCTAAACCCGACCTGTATCATGTTCAAATTTAATTTTTGATCAGATTTACTTTTAGTATATTTATTTGATATTGTTAGATATATATATGTCTATTTTATGCTAATCAATCTCCATCAATTCAACCTAATGATACAGTAGAAGGCTCAAAACAAATCATTATGGACTAATAAGAGTAGGCCTAACAACAACCTAGTAAAATATGGACCAAGAAGCATATTTAATTAGCAATTCTCGACCACAATCCCCCGACAACTAGGGTTAGTCGGCCAAATAATCAAACAGTTAAAATTTTTAAAGTTATACTGTATTTTTAAAGTGACTAACACTGTCTAAAAATGTGGGTTTTGACTCTCCATAATAAATAAATATTCAACCTCTCAGGCTATTGCCCAACAAAGACCATATGATTTGTACATTTTAATGCTAAAATCATCTATTATGATCTAAACTTAAAACATACATAGTGAAGTTGACATAAATGGCCAATAACTTACCCACATTTTAAAATATGGCCTGTAATCGTTCTATGAAAAATCATTCATAAATTAAACTTTACATCTGTATAAATATCAAATTTCTTATCACAAAAATAAGATTATAATTTTATTCAAAAATTCAAAAAAATTATTATTTTGACATCCTTTGAGTATCTTGTCTATGATATAATTCTTAGCATTTAACTTGTATAAAAAAGTTTTAGAACTTGCCTTTCATGATGTTTTTTTTTTTTTTGAGACTGACTTTTTATCCCTCTATACTTTTATTTCCTAACTTATTTGCTAGGTATAATTATTAATTTGAACATTGCAAGATAATTTAGGGAATCAACTCTAAATTATTTGAGACTTCTGTTTTTATTTGTGGTATATGGGATACGAGTTAAAAAGTTTAAGAATTCAATGCAAATTTATTTGATTGAGATTTAGACATGGGGCATACCAAATATAATTTTACCTTATAAAATGTCATTGTCCAATAGATAATAATATTATGATTTATTTGATTAGTAAATGATAATATTAAGATAAATATCTAAAGTTATTTAAAGAGATTTTTCAAAGTTCATTCATAGAACACGAGATTAGGAAATCGTGCTTAATACAATTTAGGCATTGAACGGAGACTGAATGAAATAATTATAATACAAGATAAATTAGTTATGATTATAAAAAATAAATAAATGGATATATTTAAAGAAATTTAGTAGGATGATAAATAATATTAAAAATTTATTATATTCACAAAAACTTACAATAGGTCTAGTAAAATTGAAAAAAAAATATATGTTTATTTAGGCCATCATATTTCCCATAATTCAAAAATTTATTATTATTATTATACATGTTATTATACCACTCAGAATATAACACTTTAGATGTAATTTATTTATACAAATAAATAATACAATATTTATTTTTATTAAAAAATATATATATTTTTGTCTTATTCCACGTCACTTTAAAAGCCATATAGACTGATTTAAAAGAGTTGTACCTTTCATAAAAATAAAAAGACCCATTCTTTTTATTTTAAACATTAATTTTTATTAAATAATTATAATTAAAATATTTTTTAAAAAATTTAAAAAATAATTAATATTTTTTATTTAAAATTAAATAATCAAAATTAAAAAAAAAAAATCTTTTTTCCACGTGGTCAGCGATAAATCCTGTACGACATAAGAAATTTAAAGAGTAAATCCTGTCTGTCTCAGGTAGGGGCCCACCACTCCTTCACATGACACCGCCCACATGGCCACGTGGTGCAATCGTATTTGTCTGTCACTCGCATCCGTTCAACAACCACGATGACAACCTGGTTCCCCTGCCTCTTGGTCTGTCTTATTCCGTTACGTGCCCATCATAAACTATTAGTTGTTTCCCATTATTATTAAATAATCAAAAGGCTATCATTCACTTTGCTTAACATTAAAATTTAAAGAGAAATATTCAAAATAATATATTAAAAATATTCTCAAGTAAATTACAATTTTATTTTTTCTTCAATAATAAAAAAAAATAGATGTTCATTATGCATGGTACAAAAATAAAAAAAAAATAAATAAAAACTAAAAATAAAAATTAGAAAAAATAAAAAATGAGAGGGTGTTCATATTATTACACCCTAACAAAAAATATTAAAAAAAATCTCGTATTAAATTGGAGGAGTTTTATCTGTTATACAGATAGAAAGATTTATTATCTATAATTTGATCGTTTATTTTTTAATAAATAATTATAATTTAATTATTTTTTAAAAAATTAAAAAAAAATTATTTATAATTAATTATTTTAAATTTATTAAATTATAATTATTTATTTTAAAATAAATAATTATAATAAAAAGAATAAGTATTGAACAATAAGCATGAGAATCTTCAAAGACTTACATTTCATGCTTATGGCACAAATATGCAACAAACCACCAATTTTGCTTTGTTCTCATTGTAATATGATTAATAACTTACCCTCTGTCCGTTTAAATAAGTATTTATATCTAAATTTAGATAATCAATCTAAAAAAAAATCACATTTAATCATCTGAATCTTTTAAATTATCTAAAATTTAAATTTTATAAATAAAAATATTCAATTTGAACAGTTTAAATTTAGATGTCTATATATTATTAAAGGTATCAGATTTCTTTCCCTTCACTCTTATTGTCTCCTCCCACTTGTGCCTTTACTTTGCATTCTCATTTTTCCCTTTGATACTTGTTATTCTTTTTATTGTTACCACCACCGCCCATCACAATTATGATATAGATGTTCCTCACATAATTTTTTAAAATTATTTTTTTGGTGTAAGGAGGATGTAAATCAAACTTGAGAATAACAGTTATGATAGTAATTGCGAAAAGAATAATGAGCTTTGAAGAGATAAAGAGAAGAAGGAGAACAAAAAGTGAATGCACAAGCAAGAAGAAAACAGAGAAGAAAAAATCAAACACCTTTAAAAATGGATAGATGTCAAAATTTAAAGTATTCAAAATCTTCTACTCATAAAGTTTAAATTTTATACAGTCTAAAAAAATTTAAATGGTCAAATATAATATCTTTTTATTAGTCCGAGTGTCTATATTTAGATATATATATTTATTTAGACAGTCGAATATCAGTGCCTGACATCAATTACGGGTTCATAGAGTTAAATACCAACTATATTACCACTTCATACGTTAAATAATTAAACAGATAAACATAAGTTTTTGCTTAATCTTGAGCCAAAATGTTGGTAAGGGACATGCCAAAGGCGCGTACTCCATCTGCGGATGACAAGCGTAGGCTTTATTCTTCAGATTTTATTGCATTTAGCTTTGCCCATCGTCAACACATCTGTCAAGCCATTCGTGTTGCTATGGGTGGAAGCAACCGTAAAATATAGCATTGAAAGAAAAGCAACAGTTGGATTGCACTCTTGCCATCTTGTTGAGATGATAGGTGAAGTATGCTGAATAAATATTCCATATTAAAGATTGTAAAAAAATTATAATAGTTTATAAATGTGTACTGATTTATAATCTGTACGATTAGATTTTTAAATCTGAAGTTTGAAAATTCAGTAAGTCTGAAAATTTGAAGTTGAGAGTTTAGCGGGACAAAGGATCTGCAATCATTATTTAAATAGTTACATGTTCGATTTAGCTCGATATTACCACTCAATACATCTTTGGCAATAAACAACAATGGAACATGAATTTAACCGAGGTTTCTTCATCAGTTCTTTTATGTATGCCGAGAGTCTTGAACATCAGCCTTTTGATAGGATTCTACAAATACATGTGTTTAAATTGGCGACGTGGTATTAACTCAATCACTGATAATTCAACCCGACGATATCCGCTAATACATCATGGGCAAGATATCAACCATGTTCCATGAATGCGGCCGATGTTCCTTTCCCGATCTTTTCAAGTATGTCAAGAGTCCTACACACCAACCCTTTACTAGGAGCGCTATTGCTGCACACGTTCGACCAACGATATTATTTTGATTTACTTCTAACTATTCAGTCTGGTGTTATCCCTCGACACATCATAGGCAAGATAACAACCATGTTCGATAGCTGCGGCCCATGTTTATTCCTCGATTATTTCCCGCCTGCCAAAAGTCTTGAACATCGGTCTTTTATTGGGAGTCCTACAAGTGCATATATTCAAACAAACAATGTGACAAACTCCCTTCTTCACAGTAAAGCCTGATATTTTCCCCCAACACACCTTGGACAATATTCCAACCTTATTCTATCGACAATTTTAGGGACAAAAGACCGATTCCATGCAGTAAACGATGCACAAAAGGATATGAGAAGCATTTTTTTTTCTCATTTTACATTTATTACAACACCCAATAAAGAAAATCTCAACATAGCATAACCTGTCCTAAGATGAAGCCAAGCTCAAGATTGCAACAAACCAATGACCAACACAATCATATTTCAAAGAAATAGAGTTGAATAAATGTTAGTTTAAAACAATGAAATAATATAACATCTTCCCCAAAAGAACCTGCTTCGTTCTCCCTAAGGGCTTGAAACAAAAATCCATAGCTTCCTGAAAAAATATATATCATCCCGACTTTAATCCAATGGTCACAAAACACACCAAAATTCTCAAATCTAAGGACATGAGAGTTTGTCTCACTAAAGTTTTAGAAGCACAATTTTCAATACAAAGGATATTACGAAGGGTGCATCTGTACAAGGGGCTTTCTACTAGGGCAAACTTTAATGCAATGGGGATAAAGGACCGTCCTGAGATTATCAAATGAGAGTAGTAAACGATGATGTCAACATGTAAGGTAAGTTGGCCAATGGCCCGCGTTGGCATTCGAGTTCGTGAATATCCCTTACTATCTCAAAGACGGCCTCGGGTTTTGCTAGTTTAAGTGCATTCTCGGACATTCTCTTCAGTTCATCAGTTTTCGTGCTGAACCATTCCGCCACAATCCTGGCTGTCTCCTTTGGACTCCGAGTGAAGACACCAGCTCCATTGTCTACGACATAAGGAACATTGCCTTTCTCCTGAAATTATGATTCATGGAGAAAACAGTCAAGAACATAAAAAATCAAACTTTTTGTTAGTAGCATGGATTGAAATACTAGCTGTGTACATCGATTGGGCCACCCCGATATCAATATTTCTTGATATAGTAATAAAATCTCGATATGTAGCACTCAATATTTAGCAGTATCGGCAATATATCATAATATATTGGCCAATATTTAAAATATTAGCCGAGACAACCGATATTGCTGATATATCCCCGAAATTTGTGTACAATGTGTCTGATGAGCAATACAGATATCAATGTTTTCATCTATGGTAATTAGGCATAAATGCAAGACAAAAACTGTAGTTGCTTCTTCAATATGAAGCACATACTTGTCCAGGAATGTAGTCGTTGAGGATAATAGGAAGTCCCCTGATTAATGCCTCTGCGATTGTGCCAGGTCCTGCCTGTGGATATCAGAAAACATTGGTCATTTATCATTTTCAGCCTAATTATTTAATACACATTATATATTTGAATACTGGCCAATCTAACAGCAATACATACAAAAATTAAGTGTTGTAAGTCAAGAGTGCTAAGATGGATACAAAAGTTACACTTAAAAAGATAAGATAAAAAGTGACAATATCCTTAAACATTTGAAAGCAGCACTTATAAAAGATACTATAAGAAAAGCATATTTAATATGATTCAGACATTTAAAAAGTATGTCAAATAAAACTTAGAAAAACTTGTGGTGATAAAAATTAATTTAAAATTGCTTCTATTATCTAAAGATAATACATTAAATTGAGTGGAACAGAGTAAACTAATTTACATAACCGACCCTACTTAGTCAAACTTAATACTTTATCATTGTTGTTGTATTACTTAGCTTTATGCACTTTTATTTGGTTTGAAACCAAATACAATGTTTGCCTTCAAACTCACCTTTGTGATAATGCAATCACAAGCACCCATCCATTTTTCCATTTGCTTCTCAAATCCTCTAATCTGCAGTTCGAAACAACATTAAGAATACGTGCAATTGCTCATGTGAAAGAATTCTCCAACAAGGGAATTCTGAATCAATAAACAGATGCAATTACCTTAACCGGGATCTTCCACTCCACTGATTCTAGGCTAGCAGCGAGATTCTTGTTACGACCACATATGACAATTACTTGGCCTATTGGCTTCCCGAGTTCTTCATCAAACAATGATTCTGCAAGAGCCTTGGCTGTTTTCTTTACTGGGCCCATCCCTTCTCCACCTCCCATTAGCAAAACAGCAGGCAAGTGATGATTCATCTCGAGTTCCGTTCTCAAGTCTTCCTACACAGTTAAAAGGTGGTAGTATTCTGGTTAGGAATTCATCTCACAAAGCGATCACCTTGACAAGAACAATATGAAACACACACCTTTACAAGAACAGCACGGGCAAAAGAGGGCCTGACAGGCAAGCCGAGAACACGGATCTGAGACTCTTCTAGATTGTCAAGTGAAGCTCTCTTTGCAACCTCCTCGGAGGGACAATAGCATCTATTAACACCAGGATGAAACCTGAAAATTATTATAATGTCAAATATCTAGAAAGTTTCTAAAATTATTATAATGTCAAATATCTAGAAAGTTTCTAGATATATATATATATATATAATTACAAGAAAGTTTCTCCACTCACCATGTAGGATGGCAAGAGTTGAGGTCGGTTATGACAGTTACAAAGATCACTTTCTTCTGAAGCCCTTGCCATTTGAGAACCCACAAAGGAATATGTTGCATAAGAGGATGAACACTAATGATTATTTCGGGCTTATATTCCATTAGACCAGCCTCCACCTCCCTTCATTCACACAAAATTATGCCCATTAGTAAGCTCCATTAACTGGAAGTAAATAGATTTGTCCAATCCTTTTTACAATAGTGATGATCTGATTCATCCACATGAAATAAAATTTCATGTTACAAACAAAACCGAATGCTGATTGCAAACAATCCTCATGATTAGGTCACCGGTAGGTGGTTTAATCACATTCCTAATTACATGAAATTGAAACATTCCTAAGGTTATTGACTTACATTAGTGGATATAATATGATTCAACTACACAATTATTCCATTACATAAGTGTTTCAATAATAACATTGGAGTCCAAAGAAGCGTGATAAACACGAGAGAACATTTGAGAATAAACATTGGAGTACCTATTAACACCGTAGATGCATACGTGACAAAAGCATTAAGTCCTACTATGTGAAATTGGATGCATGAATACTAATCTACAATTCACCCAATCCAAAGTAAATATTTCATCGAAGTTGAGCAAAATTCACTTTTACTAACCCTAGTCTTTAATTGACACCAATCAGTCCTAATCTTAGCTATGAAATTCACAAGTGTAACAAACAAATTACACACCATTATAGAACAATCCCTGCAAGTATATATTTAAAGTCATTTATAGTCTCTAACTTCAGATGATGATCTGAGTGAGAATCAATAACATACTTGGCATAGAAGGCAGCAATCGCAGCAAGATACATGGAGTGAATCCATTTTGGTGATGTACTGTGAAATGCAACCTTCCAGAGCTGTACATGCTTTACCATGAACTTGTATTGCCTCTCCATGTCATTCAAAGGCCAACCAGTATACTCTTTCCACACATCCTTTATAATAATCTGCAACCCATATGTCCCCATAGTTAGGAAAATCTATATGCCATACAAGAGGCATTTAGCTTCACCGGAAAAGTGTGAAAAGAAATGAATTCTTCATGTAGCAGATAAATAAATACCAGCAAAAGACACCCGTTACACTAAAGAGCAAATTTAAAAATGCTCTATCTATAATAGAAGAGTAGAAGTTATAAAATGGAATGAATATAGAGAAAAGACACATGAAACATGTTGTCAGCTTCTTCTCTGCAAGCATAGCTTACACAAATGATGGAGAAAGTAATTAAACAAAAGGAGATGACAAATGTAAACATTTCAGGGAAGAAGAGATGCTAGAGAAAGGCATGAACAATCTTAATCCCAATTGGTAACATCAGCAATCAAACTTGTATAATTCACCGGAACAAAAATTAGGAAATAAATATTTGAATTTGTGAAGAGCGATTTCCAAGTTGAACTGACAAGGAAAAAACAAAAAGGGGGTTGGATCAGAACAATCATGTTCAAAACAACATACCATTTCTGTCAAAGAAAACTACACAGAATTAAACAAGATCAAATTGAATCAATAAATGATGACGAGAATAATGGAAAACAGCAATTTACAGCAGTGTGAATCATTGAATGAATAATATACAAGAGGAATTAAAGGATTAATCATGGCTAATGAGACTACATAAATAACAGGAGTCATCAGAACCGTCAGGGAAGAGTCACGAAACCAAAATCATTCATGTAAGAAACATAATGAGCCGTTTACCAAAAATGAAATAAGAGTTGACCAAATTAAAGCTAAAAACAAAATGATATCCAAAAACTAAGCAAATCCCAGAAAACCCTAAAAGGGAAATCAGCGAAATTACATTATATTCATCACCAAATTCCAATTTGAAAGCATCCCTAATCGCCTCGGCGGAAGCCCGATGCCCCCCGCCAGTATCGCTCATCAAGATCAAAACATTCTTGGCCCGATCGGCTCCGAGCTGCATCAACTCCATCGTCCCGTCCTCGTCGTCCGACGAATCGTACGCCACTGCCGCCAACGAAGAAGACGACCATTTCCTCGAAGCATTCCCGTGATGGTAACCCCCAACTCTCGAGAACACCGAGCTCAACGATGACATCTTAGGCGATACCACCGACGTCACCATTTCTGCAGAAACCAAAAACCGGTAGCTTTTCAAAGCCCAATTTGATCCAGGGGTCGAATTTCCTCCGATCGCCGGTTATGAGATATTGCTCCTTCACAGAGAAAGCCACCCCAAAAGGGCAACTCTCTGGGGTGTAATACCACCGAAAGGAACAGACCCAGATGCTGAATTAACGCTCAAACACTTCACCGGCAGCCGGAAATGGATATTTTATATCGCAGAGAGCAAGCGGAAGATCGGGGGAATGATGGGACACCGAGAAGAGATGCGAGAGAAAAGGAAATGGGTCCCGCGTTGGCCAAATCAATTGAGGGGTTACAGTTAACGTTAAGGAGAGAGAATGGGTCTCTGGTTGTCAACCGATGCTCAAATTTCTCGAAGAGGACGAGAGATTTTATAAGCCGTCAATGGCCAACGATTTGGAATGTTCTCCCCCTCATATTCGAATCTTCCCATTGGCTCCGCTGTTTCCTCTTACAGAGATGTTAAATTTTATATTCACATATAACTAATTTATATATATAAATTTTTAGTATTTTAAAAATAAAAATTATAAATAAATTATAGGTTGTTGGATATAACCTAAATATAACTTATCCTACCAAGTTGAACATGGGATTCACAGGTCAACAATCCGAAGATGGGAATCGAGGACTAATGAGATCGGCTAAATGATTAAGCAACAAGAAGTACAGAAAAAATAAGGCAATCAATTGCCCAACAAAATAATTAATAAGATAATAAATCCAAATGAATGGTTATATCTAATCAATTGATGATTAGCCACATTAAAATAGACAATAATAACCTAATTAATGTCAAGCATTTACCATTAGATGATTACAAAAAGCAACGTAAACAATAATCATGTAACTATTGTAGAAGTTGATAATTAATATAACATAATATCTTTAACAACAAGTGTCAATTCCAGATTGACATACTGACTGGAGCAAAGGCTCTAAATACAGACCGCAATCAAAAAGGGGGTGGAGACATAGAGACATACAAATACTTATTGCAAGTATAATCAAATGAAACATAATCCTCCTAATTAGTTCAATTTTGTGTTCATCCTCTTTTCGCTTTCTTTCACATATTTTAATTTTTTTTTTAGAAAAATATTAACTTAAATATTGGATAATATACAAATGAGTGAATTCTATATACATCTTATATCTTATTAAATTGTTATAATGTGTAAGATCAATTTTTATAGTTACAAAGATCTAACCCATTTTATCTTAAAACAATTGAAACATTTGTCTAAATCTTCAATTCGTATGGCAGTTTCAGTCTCAGATATATATCTTAGATAAAATAAGATAAATAGCATTCTATTTAAATTAAATATATATTAATTTAATTCAATAAAATTAAAATAATATTTAAAAAATGAAAATGTAAAAAACATATTTTTCACCTTCATTTAATAAAAAAAGATTTGAGATAAAATATATACCTTAAATTAAAGTTAAAAAATACATTTTTTTAATTTTTTTATACATATTGTTCTTAATTTATTAAATTCAACTAATATTATTTTAATTTAAAAATGGATAACTAAATTATATATATATAGAGAGAGAGAGCATACAGTAGTTGTAAATGTAACATTATTCTAATCACATATATGGATTATAACAGCATGCAAAATACATTTGGAAGTTTAGTAATGCTAATTTCAAAATAGATATACATATTAACGCGTTTTGTGGATTTGAAATGACATACAAAATGGAGAGTCGTTTAGATTTGTTTAAATATCTAAATGATAATGGGTCTAATCTTCGTAATTTTGAATTTGAATCCTACACACCATAAGAAAATAAATTAGAGGTAAGAGATATACGAAACTCGTTTTCTGATATATCTTTCGATATTCAAACTAATAATCTTTCTATTTAAATTTGAAAGTTATGAAGAAACGAACGTAGAAAATTATAGATGATGGGGATGAGTATGTATTTGGAGAGTTATACTTATTTTTGTACATTCGTCTAATAAAGTGGTCTTTTGTTTGTGCATTTGAATGTTACTTCCCGATTGGTTTTGTTGCTTTTTCTGTTAGGCTGTTGGCACTTAAGCCTATTATCCAATTGAGTATTGAGCCTGTTCGTCTTAAACCATATCCATCATATATGTATATCTTCATATGATAAATATGATATAACATTCTATTTTATAAAGTTTATGAACATAAATAAACTTACAATTATAATTTATATGACTTTGAAATATACTAAGTATATTTTCAAGTGATATACCATTTTATATTTAACTTGGAAATATTCAAATTGAGGATTATTAGAAGATGGTAATTTTAAATTTGGAAAAAAAAAACCAAGGAAGTAAGATTACAATGATAATTTAACATGGAGAAGATTTATAATGTTATTGACTAGTCTAAAAACTCTAAAACTATTGATTTTATTTATACATCAAATTTATTTTTGTTACTATGCAAGGTGTCATTGTGGTTGTCATTAGGGAAGGCACTTTTTGGCTAATCCCGTGGTGCATCAAGTTATCTCAACCTGGCAAATGCAAGAAAAAAATCGACTTAACTAATTTTTTTAAAAAAATCAAAGTTAAGATTTTAGGGTATGGTGCAGTATCAGTATCTATTTACCTTCAAAAACCAATTTAAATTTGCCTTGCATATATAACATCCAAAATTGTCTCGAAAAAGCAGAAAAGTAGGATCTTATTTTTCTCAAGGAGAAGCGGGATCTTACCTTTTTTTCTATAAGACGATTGGATCAAAATTTAATGGTCAAAATTTTAAAAAATAAAAAAAATTAGATATAATTATGCTTTTAATTTTTTTTATAATATTAATATCTACTGAATATTAAATTAAATATTTAAAATATTTTTAATTAAAATAATTATTTACATATTATTATATAATATTTAAATTTTATTTATTAAAATTTTTAAATTTAATGGTGTAGATGAGAGAAGCAAGATCTTACTTCTTTTTAAGAGAAGTAGAATCCCCCGGTCCCCCTAGAACACCCTAAAATTAATAATTTTTGATACTTAAATCATTATAAAACTTTAAAAAATCTAAAACTCAAACCAATATTTAAAATTATTTTTAATATTCTAAATTCTAACTCTAAATTTTAATGTTATGATTTTCTTATATATACTAAAGACAGTGTCTACAAGTCATAGAGTGGCGGCTAATAAGCTAAGTTAGTATACTAATGCTAGCGGAGCTCAGCAGTTGAGGATAGATAGACTAAAGGAATCGTTTTCGTGTGAACAGTATTCGTTGCCAAACCCCCTGTTTTGCCTACCGACCTTAACTTCTCTTTCTAGCTCATCTACGCTTACCAACGCCTGCATTCCTTTGATTGCTTGTTATATTCTTTATACCTATCATATATTCTTTGTCTTTGCACCTCTGCCTTTTTTTTCGACTTATAATAATTTGTTTGCTGGCTTAACTTCAGAACTAGTTGAGAAAGGAAGCGATGATCGGTCTATCCCATTAAGTAGAATCCCGATAGCCAATGAAAGGACTACCTTTCTTGGACTGTGAGCGACGACACCAGATCAGAGTGAGAGACGAGAAATGAGATTAAACCGCTTCCTAACTACTTGATTTATAAGTCTTGCCTAACCTAAGTCCTAGACTTGAATGAAGTAGCCTGGCTTAAAGTCTTAATTGCTTTTGCCTTTCTTCTCTTGTTCTCTTTTCTTAGTTAGGCCCAAGAAAAGTACAAGATATATAACTTTACTACTACTCTACAGATGATAGCTAGAGACTAGAAATGAGAGTGCAGGATCTAGATTTGTAACAAATATTCAGCTTTACTTATGCAAGTGGTTATGTACTAAAACCAAAGAATATATAGGTTTTTGGTTTTTTTGTCTCTAGCCATAGTATATTTTAAAAAGTATGAACTTATAACACCCTATCAGATTAAAATCATATTCATTATCATTGAATTACTATATTACTTCAAAATTTTAAATGTAGAAATAACATAAAAATAATATTACAGCTATTTTACGGTTAATTTAATATATTATAGTAGTTGAAAATTTCAACCCAGTCAAATCAACAAGTTGTAATGACAATGTATCGTCTCCTTCATTATTTGTGAAATATTCTTAAATTATTCAAAATAAATTTTCTATATTTATAATTATTATTCATATTTTATTAAAAATAAATAAATATTGGTTATTGATGCATCTTTGGATCTGAATTATTGTATTAATTAGGGAGCCGCTTGATCTTGCTAAATAAGTTGAATTGAAGTGAGTCCGATTTTCGTCCACTAAAAATTCAAGTCCTGTATACAACAACAAATAAAAGAGAGGTTAGAGAACGTTGATATTCGCTCCTCGATATATTATTTGATACTCAAGTCAGAAATCTTTCTTCAATAGAGAGAAAAATAAAGGAATGTAAAAGGTGTGGATGTACAAATAGGGAGATTGAGTGTTAAATGGAGGATTGAACTTTGAGAGATGCGATTGGTTGGGAGCAGCTTTGGAAGGGTGCGCTCTTTAGAAAGGGTGGCTTGTAAAGACATTGCACTCATGGGTTGAGTGGCTTTGGATAGGGTGTGCTTGATTGACAAATCGGCTTTGCTTGGTTGCGTCGTCTCAATGTGTAGGAATGCTTAAACTTTATGAGCTTTTTTATAAAATTAAGAGTCGGTCCTCCTTACAAAGGAGGGGTATATTTTTAAAGAGAGTATAGGTTTAACTATCATTAGGCCTCACGGCTAGTAACAGTTACTTGTATAGATTCACTGAGCTAGCTCGACAATTACGGGGTTGATTATTTTAACCGTTATTGTTTGAAAATATTCGCTTCACAATTTGAGTGATTATGAGGGGCGCTATATGGTAATTACCACCCGAGAAGATCTGTTACATCACAACTGTCATCCTTGAATGATACGTAGTCATATGGTGATATTCTAGGTATATTTATTGAGATGCATGAACAATTATGGTAAGTGTTGCTTGCTTGCATGTGCTAAATTGTAAAGGCTGCTAAATGCTGAGTTGGAAGGGTAACTACGGGGGCGGAATGTCACGTAGTTCTAATTGCTCGTTTTATACCAGAAGATTTCAAGTCAACTCGCTTGGACTAACCGTGTCACCTTTTGAATCTTTGACTAAGGGAGCATCTCATTGGACTTCTATGCCGCTAGGCGCCAGGCGTTGCTCTTGTTAGCCTCACACACACACGCCCGTGCCGGTCACCACACACACACACACAGCGCCAAACTTTAAAAAAAAAGAATTTGAGGCATTGATGTAACATTATTCAGGTGTTGTTAAAGTCCTCTCTTTTGTGTGTCTCTCAGATGTCGGGTTCATAAACATTCATTGCGCGCAAATCGATTGACAAGTGTAATCGGCTGAGTGGGCTCTTCGCTTCTGATCGCTTCATCAGTCCCAAGGCTGAGGCCCTGTTCACCTTGCACATGTCTCAGCGGCAACTTTCCTTAAACGGGAAGTCTACCTCTCCTCCCTAGACCCCTCCATCTCATCTGTCTTCACCGACCGATATTGAGAGTCGGCCCTCACTAATTTGGTTGCTCCTTCTACTCTCATCATTCAAGAATTTTACTTCACTATTCATGAGTCTTCTCTTATATCCTTTTCAACTTTCTTGCGGGGGCGACACCCCCGGATTACTCCGGATGTGATTGCCCAGGTTCTCGAATTTTCTCGGGTAAAAAATCTCGACTGCCCCTATACCCTGCTCTCCCGGCCACACCTCAATGAGATCGCTACATTCATTCATGGTTCACCTATGGTGTGGAATGGACAATCCTTTAAACTTCGCTTCTTTCCTCTCGACACTTAGTCGTGAGTCGCATTATACTCACGAATATTTTTTCTATCTCTCACTTTTCCTCCATTCCCATTGAAAATCTCCCTTTTTTTATATTGTCTTGAGTGAGCGGCCTTTCGATTTTCCGTCTACTTCTACTTTCATATTCTCTCCCATTTCAACAAATGCAAAGATGACAACTTCCTCCATGGTTGTCTCATTCAGCGGCTGCTTGCTGGCTTAGATATTCCTTTTCTCGATCTTTCTTGCCTCCAGCTTGCACACCTTATCACCTCCACCACCTTTACCCAGAGCCAGTCTCATACTCACCGCTTCGTAGAGGATCCCAATGAGCCGTTAGATGAGCCTCTCCTTAAGGTGCCTGCTTTTCAGCCTGAGGGTGGACCATCTTGTTCCGCCTCGTCCTACCCAGACCTCTCGGGTCCTAGACCGTCCGCTCCTCCCTAACACTTCACATCTTCCTCCGCAACATTGATAGGCCAGATGTCTCGTTTTACCGATTGTTTTGAGTATCTCTATTCCTCGTAGGAGCATATTTATCTTTCACAGTCTTAGCCACATTCAGATCTCCTTATCGCTTTTGAGTGTCTTGACTCTCGTTTGGCGACTTAGGAGACGACGTTTAGATGTTTACGGCGTCAGTTTAGTCATCAGTCTTCCGGCGACTCATTTGGGTCCAAGTGATTTCATCACTTTGGCTCTTCGTGATAAAAAGGGAGAGACTATATTTTTACTATTTCTGGTAGGGGGAGACATTCTTGTGTTGGATTGTTACTGTTTAGGAGGAGTTTTTTCTTGTTTTATTTAGGGGGAGTTTTGATACCTTTATTGGTCTTGATGTCTTTATTTAAGGGGAGTTTCATGTCATTTATATTGCTATATGCTATTGTGCATGGTGATCTTATTTTTATGTTGCTATCGATATATTCTCTCTATTTGTATTATGTCTGTTTGTACTAACCATGGTTGTCGAGGCACTACAACTATTGTATTGGCACGACAGCTACAATATCGTCACAACAGTTCTTGTGTTCTTGCTCATTTACTTTTTGTATTATTTTTATTTCTTACTAGGTATAGATTTTTATATACATTGGTTCTATTTCAATGGTGTTTGAACTCGTACTTTTCTTATATTTTTTTTTTACTTTATGTGATTTTGTCATGGAATTGCTAAAGGGAAAGATTGTTAGTATCCCTTATGTGTTGGGATATTTCATGGCCATATTTGATTGTGTGTCGATATTGGGTTGTATCTATTAAAATATTGCATCAACTTATTTTTGTGGTTGTCCGTTCCCAGTGTCTTGCGTCTGTTGTTTGCCTGATCTACGCTCGAACCCAATTTCCAGTGGCATCGCATCTGATGTTCACTTGCTATTCACTCGAACCCTAATTCCAGTAGCCTCACGCCTACTGTACGCTCGCTATATGCTTGAGTCCCAATTCCAGTAAGCCACGTGCTGCCGTGCGTTTAACCTCCCAAACTAGTAACCTTACGTTCGAACCTCGCCGCCTTCTCGCTCGAGCGCTCATGCATTTTCCTCTTGAAACCCTAGGCGCGTTCGTCACAGGCTCGAGTCGCGCTCAAGCACTGCGGCAATGGTCACTTTTTTAAACGTATTCTTCAAGCCTCTCTATATATTTCTTCATTCTTTTAGTTGTCCTACTTCTTGATTATACATTCTGGAGTGCCCACTTTGAGATAAAACTAAATCTTCATACTTTAATCATTACTTCATTTGAGAAAACCTCAAAATTGTTCCTGTATTAACGATTTTCTCACTACTTTCACTTTACCGTTATAACTCTACCTATTCATCTATCTTCGTTGGTGATGTTGGTAGTGTGAAGAAGGGGTCCTGGTAGTGTTTGATACTTCAAGCGATTCGTAATGAAAGATTGATGTGAAGACCGAAATGTATCCGATTTCGTTGTCGTTGACAAACCCAATGAGTTTCTTGGTAGAGATCACGTGACGTGAGTAAGTCAGCTAGGTTAGCGCGTCGTTATCATCCGGTTTGTATGTTGATTTTCATAGTACATATTTTCCCTTACCATTGAAACATTGTTGATTTTACTCCATAACCGTGATTATCGAAGTTTTATTTTGTCATCAAAAATTACGTTTTTATATTATTATTTGTTACTTTACACTTTATGTTTATTATTGTTTGCTTTATCTAGATTGAAATATTCTTTACGTATATTGAATATTTATTTTCATATTACTTCCGTTAATTAATCAAGGGGTCAAAACTTTTGTGTGATTTGAGATGAAAAGTTCCTTTCAAAAGTGAATCAAAAATTTAATTAGATAAGCAGCTTGCCGACCAATCGAATGGTCGAATGGCTATCAACTCAAAAGATCAAAGTAATTAATTGCCCGACAGATTAATAAATTTGTCATTGAAATTTTAATAAATAATAACATAAATTGAGAAATAATTAGTCATATTAAATAGACAATAATAACTAATAAATAATATGTACTAAATATTAAATAGTTATATAGCTATCGTAACAGTTGGGTTATAAATAACATCACACTCCAGTCAAATAGTTGCGCTAATTCTAAAAAGACAAATTAATCGACATCAATGTGATAAATATATTGCATTCAATATAAAGTGAAAATGGAGATCGATAGACATTCAATAAGAAAGAGGCAAATAATGTTCTCTTTATCACAAATCATCTCTCCCTTTTTTTTTTCCTTATTCTCATAGCTAAATCCTCATAGTTTGATTAGTCTCTCAATATACTCACATCCCTGTCCTTTACATCTTTTATTTTATTAAAAAAATTTTATTTAATCATCAAAAAATATATTAAAAAATAAATTTTATATTTTATTATATCTTATTAATTATTATGATACGTAAAATTTAGATAAAAAAGTTTAAAGGTCTGACCTAATATAATTGGATACAAATTTAAATTTTATGTTCTTATTATAAATTAATAAAAATAATTAATTTAAATTAATTTTATATATAATATTGTTGGGTTCCAATACCCAGGGTCACTAAAAGGACGGGCAAAGTTGGCGAGTACTTGACCCGAGAGGCCCAGGTTGTAAGATTGCCCAAAAACCGCGTGAGGAGAGATAAGCTCGAGGACATTCCACGATGGGCCCAAAGGCCTTTAGCAAGCCACTAACGCATTAATTGAAGAGACCATCATCCGGTCAGAATCGTTTACGACATGGCTTATAATACGCGGACAAGCACGGCGTATGTTATAATACGGACTCATCCCAAGGATAAATAATGCGAGAAATGGGACGATGACTCTAGATGTCCGAGAATGCCATTTAAGCCTTCAAAATTATTAAAAAGACACGCAACTCATGCGCCACGCCATCACCAAACCTAAATTAAGTATGCCAAATATTTGGGGATCGACATTTATTTTTGACATAGGGCAGTCAATATTTAAATTTTATTAAGTTAGCTCCCGAACACGCCACGTACTCGAGTTTGTCTCTTTTCTTTTCGGGTGGGTAGGTGGCCGCCCTACCAAGAGGCCTCGAGCATTTTGAGGGCACACACCGCCACGTGGACGTCTCCAACAACCCCATTTCTCTATAAATATTCACTTGAGCCCACAAAGAAGGGGCTCTGGATCCCTTTCTCTCGAGATTTCTTGGAGCCTTAAGCATTCTCTGCATCTCCTCCTCAATAGTGAAAAGATAAAAAAAAAAGGGAAAAGAGGGTTCATCTCCCACTCTGTTTGTGTACACGACAAACGATCGCCTAGTAAAATCCGTTTGGAAGTAAGTTCCGTGGTTTTTCCTCCTCATTTTAAGGGGAGGTTTCCAACGTAAAACTCTCTCTCTCTCTCTCTCTCAAACTCCATATTACTATGTTGCCCCCGGACCCCGAAAATCGGAACGCAACAAATATAAATTTGATGTTAAAATAATAGTTGCAAATAAAATAAAAAATAAAAATATTGACAATAATTTTTTTAAAAAAATATTTTTATATAATAATTAACAAATCTTTCCCTCACGTTTTCTTTGCCGTTTCTATTTTTTTTTGGCTGTGCCTATGGGTTAGCTGTCGGCGTTTATCCCAAAGGAAATAATATCCTTCCATCTATAATTTTATCATAATTATTTTTATTTATATTGTAGTTTCTAAATAAATAAAATTTTATTATTATTTCTAACTTTAAAATTTAAAAATAAAAAAATTAAATTTATTTTATATTTTAATCATCTATTTTAATTTATCTAATTTACTAATTTTAAAATAATAATTTAACAATATTTATTATGAGGCCGCCTCAACGCCTTCCTACCACAAAGTTGACACGCGGCGATGTGACGTGTACTAAAGTAATTTTAATTTTAACAGTTAATATTTAATATATTAAAAAACATATTATATAAATATTTTTATTTTATTTTATTTATAAAATATTAAAATATTGATACATTAGGTTGCGACTACCGATCAGGATTTAACTGAAGATGACTGGTCATCCATTTTTTTAACCCAAGGACTGCACAATATCAAAGAAAACAAGATAGTTGAAGGGGCAAAGGGATTAGATCCCCACAAGCTCTCTGACGTTCAAATCAATCATGGCCTTTTTTTAAATAAAAAAAGATTTAATTATTTTTTTTAAGTAAAAATATTTCAGAGAGAGAGAAAGAGTCATCTCTTATTGGAGGATTATCTTCTCTTTATAAAAGATTTCTTTCCGGTTTTATAACTGCTCCGATTTCATAACTGTTCCGAATAAGCATGTTTACTCGTTTTAACTTCTTGTTAGTTGTTGTATATTTCATTTAAAATGAAACGTGAAAGTTATCAGAAGTTTTTCTAACTTACCTCATGGGCGGTTATCTGAGTCATTCGTGTTAGGCTTTAATTAATGGGCCCATATATCGAATTATTCAAGTAATTGTACCCATCACATTAATAATGCAAACAAAATAAAAAATATATTATTTTTATATTTTTATATATTTAAACTAATTTTTATCCTTTAAATTTTAATATAACAAATAAAAAATAGTTTGGGCTCTATTTGACAATCCTGAACTCCACTGCCGTCTATCTTTGACGTCTTCCCTTCTTAAATGATCTATTTATGAAATTACCCTAATATCTTAAAAAGATTAAAATATTTATTTTTTTAATTTTAATTATTTATTTAAAATAAATAATTATTATATAATTATTTTAAAATAAATAATTATTATATAATTATTTTAAAATAAATAATTTTTATTAATTTATTTAATTTTTAAAATTAATTATATTATATTTTTAAAAAAATAAATAATTAAATTTTTTTAAAAAAATTGAAAATCACAAAAATCTCCCTTCGTTTATTTATGAAAGCTAAAAGCTCCATCGAATGCCCTCCCCGGTCATTACAACAATCAATTTATAAAATCCATTTCGACGTCCTTGATTCTTCAACAGTCACATCTCTCTCTCTCTGCATCTCTTCGAACAGAGCGTTCTTCCCTACAAAAATGTGTTCTCTCTCCTCTCTCCACTCTTCCTCCGCCGTATCAGCTCCCCCGACTCCATCGCCGCCTCTTTCTCTCTCACCTCATTCGCACCAAATTCATCTGCATCCGCCGCCCACACGCTTTCCCCACCAATGCCGCTGCCATCGCCGCCATGTCGGTGGGGGTCTTTTAATCAGGAGTGTCGACGCGGCGCAGCCATACGACTACGAAGCGAAGCTCTCGAACTTCCATAGCTCCTACGGGAAGCTCAAGATCGGGATAATAGGGTTCGGCAATTACGGCCAGTTCCTTGCTAAAACCCTAGTCCGGCAAGGCCACAGTGTTCTTGCTCATTCTCGATCGAATTACTCCCGAATTGCTGGAAATATCGGCGTCTCCTTCTTTTCCGATCCCAATGATCTGTGCGAGGAGCATCCGGAGGTCATCCTCCTCTGCACCTCAATTATATCGACGGAATCGGTCCTCCGGAGCTTGCCTTTGCAGCGGCTCAAGCGGTCCACTCTATTCGTGGACGTCTTGTCGGTGAAGGAGTTTCCACGATCTCTTTTCCTCCAAATCCTTCCACCTGACTTCGACATTCTCTGCAGTCACCCAATGTTCGGGCCGGAATCAGGCAAGAACGGCTGGAGTGGGCTTCCGTTCGTGTACGATAAGGTTCGGATTGGGAAAGATGATGCTAGGATCCGGAGGTGCGAGAATTTCATTGATGTCTTCAGGACGGAAGGATGTAGGTTGGTTGAGATGAGCTGTGCTGAGCATGATCGGTATGCGGCGGGTACGCAGTTTATTACTCATATGATGGGGAGGGTTTTGGAGAAGTTGAATTTGGAGGATACGCCGATTAACACCAAAGGGTACGAGAGTTTACTCAATCTGGTGGAGAACACTGCGAGGGATAGTTTCGAGTTGTTTTACGGGCTGTTTCTGTATAATAAGAACGCGATGGAGCAGTTGGAGAGGATGGATTTGGCATACGAGATGGTCAAGAAGCAATTGTTTGGTCATTTGCATGGGTTATTGAGGAGGCAATTATTCGAGGGTTCTGAAATGGAGTTTAAATCGGAGAAGGAGACGGATACGCCATTGTCGTCGGACGCTTCTCAGAATGGCTCTGCCTTCCAGAATGGCGATGCGTTTGTTTCTTCGGCCGACATTAACAACGTCCAGAGAACATGAGTCCTTCGTTTATGCCATTTAGCCTTGAATTCGGCGCGCAGAACAATTCTACTCAGTAAATTCGGGTAAGTGTCCCAAGAGTATACAAAGATGGTGCTGTGCCCGTAGCGGCCAATCAAAGCAGTTTATTGAGATTATAGGAGGCTACATGGGGAGATTTCAGTGCTAGTTAGGCATTTTATGTGAATTTTCCGATCAATTTTTCAATCATCTACGTCTATGAACATCACCGGATTGTTTCCTAGCCTTATAGGGGTGCCCCAGATCGGAATTTACCAGTCTATTGTGCTTCTTTTTGTTATTAAGTACTAATAAATATAAGGTTAGACTCTGCTCACGAAAATTATTGAGTCCTTTAGCCTTA